>OY755214.1:12732729-13107860 GCA_963576765.1 Draba incana | reverse complement strand
GAATAAGATTTCTCGACCCTTTCCTTTCTAAACCCCTCTTTTGAACATACATAAACAATCCTTACTAGCTTATCTTTTCTTTTCGACGTCCGATGTTTCCTTACGTCGAAACCATGATTGGCTCCATACTTTTTACAAGCTGTATATGCAGCCTCATCACAACTAAATTCCATTCCAATACAAAGTTCATCTTTCTTCTCGTTTTCAACGTTTGCCTCTGAAGCATCAACATCTTCGGTTTGATGAGAATCGTCGAAATCACTGAATGAAGCATCGTCATCACTGAGTGAATCATCGTTATCACTGAGTGCAACATCTTTTCCCTCTAATAAAAACACATCCGAATTTTGACTTAACAAACTAGATTCACCTGATACTTGCAAACTAGATCCGTACTGACTAGCGGGAACAATTTCTTGACCAGTTAAATGATTTCTTTCCATTGCAATCTGCACTTAAATGATCATATAAATCATGTCGACAATTACGATAAAGTAGCAATTATATAGTAAAATTCAAAAATCAATCATAATGATGAAGAACAAAAAAAGAGTGAAACCGAAAAGATTTGATCAAAAACATATACGTGATCCGATTCAGAGAAGAAATTTCAGAAGCAAAACCAGTGAATCCAATTCATCAAATTGACGACATATCAAATTGATGACAATCCATAAATTTCACTCTCGGTCAAAATCAAACAAACTACTTTTCCAAAAAAACATGATTATATAATTCTCCATCATATAATATCATCTAGTTTTTGTTTGATCACATACCTGTTCTTTTTCATATAAGTTCAGAAACAAAAGCTTTTTTATATGATTGTGTCGTCTCTCTGAGGAGAAGATGACGAGAGTTATACGGTGAATTTTTTTTTTTTTTTGTAACGAGGCCTTTTTTCCTTTTTTTTCTTTTTTCCTTCTTTTATTTTGTAATGCCCTATTTACTTTTTTTTTTCAATTTTAACTTTCTTCTTACGTGGAAGAATGATTGGTCATAGGAGAGAGGGGTGGATACAAATATACACCCCATGGGTATATACAAGTATTGTTCGTTTGGTTTGTATTTTTGGATTTATTTAGGATGAACCTAAGGGTTTAACGTTAATATAATTCTAAAATTGTTATTCTTTTGTCAACCATTTAATTTTTTTTTTTTTTTTTTGATTACATGTAAATGTATTGCTATAGCTTGACGAGATTATTAGGTAACAAAGTTATCGGATGGAAATAATTGTGCATTTGTTCTAAATCTATTTTAACTTATTCAGCAATTTAAGTTTTTGTTCAAAATATGTAATATAACAATTACTTAGAATTTTGTAATTGAAATAGTGTTTAATTGATGATATACTAGTATAATAGTATTTCATCCTTTATTTCAAAAGATAATAAAATATGTTTTATTTTATTTTAAAATTCATACAATTTTGGAATATATATTATTTTTTGAGGAAATTTGTAAAACTATTCTCAAAATCTTTTTTGTTTTGAAAACTAACATTTTCTATTTTGAAATAATCTTTTTAAACGAAAATTTATTAATCAAAATCAAAATTTTAATAATATAAATCTCAAATGAAGATATACTGTATATCCTTTTTAATTAAAAATAAAAAAATGGGAAATTCCCTAGAATACCACAATTTTTCAAATTTTTTTTAAAATACCACTATTTCAATAGTTTCAAAAATACCACAAATACAAAAATTAGTTTTTAATGAATTCGTAGTTTAAATTTTTTGGTTTGGATTGACTATTCCTAAATTAGAGTATAGTTTACTTTTCAAATTTTACCAAATTTTTGGAATATTTGCGCTTATTTTTTTGTTCATATTTCGAATTTGGCAATTTCTTTATTATTTTTTTGCCAATTAAAATAAGAGTAATCAACATTAGTTAATAAGGAAAGAAATATCTTTAATATATTGAAGAAAAGATATTCATAAATTTTATTACTTATACATTCAAAAACACTTTAGTAAAATATCTATTTTGTATTTTGTATATATATATATATATTTTTTGACAATGGAGTCCTATGTAACCAATTTCTACAATTTCTAATTTTCGTTCTTTGAGTCCAAATTCATAAGAGTTTTTTATATTCTACTAAAATTTAAAATTTAGAGTATGTATCATTTTCATACCTATATTCTATTATGATAATATTTCAAGAATGTGTATGAATTTATCTTCTTATTATAAATTAATCAATATAAATTATAAATTCATAGGGGACATTTACGAAAAATGTCACTTTTGACAAATATGCCACTGTTGAATTATTTTCTTACCAACATGCCACTTATAAATCCGTTTAAAAACCTTATATTTCAAAATTTTCAATTTAAAAAAGTGTTTTGATCCCTCACAAATCTTAAACCCAAAAAACTAAACCCTAATATAACATAAGTAACCCACACATAAATTATTAAAAAAATTGGAAAAAGTGATAGTGACATTTTTAAAAAGTAGCATGTGAAAAGTGGCATACATTAAAACCTCTATAAATTGATAATGTTAGGACTATGAAAATTTATTAATTAAGAGAGTTATTAATTTATGAAAAATTCCCTAAAATACCACCAAAAAAAGTTTTTTTTCCAAAAATACAACCAATTTTCAAAAGTTCCATAAATACCACTAAAAGTTCCAAAAATACCATTTATTTTCAAAAGTTTCAAAAATACCACAACCTCAAAAATTGATTTCAAGAGCCTAGAATTTAAATTTTTGAGTTTGGGTTAACAATTGTACAATTAGGGTATAGTTTTAGGGGGTAGGGTTTAAATTTGGGGTTTAGGGTTTTAGTTTTGAATATTTAAAGTTAGTTTTAGTTTTGTGGTATTTTTGGAACTTTTGGAAAAAATGGTATTTTTTGGAACTTTTGAAAATTGGTGGTATTTTTGGAACTTTTGAAAATTGGTGGTATTTTTGGAAAAAAAAAATATTGGTGGTATTTTTGAGAATTGCCATTTATTTATCGATAAATTAATAATTATTAATTTAAAGAGCGATCCTTCTAATCCATGACTTTCTACATTTTTTTATATTTAAAATAAATAAGAGAAATTCCCTAAAATACCATCAAAAAAAGTTTTTGTTCCAAAAATACCACCAATTTTCAAAAGTTTCACAAATACCACTAAAAGTTCCAAAAATACCATTAATTTTCAAAAGTTCCAAAAATAGCACAATCTCAAAAATTGATTTTCAAGAGCTTAAAATTTAAATTTTTGGGTTTGGGTTAACTATTGTACAATTAGGGTATAGTTTTAGGGGGTAGGGTTTAAGTTTGGAGTTTAGGGTTTTAGTTTTGAATATTTAAAGTTAATTTTAATTTTGTGGTATTTTTAGAACTTTTAGAAAAAATGGTACTTTTGGAACTTTTGAAAATTTGTGGTATTTTCGGAAAAAAAACTTTTTTTGATGGTATTTTTGAGAATTGCCCAATAAATAATTTACATAAAATTTTATAAAAAATGTTTTGTTAGATTTATTGAATTGTTTATATATTTTTTACATATTCATCTTACTCCATATATATCATGTAACTAATGTCCACAATCATTATAAGATGAAAGATAATAACATATATGATTATTTATTAAAAAAAAAAATTGTTGCTACTTTTTATTCAGAATGAAATTCAAAATGAGATAATCATAGTTTTAGAAGTATTTCATCATAAGAAAATAATTATCACATATAAAAATTCTCAACTTGATAAAGATTAAATTTACAGTACCATAGATTTGGATGCAACAAGAAAAATTAAAGATTAGTTTCAACAAAATTATAACTTTAAAAAGAAAATATATAACACTATGGTCATATACTTTACTAAACTATCGTGTATATATATATATATATACTAATAATTATCATAGTTCCAAGACCGGTTTACTTAAGTATTGGTTTAGCGAAACCTGTTTATATATGTTGCTTGGAATTCAAGGGGGAAAACCTAGTATTGAATTGAATAAAAGTGGGTGGGCGTTTCGGTTTTTTTTTTTTCGGTTTCGGTTCAGGTTCAGTTCAGTTCGGTTTGTATGGTTTTAGTAAATTATCAGTCGAACTTAAACCGAAGTAAGTATGGTTTAGTTCGGTTTGGTTCGGTTTAGTTCGGTTTAAGATCGGTTTTATTTTAGTTCGTTTAAAAAATAAACACTTCAATAATATAAAACCAAATGTTTTGAAATAAAAATACTTTAATTCAATATAAAGTAAACACTTAAGTGTAAACAATGCAAAAACTAAAAATTAAAACTCCATGATTAATTAAAATATATAAAACCAAACTTAATTTAGTAGGAAAAGATAAATATTTTTCAAGATAGCGGTAAAATCCCTTCCAACAATGCTATCTTCTTTCTCACAACTTCTGTTACAAAAAACATGCAATAAGTCAAATAGCTTGCGTATAAGTTTTGCATGAACTAAATTATACATATATTTCTACGAATGAGACTAAAACAGAGAAAAGAACACAAATAAAGATAATTTATTTAACCAACAACATTACCTCTTTAGAAGATAGTCTTTTACTCGGGAGAATGAAACTATAACCAAGTCAGATAAAAAAAAATTAGATAAGAGAGTAAATATATGAATGATTGTTGAATATGATTCTTAAGAAGAAGACAAGTCAAGTACCTGCTTCGAGAGAATCCATAAACTTGTTCCCTTCTTCCAGTTTATCAAGAGACTTCATTGTTTCAGAACGAAGTGAAGCACGTAACCAATCCTGACTTAAAACCAACGTTTCAACCATATCCGGAGTAAAATAACTTCTATATTGGTCTAGAATACGTCCTCCGGTACTAAAAGCAGACTCGGATGCAACAGAAGATATCGGTATTGCAAGAACTTCTCTTGCCATTAGAGACATGATCAGATATTAGGTACTATTTTTCTTTCACCAACTTAAAAGATCAAACGGAATCCCCAAACTATTTTCAAACGCTACATCATTCTCATCTTTAAGATACTTATCCAACTCTGTTCCAAATTCTGAAATAGTCTTGTTAGAAACCATAAATTTTAGAAAAGGATAATCAATGTTGTCTACTTCCATATCCTGGTTGGATTGGGTTACATTCTCACCATCAGCAGGAGAAGATTGTAGATTCAAACTTATGTACCGATCACTATACACTTGAAATAGCCTTTCTAAAGCCCCCTTCACCAAATTATACATTTATGTGGACTTTGGAGATCCTTTCCCATAAACAAGCTCTAAGCTAAACTTTGTAAATACCATTTTGCGACGAGGATCAAGTACACCAGCCACTATCAATATCTTATTGATATTTTCTGTACCTTCCCAGTATTTATCAAATTTTGTGGTTATTGCAGAAGCCATATCTCTCAAATCAGGATCTTCACTATAAGCCATAGTTGCCACACTTGAGTGAACTTTACATATCTCATTGTAACAACCATGTGCCGTTATCTTTATAGAAGAAGAGAATGCTATAGTCGATTCATAGAAAGTTTTCAAGAAACTTACCATATGACGAGCCTTGTCCCAATCAATTGCCATTGGAGGTCCACTCCTCTTGTTTTTATTAGATACTAGCTCTTTGAACCACGCATCATAAGGTTTATCCATAATAGCCATCATGTCAAATGCAACTCGATATGTAAGTGCACTTTTCAACATTAAGTAGGTGGAATTCCACCTTGTAACACAATCCAAAACCACATTTCCTCTTGTTATCTTCTCAACCTCCACCCAATGCTTAAACGATTCCAATCTAGAATTAGAAGACCTCACATTTTTAACAGCATTACAAACACTTATGATGCTCTTACTCATGTCTTCTAGGCCCTCATTGGCAATCAAGTTAAGCATGTGTGCACAACAACGTATGTGCATGAATTCTCCATTCAGCATCAAAGCATCATTGTTCCTAGCACTTAATGTAACATCCGTAAACCGGAAATGTCGGTTTATTGGTCGTGTCGAGCGACACCGTGGGTGTGTCGATCGACACGAAGGATGGTCGTGTGTCGATCGACACCTCGTGGTGTGTCGCTCGACACGGCTGTTTGCAGAACCGGGTTAATTAGAGTTTTAATCGCGGTTTTGGCTCGGTTTAACGTATGAAATGCCTAGGGTTGCGTGAAACCCTGTAGCCGTCGAGATTATTCTTTGGAGCAGTCGAAACCTAGAGTGAAAGGGAGAGAATTCGAGTGTTCGTGATTGTTTGTTGCAAAGGAAACAATTCAGAACATTCTTGAGAGTTTTTGAGCCTTAGTATCGTTGTCCGTTCGTTTCGTGGTGGTTGTTTCGAGGATTCTCTTCGGACCAGAGGATTTGGAGTCATTGAGGCTCTGTTTTCGCGTGTTCTTTGAACCAAATTCGTTTTCCCGTTCGTCCTAATTACCGAGGTGAGTGCGCGACCTTGGTTTCTAGGCTATGACGGTTCTCATGATTGTTTGGTGATGATTTGATGATTGATTTCGTGTGTTATTGGCTGGAATTGGTTGTGGTGTCATTGTGGATTGGTTCGTATGGTTTCTGTGCAGGAAAGCGACTCGAAACGCCCGGGATCGTGTCGTGAGAGGAGAGACACGGTTCTGGTGCAGTTTCTGAGGCATGTCTCGCGACACCAGGCGGGTGTCGAGCGACACGAGTGCTGGTAGTGTGTCGATCGACACATTTTGTGTGTCGCTCGACACGAGCACTTGAGGCGTGTCGATCGACACCTTGCTGGTGTCGCTCGACACGACCCAATATGTTTCGGTTGTGTTTTATTTTTATTGAGTTATTTACTTGGATGTTGTTGAAATGTTCTATGACATTGTTATGATGCCTGAGCCTGCTTGTTACGCAAGTAGAAGGCATGACCGGCTCACTAAGTATTTATGGTAATACTTACGCATCTCTTTTTGCTATGTGATGCAGGTAAAGATAAAGATAAAGTGTGATCGCGGAATCATGGCCAGAGGAGGGGATGATAGGATTGTGATGTTTATTTGTTTAGTCTAGCGAACCCGGTTAGGTTGCTAGAACTGCTTATGAGAATTTTATGAATTTGTTCTGGATTATTATTGCTTGGTATTTGATTATTGAATTTTTATGGATTATTGAATATTGAGTTTATTTCCGCAGTAGTTCATTTAAAAAAAATAAAAATAAAAATATAGACCGGGTGTTACATTTTTGGTATCAGAGCGTATACGGTTTTAGGACTGTTAGGTTTGGGTGAAAATGAGACTATGTGTTTAAGTTGATTTTGAGCTTAGTCAATTGTAGTCTTAGTATCATCCTCTCCGGCCTTCAAAGAGATTCCGCGGTGAGTTGTTTTGTGTTGTTAATTGTGAATCCTAGTATCTTAAAATGTGCTTTTGGTAAGTGCAGTGTGTGATGGCTAGAGTTCCGAGAGGCCGTGGTGGCAGAGTTGGTGGCCGTGGAGGCCGGGGTCGTGGTCGTGGTCGTGGTCGGGGACGGGTATCCCAGTCGTTCGAGTGGGAGACTCAGAGTGAGTCGTCCGAGCAGGTGGCTGATTCAACGGTGTATCATGAGGTTTCAGAGGGCACTGTCAGTGTGTCAGACAGTATTGCTGGTGCCGGAGGTGGCGCCGGAGCTACTGGTCCTGCAAGAGGCCCAGGTGCAGTACCAGTGCATGCTCCTGTAGAGATCCTGAGGGAGCAGTATCTTGCGATGTCCAATGAGTTGTTGTATATGGGACCGTTGTCCTTCTCGGGTGGAGGGGGACCAGAGGAAGCTAATGAGTGGAGACTGAAGGTTGAGCGAAGGCTCCGCATTCTCAGATGTCCCGACGAGTACCGCGTTGATCTAGCGGTTGAGTTCTTCGAAGGCAGTGCTCGCCTCTGGTGGACCGGCGTCCAGGCCAGGAGAAGGCGAACATTGTGGACCTGGAGTGATTTCTTGGGCGAATTTAATGCAAGGTATTTTCCTCAAGAAGCTGTGGAGCAGTTAGAGTTGCAGTTCCAGAGTTTGGTTCAGGGTAACGGATCAGTACGTGAGTATGACGCTGAGTTCAGCAGGCTAGTAGTCTATGCGAGTGGCGGCATGGATGAGGAGCGGGCCCAGATGGGCAAGTTCATGGGAGGACTTCGGATTGGGCTGAAGAAGCGTGGCATGGTTTCCAGGTATGCCTCGAGGGCAGAGCTGGTGGGGGCGCTTGTAGCAATCGAGGGCCTGGAAGAGCAGCTCGAGGATTGAGCTGGTTTTTACTTGTTGCGTTTTGTTTCGTTTTCAGATTTTGGAGCTTTGTGTTGTTGTTTCTGGATTTTTGTATTTTCGTTGGTGTTGAAACGATATACATTCTTGAAAATTTATAAGATGGTGTTCCTTATTTAATTTTCATATGAGTTATGAGGCGTGTAGTCCCTTCGTGTGTTTTATATGTGTGGACCATGGGTGGTCAGTTCTATGAGGATATTCCGGGATGGGAATATCGAGATTATACCACAAGAGGCGGCTCTAATCAGAGGAGATGTGTGATCTCCTGAGTACTTATTTGGGAAGTGGATTCCTAGAATAAGTAGCGAGGGGCGTGGGTCCTCTTGCGGGGATGTGTGTTCCCCAGATACCGCTGACTCGAGGTTTTGAGGGATGGTGGTTCTCTCAAGGGGATGATGGTTCCCTATTTATTTCGTTGAGAGATGGTGGTTCTCTCGAGGGGATGGAGGTTCCCCTGTGTACAGGAGACTCGAGGGATGCGTCCCGAGAGTTTGAGCGGTATATTCCTTGTGTGGATTAGACGGAGCCTCTAAGATCAGGGGAGGATCTCGTGTGGTGTTGGCCAGGTTAGGCCATGATTTTTGGTCTATGTTGGACGGTTGAGGAACGAGTGGGAATCTCGTGTGGTGTTGGCTAGAGCAGTCAAGAATATGGTATGTGTTATATGATTCATGAGGCTCGAGTTGTGAGCTATGTATTGCTAGTGAGGCGGGGCCTTGGTGTGAGTTCTGGTAACTGATGTAGAATTCCTGAATCTAATCCGGACTGACGGGCGATGGTACATGTTCTTGTTTGATTGTTGTACGATCGGCCGCCAGACCTAGATGAATTAAGGATGTTGCATCGTAAGTTTCGGGCGAATCTAGGCAAGTAATGGGCATTTCGAGTTGTAGTTATGCCTTTGGTGGATAGATATGCCTGTGGTAGGCATGAGATTTTGACGATGTGTTCAAAAAGTATTTGGACGTGTTTGTGATCATATTTATTGATGATATTTTGGTTTACTCGAGGAGTTCCGAGGAGCATGAGGTTCATTTGCGCTTGGTTTTGGAGAGGCTTCGGGAGCAGAAGCTGTATGCTAAGTTGAGCAAGTGCAGTTTTTGGCAGCGAGAGATGGGTTTTCTTGGTCATATTGTATCTGCAGAGGGAGTTTCTGTGGATCCGGCTAAGATTGAGGCTATTCGAGATTGGCCTAGACCGAGCAGTGCTACCGAGATCAGGAGTTTCTTGGGTTTGGCAGGATATTATCGGAGGTTCGTCAAGGGTTTTGCGAGTATGGCGCAGCCGATGACGAAGCTGACCGGTAAGGATGTTCCGTTTATCTGGTCGCCGGAGTACGAGGAGAGCTTTGCGAAGCTCAAGGAGATGTTGACTAGTATGCCAGTATTGGCATTACCCGAGCCGGGGAAGCTTTATACTGTGTACACGGATGCTTCAAGAGTTGGTCTGGGTTGTGTTCTGATGCAGGAGGGTCGAGTTATCGCATATGCATCGAGGCAGTTGCAGGGTAGCGAGCGTAATTGGCCTACGCATGATCTAGAGCTAGGAGCAGTAGTGTTCGCTCTGAAGATCTGGAGGTCGTATCTCTACGGAGGGAGAGTGCAGATTTTTACGGATCACAAGAATCTGCAGCACATTTTTACTCAGCCGTTGCTGAATATGAGACAGAGGCGCTGGGTCGAGTTGCTGGCAGATTACGATCTTGAGATTATTTATCATCCGGGCAAGGCTAATCAGGTAGCAGATGCCTTGAGTCGGCGGCGGTCCGATTCAGCCCGTGAGCAGGATATCGAGGATTTAGTAGGCGAGATTAGCATGTTGCGTCTATGTGCTATTTCGCAGGAGCCTTTGGGCTTAGAGGCAGTGGATCAGGCGGATCTTCTCAGTAGGATCAGCGTGGCTTAGCAGAGCGATCAGAGTTTGATGGGTGTGTCACGAGCGGCTGATTCCGAGTATGTGGTCTCTTCGAATGGGACGGTTTTATTATGTGGTCGTGTGTGTGTACCTCGGGATGAGGCTTTGAGGCAGGAGATTCTGAATGAGGCTCATGCGAGCAAGTTTTCGATTCATCCGGGTGCGACCAAGATGTATCGCGATCTTAAGCAGTATTATCACTGGGCCGGGATGAAGAGAGACGTAGTAGCTTATGTGTCCAAGTGTGACACGTGTTCGTTGGTCAAGGCCGAACACAAGGAGGCGAGTGGCAAGTTGCAGAGTTACCCATTCCGGAGTGGAAGTGGGATATGAATACGATGGATTTCGTGGTTGGGTTACATACGTCGCGGACGTATGATGTTATCTGGGTGATCGTAGACCGATTGACCAAGTCAGCACACTTTTTGCCAATTAAGAAGACCGATGGAGCGGCTAAGTTGGCTACGAGTTTTGTGCGTGAGATTGTGAGGCTGCATGGAGTGCCAGCCAGTTTTGTTTCTGATCGAGATCCCAGGTTTGCATCAGAGTTCTGGAGATGGGCACTAAGGTGCATATGAGTACGGCTTATCATCCACAGACTGATGGGCAGTCAGAGAGGACTATTCAAACTATGGAGGATTTGCTGAGGATGTGTGTTCTGGATTGGGGTGGTCAGTGGTTCGATCACTTGGGATTAGTTGAGTTCGGGTATAATAACCACTTTCAGGCGAGTATCGAGATGGCTCCTTTTGAGGCTCTGTATGGGAGGCCATGTAGGACGCCTTTATGCTGGACCCAAGTGGGGGAGCGCAGTATTCATGGGGCGACTTATGTTCAGGAGACGACAGAGAAGGTTCGTATTGTTCGGCTGAACATGAAGGAAGCCCAGGATAGACAGAGGAGTTATGCAGATAAGCGTAGACGTGAGCTTGAGTTCTCAGTGGGAGATCGCGTGTATCTCAAGATGGCTATGTTGAGGGTTCCTAACAGAGCCATAGCAGAGAACAAGCTTAGTCCGAGATTTATGGGTCCGTTTTCGGTGGTGGAGCGTGTTGGACCAGTGGCTTATCGGTTAGAGTTACCTACGATCATGAAGGCATTTCATAAGGTGTTCCACGTATCAATGTTGAGGAAGTGCCTACATGAGTCTGAGGAGTTGGTGCCTGAGATCCCTGCAGATCTTCAGCCTGATTTGACGGTTCCGGCGGTTCCTGTGAGGATTCTTGAGAGGAGGATCAAGGAATTGCGTCAGAAGAAGTTTCCGTTGTTGCGTATTTTGTGGGATTGTGGCGGTTGCCAGGAGGAGACTTGGGAGTCAGAGGCGAAGATGAAGCTGAAGTTCAAGAAATGGTTCGACAAGTAGGTCGCCGTTTGAGCTTAGCTTTCTTTGCGGTTCTAGTTTGTGTAAGCCTTTCGGCCAGTGTTGTTTTTGATTTATATATTTTTTTTGTTTCGGTGTAACGATATACATCTTTGGAGATTTATGAGATGAGATTGTTCTTATATTTCTATTGTTACTGGATTGTGTTCCGGTATGACGATTGTGTGACCAGTATGGGTCGTGTTTATGAAGATATTCCGGGATGGGAATATCGAGTTAGACCCCGTAAGATAGATCTTTTCGCTGATGTTTATAGATGTTTCAGAATTATTACCCTAGGGAAGTTTCCCGAATAACTCATTACACTGTTGGAGATGGTGGTTCTCCTGCGTATTTGTCTGAGATGGTGGTTCTCAGTATAGGTTTGGAGAGATGGTGGTTCTCTCGAGGGGATGGTGGTTCCCCTATTTGTTTTGTTGAGAGATGGAGGTTCTCTCGAAGGGATGGAGGTTCCCCAGTATACAGTGGACTCAACGGATGCGTTCCCGAGAGTAGTGAGTTTAGGGCACCGGTTGTTTGAGGATTAGTTCCTGAGAACAAGGTGGTGCGGTAATGAGTTAAGAGTAATAATGTCTCGAATGGGCGTATAAACATAGGATTAGATGGGAGTCTCTAAGGGGTATTGACCTGGTGGATGTCGGATTACGGTTTCTGCGGAGACGTATGCTCGAGATTCGAGGTCGAATCCAGTTTAGTGGGGGAGAATTGTAACATCCATAAACCGGAAATATCGGTTTATTGGTCGTGTCGAGCGACACCGTGGGTGTGTCGATCGACACGAAGGATGGTCGTGTGTCGATCGACACCTCGTGGTGTGTCGCTCGACACGGCTGCCTGCAGAACCGGGTTAATTAGAGTTTTAATCGCGGTTTTGGCTCGGTTTAACGTATTTAAACGCCTAGGGTTGCATGAAACCCTGTAGCCGTCGAGATTATTCTTTGGAGCAGTCGAAACCTAGAGTAAAAGGGAGAGAATTCGAGTGTTCGTGATTGTTTGTTGCAAAGGAAACAATTCAGAACATTCTTGAGAGTTTTTGAGCCTTAGTATCGTTGTCCGTTCGTTTCGTGGTGGTTGTTTCGAGGATTCTCTTCGGACCAGAGGATTTGGAGTCGTTGAGGCTCTGTTTTCGTGTGTTCTTTGAACCAAATTCGTTTTCCCGTTCGTCCTAATTACCGAGGTGAGTGCGCGACCTTGGTTTCTAGGCTATGACGGTTCTCATGATTGTTTGGTGATGATTTGATGATTGATTTCGTGTGTTATTGGCTGGAATTGGTTGTGGTGTCATTGTGGATTGGTTCGTATGGTTTCTGTGCAGGAAAGCGACTCGAAACGCCCGGGATCGTGTCGTGAGAGGAGAGACGCGGTTCTGGTGCAGTTTCTGAGGCGTGTCGCGCGACACCAGGCGGGTGTCGAGCGACACGAGTGCTGGTAGCGTGTCGATCGACACATTTTGTGTGTCGCTCGACACAAGCACTTGAGGCGTGTCGATCGACACCTTGCTGGTGTCGCTCGACACGACCCAATATGTTTCGGTTGTGTTTTATTTTTATTGAGTTATTTACTTGGATGTTGTTGAAATGTTCTATGACATTGTTATGATGCCTGAGCCTGCTTGTTACGCCAGTAGAAGGCATGACCAGCTCACTAAGTATTTATGGTAATACTTACGCATCTCTTTTTGCTATGTGATGCAGGTAAAGATAAAGATAAAGTGTGATCGCGGAATCATGGCCAGAGGAGGGGATGATAGGATTGTGATGTTTATTTGTTTAGTCTAGTGAACCCGGTTAGGTTGCTAGAACTGCTTATGAGAATTTTATGAATTTGTTCTGGATTATTATTGCTTGGTATTTGATTATTGAATTTTTATGGATTATTGAATATTGAGTTTATTTCCGCAGTAGTTCATTTAAAAAAAAAATATATATATAGACCGGGTGTTACACTAAACGTCTCTTTCAAAACTTTGATAGCTTTATCATTGGCACTTGCATTATCCAGTGTGATAGCAGAGACTTTCTCAATACCCCAATCATCCAAAGATTTCAAAAACTATTGATTTTGTGTATCTAGCAATAAGCTATGACAGCCTAGTGGTAAATCACAAGTTCAAATCTTATAAAAAAAAAAAAAAATTCTTTCGAAAAAGGAAACAACGTCGTTTATGTAACTGTGAATAAACGGCTAATTAATCGCGTTAACTATTTCCGTTAAGCAAGTTACGGCGTGTTTAAATTGGTTCGATCAACAAAAGTTCGTGATTTAAACTAAAAGTCAATAAAAAATTTGTGATTTAAATTATCATTGAGAAAATTGAGGTTTTAAAAATGGTCAAAATTTACCTCCACTTTGGGTTACCAATCAGAAGTGTTTCTTTTAATTAATGTTGGGTTGATAAAAAAAAAAATGGTCAAAATTTGAAAATTGGGATTTAAATGACCTTTTTCCAAAAAAAACATTGTAAAATAATGTCGAACCTGTGATTAATGGGCCACGCGTATCGGCCCATATAAACCAACCATCAACAATTACATTTGCCCTAAGAAAGCCTAAAAAATGAACATATAAAATCCAACCTCTCAACAGTTGCCTGCCTATGTCTCAGCCGCAGCCCTAATTTTTCATTGTTTATCAAATTCTCTTTTTTCTCTCGATCTTTGGCGGAACCATGTCTAAACCAGGTGAAAGATCCATCTCTTGCTTGGAATTGTTTGTCTTAATAATCTGGATTAGATTTCACCAGATCGTTCTGATTGTTTCGCTCGCAGCTGCTCTCACACTTGTCTTCTGGGATGTGGTTGACTTCCCTCTCCCTACTGGTTACGGTTTGGATTCGCTTACAGGGAATATCGAATCAGCTCTTCAGAGCCATAATTATCGTTCCAGAGTATCAATCATGGCTTATGGTGGCTGTATTTCGGACGAACTGGTTGAGTCATATATGAGTGTCGGGATCCTGTACTGGGGAGGTGAATTCCCTTACTTGAACAATATGTTATTACTTGTATATATATGTGTGTAATCCATATCTCTGTTGATATTGCATGACCAGATGAGGAAAAGCATAGGAGACTTAGTATGCTGTTATTGGAGATACTTAACGCCGTTTACTCCTTCAAACTCGACTTATCTTTGGGAAAGCCACATGTGATCTTCATCTTAAAAGATATCCCACAACTATTTGCCCCCGTGCTTGAGAAATTGAAATTGTTACATAGCACTCTCGAAATTCACTTAGTAGTGCCTCATGACTGCGTTCCAGAACGCCATGTGTTATATCATACTTCAAAATTAGTCTGGGCTTGGGAAGCCTTACTTCGTGGACGTGGTGCTATGGCGGATTCTGATTTCCCACCTCTGGCTCGGACCTTGGGGAGGAGGGTAGCTGGTTCTGTGAGAAGGGAAGCCCTCAGGCATGGTTCTGGTTCTGTAAGGAGGGAAACTTCCGAGGTTTTTACTTCTCCTCCTTGTCTCAAGGGGGTGCCAAACATCAAGGACTCCATGTCCTCTTCCGAACGTAAGATCTGTTTCCTTCTCAAGATTGTTTGTCTTTTAGCTAGGTTAGATTGGAATCTAAATCAATTGCTTTCATTATTGGTTATGTGTTCTTTGTTATAGCTGGAAATTGTTTCTCCTTCATCATATTGAAACCTATTCTACCACTCTCATGCTAAAGTAGCATATCTAATCAGTTTCTTTTTTTTTCCATTTCGTATTTGGTTATTGGTTATGCCTTCTTTGTTATGTGAAACCTTCCGAAATTGTTTTCCTTTCATCTTAACTAGATTGAAATCTAATCTGGAACTGCCATGCTGAACTAGCAGATCTATTCAACTGCTTAACCATTTCGTAATTGGTTTTGTGAAACCATGCTCAAAATTGTTTGTCTTTTACTTGCGAATCTAATCAACTGTTGTTTTCCTGTTCGTAATTGGTTATGCTTTCTGTGTTATGTGATCCTCGCAGATGCTGCAATAAGCGTCTTCTGGAACGTGGATGATTTCCCAATCCCTAGTGGTCACAATCTCCAGTCGTTTTGTCGGATTATCAAATCAGCTCTTGAAAAAGAAGGTTATCATGGTGACCTGTCAATCACGGCTTATGGTGCTGAAGACAATCTCGGTGGTGGAATCACCTTCGTACCTGAAAGTGATTTCCTTTATCCTCAAAACACACGTCTTTTTTATTGCTATACTATTATATATTAATCTAACTTTCCTTCTGAAATATGCATTTCCAGGTGATAAATATTGGAGACTTCATCGTATGTTATTTGACATGAGTTTGTCTACACTTGAAAAATTTGATCCCGTTTCATCTGGAAAATACTTGATGCTGCTCACAAAGAATGTCTCCAGAGGACTGGACTTGGTCAATCTTCTTGAATGTATGACGAGTTGCTATAATTACATTGTTCTGTTAGTAGTGCCTCGTGACTGCAAACCAGAAAAAGAGCCACTTCCTAAAGTAAACAAAGTCTGGTTCTGGGAAAGCCTTATAGATGGAGGAAGGGCTATCACCCAAAGGGATTTAAAAATCCTATTAGCTCGATGTCAAAGACCACAGTTCAACTACTTACTTCGCTAATCCTTGTGGTAGATGTGGAGCTCCACAATTGTTTTATCAGTATTATATTCTGTCAGAATGCTTTGGTTCCGTGTATGTCATCTTTAGTTGTCTTAATCTCTGTTTTGTACTCGAATGATTTTCAGTTTTTGCAATTGACTCGTGCTTTGAATAATGCTTTATTTCGAAAGACCGCACCAATTGTTTTTCCCTTTTTTTTATATAACCCTAGGGTATAAAGTATCTAATAACATTAATAGAGAGAAAACAGAGATTGACCAAAAAACAAAACAAAAAGAGAGAGAAAACAGAGAAATAAGCAAAGAACCAACATAAATTTAACAAAGGGAAATTACCCCCTATATTACCTAATGATCATCAAATATATTAACTAAACATGTAGTAGTAACTAACCGTACGGAGTTTTCTTAGGTTAAATTTTATTAGTATAACAACAGAAAAATGTTATAACAATAAACATTCACAAACCACCAATTAAATGAGTTAAGGTTATTTTATGTTTTCAAGCATAATAATGCGACTTTTTGCTCATTAGACACAAGAAATCACAAAGTTTTTGGACTTGTAAAAAGTAGTATAACCCAACAGAAAAGAGTAAAGCTTTTACACTTTCCAAACAGAAAAATCCTAAACCAAGTTGATTACATATCTCTTTAAGTTCCATGCGGGTAAACAACAACAACAACAAAATCGTGAAAAGAATTTGAGAGTTTAAGCAACAGGAGGCCTAAGTTCTTGATCACGGGATGTATCACAAACCGATTGAGGCAAGTAATGCCACATTGACATGTAACCGTAACTCGGGTTCAAAGCCATTTTGTTGTGATTAAGTACACCTGGAATATGGGGCATGAACCTTGAAGATACAACCACCATGGATAACTTTCACTCTTGTTCCGCATTCTCTTTGTTCGCCTTCAACACTTGCTTCCTCCCTCAGCTCATTCTTCTCCGCCTATAATAAAACATAAATACCAATACATTACTTAAAAATCCGCTTTCATTCCCGTAACAAGATTTTGTTTTGGTTTAAGAGAAAAGTTAACCAGCCTTGAGACTCTTGATCTCATCTAAAAGCTTTTGGTTAGTTTCAAGATACGGGTTGCATCATCGCGTATTGCTGGTTCGTCTGTCTTTAGACTCGTGCCAAAACCGAGCTCAAATCCATGAACCTATGGAAACCAACCAGTTTTGCCTCTTTTGACAACTATATTCCCAAAAGAACATCTAAATTTAAGAGACATAGATTAAAGCTCTAAACATGCCTCTCATTTAGCTTTTCCCTTCTCAATCATTCACGACAAGTTTTGGTGTCTCCTAGCTTGATACATGATCCAGTCCTTCCCCTATCGATGACCATCACAAACACAATTAACTACAAGTTTCTACACAAAGTTTGGATATTAATAACCTTACCGTTTTCGCGACCATTCATCATCTAAATTTTCTTGTTCTTGCTTTACAACTCCACCAATGATCCATAATTGATCTCTACTTCTTCTTCTGCTCCTTTGTCCTGCACAACTCCACAACCATTTTGCCCTCCAAATTATTATGGTTCTTGCGGCAAAACTCTGATTTATTTTGAAGTTATATTTTTCGCTTTTGAACAATTATTTTGTTTCCTACGGAGAATTATATGTTTGATTATTTATTGTAGTTTTCTTGATCTCGAATGTATGGTCTTTGAAATCTTACAAAAGATTTGGATAAACGATGGGGAGAATTCGGTAATTGGGATATGATTTTGTGTTACAATTCTTTTTATTTAACACTTTATTATATTAAAAATGATTTAACATCGATTATATTATAAAAGAGATTAAACATATAAAATATAGGGAAATTAGCATGAATAATATTCATTATACCAATAATCAATAGTCTAACATAACCTAAATTCTAATTAGGTGAATAACATTAACTATATTTAGAATGACCATTTTTCCCTTTTTCTAATTTTCAATTACAAAAGTCAACTATGTTTTAATCTTATGATAGTTGGCTATTCGCAAATAAACGTAACAAGAAACTGGATAGTTGATTATGCATTCATAAGTACCAACTATAATCATGTTGAATTATAATCACATAGTAAACTATATTGTAACTAAAATAGCAAACACTCATTTACATAGACATTGTTTTACAAAGTCAACTATGTTTTGATACGATAGTTGGCTATTCGTAGATAAATAGTAAAAAAATACCGACTAGCTGACTATATATGACTTAATAGTCAACTAAAATTATAGTGAATTAATTACAAAGTGAACTATATTATAACTAAAATAGTAAACACTCATTTACATAAACAATGTTTTATATACAAGTCAACTATTTTAATCAACATATAGTTAACTATTTTAATTAAATAATAACCAACTATCTATATTAATGAGATCGCGAAGTGTATTTTAGTCAATTTTTATAAAATGGATGTTAGTTACCTAAATTCCATTTCGGTCATGTTATACACCTAATTATAGTCCCTAAAACTATTGTACACCTATTTTAATCAACATATAATTAACTATTTTAATTAAATAATAACCAACTATCTATATTAATGAGATGGCGAAGGGTATTTTAGTCAATTTTTATAAAATGGATGTTAGTTATTTGAATTCGATTTCGGTCATGTTATACACCTAATTATAGTCCCTAAAACTATTGTACACCTAATTAACCCTAAAATATAAAGAGAAACTAATGGTCTTTCCACACCAAAAAGAAACTGAGGACAATCATCTATAATGACACATTAGCGATACCGAGATGGTTGCTTCGAATCGAAGGTAAACAATTAGGTGTTCCTGAATTCACTGTAGTATCCAGACTTCCAAAATCTAATTCAATAACAAGACAATAATTCTCTTAATTAAGATAAATCTCTTTATATGTTGTATTTGTCAATTTTGTTCCGAGTTATCTTTAGACAAATTTGAACTACAAAACTTAAATCAGATTGATAACCAGAATCGACTATAAATTAAACAAGTAGACCTAACGATAGATCTTCTACGAAGAAAATCATCAACAAAAAACCAAACCCAAACAAAAGAATCATAATAACTCATAAAAAAATTGACATCAAAAACATCGCATCGTTTTTATCAAAACTTCAATACACCTTATGGACTCCATGTTCATCATTGAATCTACTAGTTTACAACCCTCTCACGATGTAAGCAAAAAGACTAGACATCAGAGAGGGAGTAAACAAAAATCACCATTTTTCTCCTTTTCTCTCAACGGCTAGGGTTTTCTCAAAGAATTCCCCTTCCATCACAAACGTTTGATGAATAATAAATTTTACAAATTATATATTGCCTAACATTTTTATTTATCATGTTTGTTTTTTTGTTTGTTTCAGGCTACCGTTGAGACCAAGCTCAATGATAATTTCCTCATGTTCTTCTTACTGATGTATTCAACGAGTTCACGCCTTGGCCGACAGCCCGAGTAATCTTTGAAATATCATTGGATGAGGATAGATCATTGCAATTGTTGGTCTTCCATGAGGAATTCCTAGAAAGCATGAGTCATCAGCTCGCGTTGACTACGTCTCTGCCCTTTGTACACACCGGCCGTCGCTCCTACCGATTGAATGATCCAGTGAAGTGTTCGGATCGCGGCGACGTGGGTTGTTCACCGTCTGCGACGTCGCGAGAAGTCCACTAAACCTTATCACTTAGAGGAAGGAGAAGTCGTAACAAGGTTTCCGTAGGTGAACGTGCGGAAGGATCATTGTCAAAATCTGTGATCATGTGATGTAATATTTAAACCTAATGTTCGGCTTTTTTGGTATTGTTGTTGGTACTTTTATCAGTTGCTAGATGAGAGTCTGCGCATACGCGCACATGGAGTTTCTAACTGTTTTTTTAGTTATGATTTTGTTTAAGTTTGGTAGATATTCACACATCTTAATCACTTTCGCAATCTTCTTGTGCATTACAATGGTTATGCAAATTTTCCATTAAAACATGAAAGACTCCTCTTCTACCAAAAATGGAACATATGGAAAGAAAAATTGTGTAAATCACTCTTCTACTAATTGGTTAAGGAATGTGAAGTGACCTTAGCCTAGTCGCAGAAGATAAGTCCACTGTGGGCAGGCCCCATCACACCCGGGATCGAGTCCCTCCTCCTAATTAATTTAGAAATTAGGCTAATGGACCGGCCAGTTGTGGCCTAATGTTGACAAAAAAAAATAATTGGTTAGGATGGATCTAGTGAGCAAAACCAAAAACAAATCTGATTTTTCATCTTCAGACCTATTCTTCTCAAATATTCTTCATTTATCATCTTGCTCATATGGTTTTCATAGAGAATTCAATTTGACTATTTCCATTGCTTACTTCTCTATCTTTGATTTTAGCTGCAAATAAAAAATCTAATCCATGAAAATAATGTAAAAATAAAGGAAATCTTAAAAAAATACATTTTTAAGGTAAAAAGGAGGTAGCTAAATATAATGAAAGAAAATTATCTAGGACGAAATGAAATGGTAAAACTTGAGCAATGTTCTTCAAGTGGGAAATCTATTTATCACTGCATCTTGTTTAACACAACTAAACATATATTCATCATGTATTCTTGGAAACATGAATAGATGAAAAATATATAAGAGGAACATCAAAGGTTTTTCAACTTTTAATAAATGAACGAAGTTTCAAGTCTTTCAATGAAAGAACTAACAAAACCTCTATGATCTCTTGAGCTCGCTCCATGTTTCAGCAAAAAAGAACACCAAATCTCACCATACCAAGCTTGCTCAATCTTCTAATTGATCTAATATCACCTAGAACATTCTTTGAAACCTAAAATAATATAGGAAACATATAACTATTGGTGCTCTGTACATTTGCGCTCACATACTTCTCTTTTCCTACATTAAAGAAACAAAATCTAGAATTAAAAAAAAAAAGGAGGAAACAACCATTAAGCTCTCACATAGTCTTCAGTTTCTTCTTTGATGATTGTTTTTATGAAAAACTCGATGAATTATTTATTGCTAAGTTTTACACCGAGACATACCACATCTTCCATTCAGAAGTAAAAGTCTAAATTATAACAATCCACATCGTAGCTATAATGGCATAGACGTTAATGGCATCTAAACACCAATTGAACAACTTATTCTAAACAGCATTCACATCAAATATATACCGGAACATATCTTGTTAATTTTGGGAGATACATAAACGCTAAAATAAAAAAAAAAGAAGCCAACCTCACTCTTTTCATATTGCTCTGCTAAAATCTCAAGATGTCACATAAATTTGGGATCGTGAAATTTTCTCCTATAACATATTACAAGAAAATCGGGTATTAATAGCACTTCAAGATAACGTTTATTTCTATATGCTATGCATGATGTATACGTAACTATTTCATAGCGTTTCAATTTTTGAAAACGATATATTATGTTGAGCGGTAAAGTTAATTGTTGTCCCACATAATTTGTGGTTCCTTCATTACTTTAAAAATAGTATTACGAGTTGTAAAACGTTATGATCGGGTCAAGCGGGAATGAAAGTTTTATTGACCGGCAAGTTAAAATTATGTGTAAAAAGTTATACGAAGTCAAAAAAAAAAATTTAAATAAAATTATCTCTTTTTGTGCTCCGATTAAAAAATAAAATCCCTTTTGCTTTCTCTGTTCTTCCTCCTTGGCTCTTCTGCTCCTTCACACATTCATCATTCACTCTTACGTCCTCCTCCTTCTCCACAAAATCAAGATGGTAATAACAAAAAATAATCGGATTAGAAATCTGTAAATTGCTACAGATAAACCGAATAACGCCGTTCCAAAAACAACGATATTCTGACTCACAGCTGTCCCCTCGACGGAATCCCCAGAACACGGCGAATCAATAGTTTGAAAAAGGAAAAACCTAGAGAAAGTTGTTACAACAAAAAAACGATGAAAATTCTAATGAATAAAAATGTCTTCACGCTGCCTTTATTCTGCTTCCTTCTTTTACTCTTTATTCCTCCACTTAATTATTCTTCTAAAGTAGCTCCCAAACTTCATAATGTCTGTACCTACCTTATTTTTGTAACATCCGCGAACCAAAATTGGGAATTTTCGGTGTTCGTGTCGAGCAACACAGAGAGTGTGTCGATCGACACAAAGTAATGTTGAGTGTTGATCGACACACCTTGGGTGTCGCTCGACACGATGTTATGCGTAACCGGGTTAATTAGTTTTTTAATCGTGGGTTGGCTCGGTTTAAGGTATAAAATACCTAAGGCTGCATGTTTTCGTGAGCAGTCGTCGAGATAAAGAGATTTCAGAGAGAAATAGTTTGAGAGCGAGAGATTTCGTGTAGGATTCCTTTTGAGTTCTAGAGACGTAGGGATCGTGTTTTTGACGTGGTTCGAGTGGAATATTGTAGATCAGTTCATTCTAGAGTAGAAGAAGGTATGATCGTGGTTGTTCTTGTGTCTCAAACCGAATCCAATCACCCTAATTAGTCGAAGGTGAAATGCGACCACGGTTTCTAGGCAATGAAGGTTGTTTTGTTGATTTTTGTGACTGATTTGTTGCGTGAACTTGAATATGGATGTTGTTGTGGGTTCTGTGTGTTTTGTGTGGCTTGGAATTGTCTGTTTTATGCAGGTTTTGCGACTCGTGTTCATCGGAATCAGGTTGAGAGAGGAGAAACCCAATTCTGGTGCAACACAGAGGCGTGTCGATCGATACCATCTTGGTGTCGCTCGACATGAGCACTTTAGTCATGTCGCTCGACACGATCTGTTTTGGCTCTGAAACGTTTAAAAATATATTGCTGGTTATTGTTTGTACTGTGATGGTTATTGTTGTTGATCGTGCTGTTACCTAAGCCTGTGTGTTATGCTAGTAGGTGGTATGACCGACTCACTAAGTATTTATGAAATACTTACACAACTCTTTTATCCATGTGTTGTAGGTAAAGAAAAAGCGTGATTGCGGAATCAAAGCTTTAGGAAGAGGATGATTAGGAATTATTGTTGTGCACTTGTTTAGTCCTAGTGAGCTGGATGTTTAGGTTGTTAGAGTTTTATTAGAATAATGGTTTATGAAATAGTTCGTGGATTTGTTTTGTTGTTGAACTGGTTTTGAATTGGTTAAATGAGTTATTTGAATTATGGGTATTTCCGCATTTGTTAAGTTAGCCATTGAGAGTTACCATTTATGGGAATGTTAACTCGGGTTAATTAATAAAAAAGCATGGTTGTTTTATTTTGGTATCAGAGCCCTTACGGTTCTAGGGTAGTTAGAATATGATGATCTGAGACTATGTGTTTAATTGATTACGTGTGCATAGTCAGTTAGTAGTTTAGAATCATCCTCTTTGGCCTTTAAAGAGATTCCCTGGTATTAAAAAAGTCTAAAGAAAAGTGTAGTTCAAGCTGAAAATTGTAGTCCGAAAAAGTCCAAAAATCAGAAAAAGATCATCAGAAATTGGCATGCATCTCTATGGTATCCTTAATTAGATTAACAGATATGGAGGGAAGAGAGAGAGGGTGAAACGCATGAAAGTGTTACAAGAAGGGAAAGAATCTAGAAGGTCCAGCGATCGATATTCCCTCGATGAGACCGCGCCTAAGTAAATGAAAGGGGTTTGGGACTGAAAGTCTGAGATTCTCTAAGGGGTTTGGATTCAATTTGGAGAACTACTAAGCTTCTAGGGACATATCAAAGTCGAACATGATCGATTTTGAAGGTATGTGGATCCAGAAGGAGTGATTACATCTGTTTTGCTTAGGGACAAGCAAAAAGCTAAGTCTTGGGGAGTTGATATATCATGGTTTTTACCCGTTTTAGACCATGATATAAGTATGTTTTTAGAGTCTTTTTGGTGTTTTTCGTGTTCTTTTAGAGTCATTACAGGTTTATAGGTGTTTGGAGCATATTGGGAGATTTATGAGCATTCTAGAGCATTTCGGAGAAAGAGAGCAAAGTGTCAAACTCGGATTGGAAACTTAAGGTTGGTGTCGGTCGACACCATCTTTGGGTGTCGATCGACACCCTGCTCGCAACAGTAGAAAAGCCCAATTCGAAGAACCCGTTTGAGCCCAGAAGTTTCTGAAGATTACAGTATTGTTCCATGACAGTTTTTTAAGTCCTTTATATAGTTTTTAACAGCCATTGTTAGGCTTTACGCTTTATTTTACTAAGACCTAGCAAGAGATTCATTCAGAGCTTTTAGGGAGACAAGTTGAGACTCTTTGCAGAGAAATCTTTGAACCCTTTTGTATCTCTATCTTTATCTCTTTTAATGCAGTATTATTCAGTTATTATGCTTGTTTCAATCATTATGTCTGAGTAATCCATTAGTTAGGCTTAGGGTTTTTCAAAGGCTAATGATAAATTGTTAGGATTTTATTACTGTTGGTGATATATCATGGTTTTTACCCTGTTTAAGTCATGATATAAGTCCATTATCTAGAGTCTTTGCTATGTTTTGTGTTGGTTTTAGAGTCTTTTTAGGTACAAAGGCGTTTAGAGCTTAAAAGATGTTTACTGGGAATTTTGGAGTAATCGCGGAGTGAAGTGGAAAAACGCAAATTCGGAATCAAGATTTTTAAGCTGTGTCGATCGACACTGATGAAGTGTGTCGCTCGACACTCCGGTTTGAGAAGAAGAAGAATCCGAGTTTGAAGTTGGTGTCGATCGACACCACTATCAGTGTCGATCGACACCCTGTTCGCAGAAGCCCAATTCTTAATCGCAGAAGTCCGTTCATAGCCCGAAGTTCCCAGATGTTTACTTTTATGTTCTGGCCGACTTTGTACACCTATATATGTGTTTTCTAAGTCATTGTTTAGACTTATGCTTTATTTTATTGAATTACTTAGAGATTTTAATTAATAAAAGATGTTTTCTTCTATTGCTATGTCTGAGTAATTTCCCTGTTAGGTTTAGGGTTTTTGAAAGTGTTTGATGAGTTTGCATGATCAGATCTGATTATTAGGATAAAATCATTAGAAGTTCTTCATCTTAACTTGTTCTTACTGCTGATTCTTGACTAGCTACCTCGAATCTGATCTAGGGTTTATTAATAGAAACGACAGTTTGTTTGATAATCCTGAACTAGTTTTTGATGAGCAAAATACCTATTCGCAAAGGGATTTGGCTTAGGGTTTTGTGAACAATTGTGCTCGATCATTAATGCTTGTTTAAATCCATAGGATTCGCAAAGGAATTTGGTTTTCTAGGTTTTATTCATAGAAATTACTCGCAGCGACAGCTGGTTTAATTTACATTCGTGTTCATGTTCAAGAACTGCTCTTCATATTCCTATTTATCTGATTTATCTGCAACTCTGATTCACTGGATAATTCCCTGTGCCTAGCGTTTTCCTTAACTGATTTCACAACCGTTTGTTTTGCTTGCTTATTTACTGCATTCACATTTAATCGCCTAGTTTAATCTGAATCCTGAAATCTATTGTGTTTTCCTTGACTTCCTGTGGATCGATAACCCTAAGTGCTGCAACTGATCTCTTAATTTGAGAGAGTCTAGCTCTAGGGATAATTTGAGCTTATCAGTTGGGATCAATCAATTTGTGTTCTTCACCTTGATAGTTTTAATTATGCTTTCGGATTGATCACCCTAAATTAGACATGTTAGGTTGATTGGTAGATGCGAAAGCATTATTAGTTAACTGGATTAATATCTTTGGTGAGCAAAAGAACTATTCTCAAAGAAATTTGGCTTAGCGATTTTGTGAACTTATCGAAATTGTTAGTAATGCTTGATTAAATTTATAGAACTCGCAAAGAAATTTGGTTTGCTAGAATTTAATCATAGATAACTTCTGCAACGAAAGTTGATTAGTTATACAATTGTTTTCCAGTTCTAGAACTGTTCTTAATAAATATCTCGACAGTAATTTAATTCTTCGATTTTGATTCATGCATGCGAATTACCTGAATGCCTAACGCTTTAGTTTTATTGAATTTAAAGAACATCAATCAATCGTTTGCTTGCTTTACTTAATTGCTCTTCATTACAACTTTGTTAACTTAGCTTAATTTGAATTCGAAACTTTACTGTGTGAATCTTTTCCCTGAGGATTCCATCCCTAAGTATTATACGATCTCTTAATTTGAGAAAGTAGCTCAGGGTAAAATTTGAGCTTATCACGCGGCTCAAGACACTCGTTTGTGTTATCATTGCAAAGAGCCGGGGCATATCCGGCCAGAGTGTCCCAAGCTTCAGGGATCGAGGAGGATCTGAAGGAGCTATTTGAGAATTGAGTTGTGTTCCTTTTCGCGTTTGTTTCAGTTTCAGAATTTTAGCTTTGGCTATGATGCTTTTCCGATTTTTGTTAGTATTTTTTGTTTTGTGTTGAAATAATTATCTCTATTTAATTTATAAGATGAGTTTTCTTATATCGTTGGCTTGCATCGGACTTCGTATTTTCTCCAGTGAAGTTATATGATGGCATTCTGGGAATGGACTGGTAGGAGTGATACCGGGTTCGTCTAGATGGTCATCGAGATCGCGTGTTGTTGAAACGCGAGTTTTCAAAGTGTGTTTACCAGAGAGCAAGGACGACTGTGCGAAGTCTCAGAATTTTTCAATGATTTATAAGATGTGTGGATCTTATATGTGTTCATAACTGTGTTGACTTTTGTGAGTAATGGTTTTTGCAAATTTTCCAGGTTGGGAATATTGATATATCATGGTTTTTACCGGTTTTCAACCATGATATAAGTCCATGTTTTAGAGTCTTTTGGTGTTTTCTATGTGTTTTTAGAGTCTTTACAGGAACTAGACCGATTGGAGCAGAAATGATGTTTACTGGAAGTTTTTGAGCATTGCGGAATGGAGCGTCAAAAAGTCAAAAATCTGCCAGCAGAGCCAGCGTCGATCGACAGGAATTTGTGTCGATCGACAGGAGGTCTGACGAGACAAGAAGATTTTTACAGAGAGTGCCGTGTCGATCGACAGGATTTTGCGTCGATCGACAGACATGCCTATCAAGCCCAGATTTTCATCAGAAAAGCCCGTTCGAAGCCCGAAGACTCCAGATGTTTACTTTTATGTTTAGGACGGTTTAGGACCCTTATAAATATGTATTTCAAGCCATTTTTTAGGCTTATGCTTTATTTTGTGATTTACTTTGATATTTCTTTGAATAAAATTATGTTTTCTTCTCTGAATATGTCTGAGTAATCATCCTGTTAGGTTTAGGGTTTTCGAAAGTGTTTGATGAGTTGTTGAATCCGATCTGTTTATTAGGGTAAAATCATTAGAAGTTCTTCATCTTAACTTGTTCTTACTGCTGATTTTAGCCTCGCGAACTGAAATCAGATCTAGGGTTCATTAATAGAAACGACAGTTTGATTGATAACCCTGAACTAGTTTTTGATGAGCAAAATACCTATTCGCAAAGGGATTTGGTCTAGGATTTTGTGAGCAATTGTGCCTGATCTTTAATGCTTGTTTAGATTCATAGGATTCGCAAAGGAATTTGGTTTTCTTGAATTTATTCATAGATAATATTCGCAGCGAAAGCTGGTTTGTTTTACATTCGTGTGCATGTTCATGAACTGTTCTTCATATTCCTAATAACTTGATTTATCTGCAACTCTGATTCACTGTAGAATTCCCTGTGCCTAGCTTCTTCTTTAATTGAATTTATAATCTTCTGTGTTTTCTGTGACTCCCTGTGGATCGATAACCCTAATTACTGCAATTGACCTCTTAATTTGAGAGAGTCTAGCTCTAGGGTAAATTTGAGCTTATCAAATATCGTGATTATACCACGGAAAACGGTTCTAAATAGAGGAGATGTGAGTTTCTCCTGTATTCTCTCAAGGGGATGTGAGTTCCCCAGATACCGTTGACTCAAATGATGCGTTCTGAGAGTGCGAACGGTATGTTTTTCCTGTAAGGATTAGACATGAGCCTCTGAGATCAGGTAAGGATCTCTGGTGGTATTGGCCCTGTGGTGTCGGGATGTTGGTCTTGAGTAGACGGTTTTATGGGACTCGAGTGGTAATCTCGGGTGATGCCGACCGGGTTAGGTCAAGAATTTTTGGTCCATGATTGGACAGTTTACGAGAATAAAGGGTAGATCTCGAGTGGTGTTGACTGCTAGGTCAAAAGTATGGTCTGTGAGAGATAATTTGGTTAAGTAAGAGTTAATTTTGATCAAGTGCGTCACTGCAGGAAGTACCGGTATCATGGCGAAGAAGGTAGATGGGAGGATCTAGAGGTTTTGAATGATCATCTTCATGGATTACGAAATAGTTGAGGTGGTTCCGGAGAAGCTTGGGAGCAGAAGCTTTTTGAAAATTTGAGTAAGTAAGGTTTTGTCAGCAAAAGATGGGGTTCTCTTGGCTATGTTAGTGCTGCAGGGGGAGTTCTTGGAGGACCCGGCTAGGTTTGAAGCTATCGGAGATTAGGCCTAGACCGTGTAATACTACAGAGATCATGAGTTCTTGGTTTAGCGGGTTAGCATCAGATAATCGTTAAGGGATTTGCGAGTGTGTCACAAGCTAGGACAAAGCTTACAGAGAAGGATGTTCCTTAGTTTGGTCACATGAGCGTAACGCGGAGGCGCATGACAGGATTGTTGTTGATTATGACCGGGGCATTGTTTTACCATTGGGTTAGGTTAACCTTATGGCAAATACTTTGGGACGACAGAGGATTGTCTCAGCTCAAGAATAAATGTTGTGGTGTTAGTGAGCGGATTCTAGCACTTTGTCGGTTATGCTGATCGGGTAAATCTTCTGAATGGGCTTCGTGTAGCTCTCATAATTATTAATTTTCAACGGCTAATTCAACAATTACCAAAACTCAGTGGAAAACCCAACAATTCAATTAAACCAAATAAATTCAATAAAAAACAATTTAATTTAAATAATCAACTCAACTCAAATTCAATCCCAATAACCAGGCAAAGATTTCTAGCAACCTAAACGCCAGGTTCTACTAGAAAACAATAATAAATAAATTCCTAATCATCTTCTCTCTAAAGCCTTGATTCCACACTCACATTTTTCCTTTACCTGTAACACTTGAGAAAACGAGAAGCATAAGTATTTCATAAATATTTAGTGAGCCATTCATACTGTGGGGGTCGAAACCAACACGATTAAATTTGTAAGGGTTCGTGAAGAGGATGTAGAGATTTCTATGTTTAGCTAGGATCACAAGAGATGAGAAAGTTTTTTGTTATTGCTTTGTAAAAGTTTGAGTACAAAGTTCTCAATGAATCCCCTTAGGGCTTGTACAAGGATGTATATATAGCTTTCGTTAGTCGGCTAGGCCTCCTAAGTCTTCGCGGAGTCGGTTGCACCAACGTGGGCTTCGTGTCTGGACCGGGCTTCAAGCTATCTCTATGTTGCTGGGCTGGAGGCTGCACTGGACCATTAACATAATCAGCAGCCGAGGAGAGGACGTGGTCGCTCGTGGAACGAAGCCGTGCTCGGCCCTTGTGCCGAAGCCATGGTCGGCACTGTTCACTGAAACACTGTTCACCGAAGGTACTGTTCACCGAAAACACTGTTCACCGAAACACTATTCACCGAAAGACTTTTCATCGAAGACACTATTCATCGATGACACTGTTCATCGATGACACTGTTCACCGAAGCTATGGTCGGCACTGTTCACCGAAGCTACTGTTCATCGAAACACTTTTCACCGAAGACACTGTTCATCGATGACACTGTTCACCGAAAACACTGTTCATTGATGACACTGTTCACCAAAGCCGTGGTCGGCACTGTCTAGTCCCGATCCTCGTCTTCGGCTTCTCCTAGCCTCGTTCCGCTGCCACATGCTTCGCTTCGCAGTAGGACTTAGGTGCCGTTTATGCCTTCTTCGTTGAGAGTCTGGATGGCTATTTCTTTAGTCGGCCTGTCTTTGGACGTTAACGTTGAGAGGGTGAATACCGACCCCAACACATACCACCTACTGCATATCATACATGCTCAGGCAACAGCACAATCAACAACAATAACCATCACAATACGCAAAATAATCAGGAATGCATTTTAAAATGTTTCTGAGACAACAGAGATCATGTCGAGCGACACCAGGATGGTGTTGATCGACACGCCTCTGTGTTGCACCGGAATCGAATTTCTCTTCTCTCAACCCAATTCTGATGAACACGAGTCGCGAAACCTGCACGAAAGCCAAACCATACAAACATAGAACACACAACAACAACCATATTCAAGTTCACGCAACAATCATTCACAAAAATCATCAAAACAACTTTCATTGGCCTAAAAACCGAGGTCGAGACTCACCTTAGTCCAAAATAGGGTGATTGGATTCGGTTTGAAACCCAAGAAAAAACCACGATCAGACCTTCTTCTACTCTAGAACACACTGATCCACGGGAATCCACATGAACCACGCCTAAACAACGATCCCTATGCCTTTAAACACGAAGAACACGGTTTTGAAAGAATTTCTTTGCAATAATCCTCTCAAACACGAAATCTCTTTCTCAAACTCTTATTTCTCTGATCTCCTCTTTCTCACACGACGGCTGCTAACATATCACGCAACCCTAGGTAATATATACTTTAAACCGAGCCAAAACCGCAATTAAATTTTAAACAGCCCGGTTCTACAGAACCCAGTGTCGAGCGACACTCAAGGTGTGTCGATCAATACTACACATCACTTCATGTCGAGCGACACATGAACATCAAAATTTCTAATTTTGGCTCGCGGATGTTACAATTCTAAATTTCAATTATATCCTTAATTTGATAATTTTTTAATTTATATCGTAATTAAAAAAATCAGAATAGGAAAGTGAATAAAATAAAATATTTAGAAAATCTTAACAGAATAAAAATAATTTTCTGATATAACAGAAAAATCAAATAAATTTATTTATATTTATTTTAATAATTCAATAAAATAAATTATATATTAGAAATATTAATAAATAAATAAATAAATAAGGTAAACCAACTAATCACATAAAATATTTTTTTAAACGTAAATAATGTAAAAAAAATTATTACATTTTGGAATTTTTTTGTTGGGAAGATTGGTTTAATATTCCAAAAAAATTGAAAATTTTGAAAATTAACCCTTGTATTAAAAAGTTTGAAAACTAACCTTTTTGTTTTTTTAAAAAAGAATATATATTCTGATAATTGGAACTTTTTTTAATAGCATTTTCGAAATTAATTTGATTAATATATTTAAAAGATATTATGAAAAAAAAATATATATTTTGATATTAATTGATATGGAAAAGATTTACTTTAACATTATATTTTTTTTTACAAAAGATAGACACAAATCTTTATATATAGTATCACTTGTATGCAATATTAAGAAAAATATACACTTTATACTAGGCATTGACCCGCGCCAAGCGCGGGATGGGTAAACTAATATATATTTAGAAACCATTTAATAAAAAACATATCCAAAATGTTACAAATTAAATATATTAAGATGAAAAAACTGAATAAGATTATTTATTAAATTAATAACTTTATTAGAAGAATAACATGAAAAAATATTATCTATAAACTAACATATTTTTTTCCAAGCATGGATATTAATCATAAGAAACTAAAAAGAAAGTAAAAAAAAAAACAGAAATACGAATAAGTTATGCCATTAGGTGACGTGCAAGAGATACGAGCCTATAATTGAGATGTCTTCTTAGAGTGGCTAACAGTGTACTCACCACACCTTCGGACAAAGAATACGAAACTTCAACAATTGCATAGGCATACTCATCCGGATCTTCAATGACTCCGAATGCGATACATGCACATTTATATGTTGGATACACAAGCCCGCGAACAGTACGAATGTCTTCGAAACACATGGGCCCTTTAACACGGAGAAGTAAAATACGTAGATAATATGTTTCACCAATAGTTCGAGGAACATAAGCCAACCGAGAATTATCTACGATGACACGTCTTCTATCCCACGTAGAAGTTAGTGTATTCCAAACGAATTTTGAAGAAAATTCAACATAGGTAAGGGTCCTAGTCATTTCACTATTCTGATTGTGTCGTAACCAAGATTGAAATTGTGTTGGTTGAGAACTCAGACACGAAATCGTATTGGCAATAAAACCACAATCAGAATAGATGATTAGATCATGTATGGGTAAATGATATGTAAGAACAACACTTTGAGATCCTATTAAACTTCCACGATGAACCAAATCTCCTGATCAAAGTTACATACAAGTCGTAAATTAACCACGTTGTTAATAAAAAAATACTTGAAAGCGATAAGTTAACAACGTACCGTAAACATCATCGTCGGAATAACCATTAACATCAGAAAGAGATGACATGATAAGACTACAAAGAAAAAACACATACACAATGAATGAATATTATCATCCATACTTAGCCAGCAGCACATATCATATTAATGAGGAGAACCAAGAAACACACCTTCTATTATTCAGATAGGAGAAGAATGGAGATACAAAACGAAGAGTCTGTTGATTCTTGACTTCAAGGTATTCGTAAGGAAGTATAACGTGAATATATCCTATATATTATTTGAGAAGCATTTTGGGAGAACTTTGATGATGTGTCACTCCCACAATTTTTCTCACTCTTTTTATTAAATAATTTAATATCTCATATCCTACTATCCAAACACTCCATTCTCCTACTATGCTAACTTCCAAACAACTCTAATTTAACAAATTAGGTAACTTCATTAATAAAAATCCAATTACCTAACAAACTACAATCCTATAAATTTCTGAATTTTTTTTTTCTTTTTTTAGGTCAAACATTTATAATTTTTTAGGCATCCCATTTTAATTGGTAATTTTTCTTTATAAATTCATTTTTATCAAAATCAAAATGAACGTAACTTGATTAATAAAAATCCAATTACCTAACATCATGAAGAACATGTAATAGAACATTAAAATTATATTTCCACAAATTGAATCTTACTTTCTTTTTATTTCAAAAACATTTATTTATTCTCATATTATCGACTTATTAAATAACATTTTGGTTTAAAAATTAAGCTCACAAATTTCGCAAGAAACTTAACAATTATAAAATATTTCTTAAAAGTATATTTATTGTTTTATACTTGGCAACCAGTTATACATGGCAAAAAAATTCCATTGGTGAAAACTAATACATATCTTTGTTACACTCATGTTTGGTAACAAGTCAATAATATCTAGATATGATTGTAATCAATCAATTAAGATTCGGATTTATATGGTTTATTTTTCAAATACGTAAAACATGTTTTTCACTAATACGTTTCATTGCTTATAAATATTTATTTTACCAATGTCAATTTCATTCTCACATTTTTCTGCATTTGTTATTTAAGGTTCTCAATTAAATTTTGTGGTGTTTATAGATAAATCTCATGAATCAATCTTTCTCTCTTAGTAATATTTCTTCAGAATAAATCCAAAAATTTTTGCCACCATTCTGAATGTAAATCATAATTGAATTTGATTATCTATCTATCTATCTCAACATCTTATTTGTTTCTTTTTATCATATATTTGCTTTATCGGTTGTGGTCAAATAGGTGAGTAAAAAGTTGGTGATATCTTCATTAATATGGAATGCTATAGCAAGAAAGTGAAAAATCTCCATTTTGACACAAAACTACATAATTTCGACAAAAATTAAAGAATTTTTTTTTTTTTTAAATATGTGAACATGTAAAAGTATTTAACCATAGTTTTTGAACTTTTTTTTGAAAAATTTGTCTGAGAAATGAAAATACTAAAATAGATCTTAACAACTTCATCCAATCCGATTTTTAATGTATAATAATTCTAACATATTTTAAAATTATTTCATTGACCAATAATAAAAAAAAAATTGACAGTTATACTGTAACCCGTGCATAGCACGGGTCCTATTCTAGTATACAATTATAACGTGAATATATATATTAGTCTAGTTTGTTAATAAATGTTAGTATATTTTTTCTTTTGGGGCAATTATCCTTTTACGTAATCAAAGTTATTAGATAATTAACACTAAGAATATTCTGGATTGGATTGGTATAATTACTTTGGCAATTATCCTTTTAAATGCAAAGAAACGTATTAGATAACTAACACTATTAATATTCTCAATTAGATTATATGATTATTGACATAAGCAGAGCTACAAAAGATTCGGTTGACAAAATGTAGTTAATAAATTTCGGAAAAAATCAAGGTAAAGTTAATACCAAATCTTTTGACAATTATCCAAATTTTAATATATTAATAGATTAGATAGTTTGTTAATGCAGATTTAACATATAATTCAATAGCTCGTAGATTGCAAGTTCATGTAATGCAAATATCTTTTATTTCCTTTAAGAAACGATACTTCTTTATACAACATGTGCACTTATCTCGAATTTTAGTACGTGGTTTCGTCGATTCATTTATACATGGCCACATTCATCTGCAGAGCGAATGCAAGAACATGTATTTACGAATTTTCTAATAAAAAACCAAATACAATTTCAAACACTGTTTTGAGAATAAGATGAATAGAAAAATGAATAATGACATTTTTTAGGAAAATTATGGAGAAAAGTCTACCAAAATAGATAACAACGTAGGTATAAATATAAAACTGAAAAAGTAAGAATTTAAAAATTAGACATGAATAAGGCCAATCGATTATATAATAAGACGTATCTATTTTTTAGTAAACCGGACAAAATGCAGAAAAACATATAAGTATTGCTATTTAGAATTTCGATATTTAGTTCTAATTGTATTCTTAAAATCTTCAACTTCGGTAATGGATGGGTTGATTTCAATGATCGTGGAATCACTGTTGGTAGAAATACCCCATATATCTACAATTTAAAATTTTATGAATTATTAGCGCCGGACGAAATATTTATTATGTAGTTAAATATAATGTTGTATGCATACCTTCGTATTTGTAAATGAGACCGAATCTGATAACACAAACGATTATAGGACCTTGAGAATTCGCATATAAATCGTAAAAGGTTGGAACAAAATCTTCACACAATCGAATACAGATAGAATGTTCACTGTGCATATAAACGAACGAAGTGAATATTAGGACTATACATAATTCAAATTAGTATGAATATAAAGCAAAAATAAGTACATTACTTTTCGTCCTTCAGAACAACATGAATATATCGGCGTCTCCTGTAATAATCAGGTGAGTGACGATCAACAAAACCATGAACACTCTCTATAGAACCAATTACATCTGTAGAAAAGAAAAACAAAACCATAAACAACACTAATCTACATCATAACACGTATAAGCGAGTAATAACAAAAAAGTTAATCATACCAACGAATTCTCCAGACTCATAGCATCCAGCATGTATAGTACCGAAATCGGCAAAAACATAATAATTTTTCGTCGTCAAAGGCGCTACCTTGAAAATAATAGTTCTTGGGACGATGTCTATCTCGTATCTACCAAACGTTATACTATAACAACCAACAACCGGTTTAAGATCAAAATTAATGATATTAAGCCAAGAACCTACATCTATTGCGGGAGTAACAGCATGAAAATTTTCCTTAGGGAAAGAAGCTTTGATTTGTCTCCCTATACGTTTAAACATCATTCGTATAAAGATAATGACCGAAAATATATTAATGTAACAAAATTTAAATTACCCTGCTATCAACGAAGATTACGTTGTAAAGTGTATCACACCCAGACGAACTGGTATGAATCTCAATATCTTAACAACGGTACGCCAACGTTGTGCGTATGGAGACAAAGAGGACACATAATAAAAAGGAGCATTATAGGGTAAATTTAATATAAGAGACATGATTCTAGCAAAACAGTGCAAGGGAAAATACATAATCCTAAGTACTATATAAATAGATATTTCATATTCTTATAAATATTTAATAAAAGACTATGACATAAGAATAGAATATTTACGAAACGTATACACAGCAGAATATTTACAAAATCTGAAATAGTAGTTATCCGTTTTTTTAGACTGCAGAGTTCCCTAGAACAAAGACTTTTCTTAGTAATTTAGTATTCTTCTCGTGGACAAAAGATCCCTCTTCCTTCTCTTGAGCTTCCTCTTAATAATCATCCTCTTTTTGGTCATTAATTTCATAATTAATCCTTAAATTAATTCTAAAGTTTGACCACCGCCATTAATTCAAGAATTGAATCCCAAATTAAACACTAAGAATCGACCGTTTTAATTTGGCCATCCCAAACATCCATGGGCCTCATATCATATGGACTCTTGATAAAATGGACCGGATCCGTAGTGCGTGATCCGACGCCAACAGTTATATGCCTTACATTTTCTAAAACCCAATTTCTCTCGCACCATAATCTTTTGTATTTTTCAAGCTTGAGTTCGAAACCTTCTGCTTCGTCTTCATCACAAATCACGTCTTCTTATGTCTTGAACGTCTCACTTCTTCTTCTTCACAAAGTGCGGACATTATGTCATGAACGTCTCACTCCACCATAATTGAACAATGAATTTTCTTCAAAAAGCTTTGTTACAAAGACTAACACGAATTCATTGCAAAACTATTGCAAGTGAAAGACTAATCAATAACCAAACCCGTTGCAAAATCTATCGAATTGAGTACTATTGGTTTTTATTTTGAGTTTCTAAAGTTTGTCTTTGGCTTATGTTAATGCTTACTGCGAAAGCCACTCTGAAAGGAAACTGTCGACATCTCATACGAAATGGGAACTTTGCATCTGGAGGAGACACGAACACTCGAGGGATCAACACAATCTTAGCAAGTTTATCATGTGTTTATAATGAGTTACTCAATTACCCGATTATCCATTCTAGTAATAAGCATTCTAGTAATAAGCAATCTTGTACACAAACTTCCCTTAGGATCAATGTTTCTCAGTAGCATAACCGGCATACCAAGTTTCATACTTAGCTCCTAATTAGGCAAACCAGAGATATTTCTATTGTTCAGAAACTCTTGAGAGTAGAGTATGTCATCTTTATCACCATTGTTAGATGATTCGACGCTATCAGAACTATAATAGATTGTCGGATCACCCAATAAACAAAAAGATAACATAGACTGTCATATAAATAAATAATATTGTAAATATATAAATTTAATATCCTAATAATAGTTCAAGCATATAATCGTTCAGACGACTATCAACGTCGTGATTTTGTGGGCTTAATATTGCTCTAGGCTGATAAAATTTAGGTTCCTCTTGATTTGAATAATTCTCTCCGTACACCTTTGTGATGATCGCCTTTATAGGTATATCGATCTCAATTCCCCATCATTAGGAGCATCTAGTTAATCTATATCTGATTTGTAGAATCCACTTGGAAATTTTATCTAACTCATTTTTTTCTTTAACATTTAATCCACTTGAAAAAGACACATATTCTTTGTAAGTTGCAAAACCTTACAGTTAGACCACAAAATTGATGAGTTGAGAGAAACCAATACAGTCTCAACTCTACCACATTCAAGTATATGACATGTAACAATAATTAACCAATTTGGATCGATGTTTAACCACTTTCTAACATATTTTTTAACGGGTTACAAAGTTTTGGTTAACATATTACATATGTGAGTAATATAATTTAGTTAGGTCAAATTGGTTAACAATTAGAAATGAGATGATTAATTACATTTTAGGATTCGTTAAAAAATTTCTAATATGACTGTTTAATAAGAAAATGTTTTTGTAAAATACGTTAAGAAATCATGGAATTAAAATAATTTACTTGATCGATGTTTCATTTTCAAACCACCTTTTCAATTTTTAGATCTAATTTTAGAAATCAATATTTTATATATAATCTTTAGTTTTGTATATAAAATGTAATTTTTTGTATTCGTTTTGATGATATTTCTAATATTTTGATTTTTGTTTTCCCGTTCATTGTTATACCCTTTCTCAACACCCATATTTATTATTTTTAATTATTACAAGTGTTTTATTTATACTTTTCACTAATGTTTTGAAGAAAAAAATGTTTAAAATTATTCATTAACATTGTACGATATTTTCTTTTAAAAACTTAATAAATGAAAAATCATAATATGAGAGCCTAAACCCTCACAAATACACATAAACATTCAAAGTTTACTGTGTACTTAAAGAAAAATGAAAACAAACGGTTTTTTGTTTATTTCACAAAGCATACACTTAACATAACCAAAAATCTCAACATGATTAAACTAAATTGTGTAACTGTAACAAAATACCAAACAAAAACATAAAGTTTTAGCTTGAAATTGGTTTCATTAACATCTATATAATGGAATCCTGAGCAGTAAAAAGCAACGCCTTTGTCCATACAACCTTTTCAAAAGGTTTTCATCAACTCGTGACCCATTTTCGTAGCAAGCTTCTATATTTCTAGCTTCCTTGCCATGTAAGAACTAAAACAGTTGACAAATTAGATTAAGCAAACAATGAATATAACACTTGGAGACATTAGTTTTAACTCCCGAAGACCGGAAAGCTAATATAAGAAACAAAACATCAGAAACTTCCCCTTCTCGTCTGCACTGCCCCCACAGTAGCGTAATAAAGGTCCGTAATAGCACGCGGAAGTTTATGGACGATTTTATCCAAACCTAACATCAAAATATTAACCATATTCCAATCAAATATAAGATCGAAACCAAATACCGAACGATAAACCACCAAATAAATAGATATATACATATAAAAAAAATACATAGGTCTAAGACAACCATACGTCAATGACCACATTCAAATCTACAAAAAAAATAATAATAATAAGGTCAAAAGAACGCAAGAGCCCCAATGATGAAACAGATGGAACAAAATATATAGTAAAATCACGTCGCTTATAAACCTTACGCCTTGTATTTATAATAAAGTAGTATTTAGGGTTTTAGGCTGTTAAATTATTGAACACAAAACAGAACTATAAAAAATGTGAATTTTTTAAGAAACATACCGTGAGTAAATCAATGAAACTCTTTAATAGAGACATAACCTTCTTTTGTTTGTCCAATATGATAACAAATTTAATACATTACTTTTTTAAAAAACAAAATCAGTTGAATAAGAATATATGATTTGAATTCTCGTTAGTATTGGTAATTCATGGTTCATGCACTCTTAACTCACCTTGAGACCTATTTACATGTGAGGGACATATGGTCCTTGAGACTTGAGAGATTCTACTGTTACAAAAAGACTAATTTTATAAATATAAATGTTTTAATAACCTTTTAATAGTTTTTACTTGTGATCCCCTGTTTACTTACTTTGTTTGGAGGCTTTCTTCTTCTCTGGAACCTAAAAATAATAGAAGACTAATAACACATCAAATTTATTTATAATAACAAAGAAATAAAAAAAGAGTATCCCTTCATTATTCTTATACGTTTGCATGAATCAACAAACATCCTAAAAACAATTCAAAAAACTCATAAATAAATATTTCTATAGACATATTTGCAATGAAACGTGTATGAATTATCACTGCATCAACCAAAAGTAGAATACAATATCTCCTCTAAATATGTACCCAATACTTACGAATCTGCAAAACAAAACAAAAAACAACAAAAAAAAACCATTAGCAATCATTAATAAGATTATATCATAATACCATAGGATACTAATAAAAATAATTTATCAAAACAACAATATTAGACACCATGAAAGCATAAATGAGAATAAGAAAATGAACATATATTGTAAAATTGTCACATTAAAACTGCAAATAAGAAAACATACAATGTAAACAAAATTTGATAAAATCATATAATCATTATAACATAATATAGCATAAGCGAAACACCAAAATATTAAACTTGTAATAAATTACAACCGTAGAATTTTGATATGTAATTAGAAGAGGAAGCACAACTCTATAAATTTGACTCACCAGTGCTGTTCCTTGTAAGGAGACAGATACGTGAGAGTGCTCGTCCTCAACATCCGTTTCACGGGACTCAGACTGCTGCTTTAAGCTGGGTGATCATCTCGAGTACAGATTCACGGGTTTATTCCTCCTCTTGTACTCAAAATCTATCATTTCACCCCAATCCTAGTATATATATGTATATATTTAATATGGGGAGAGGAGTACCATTACTTTCAACACAGGGTTGTATTTATCAGGTACGAATGAGGAGTCAAGCTCAATTGACATCGATCCCAAAGAAAACCGTGCAATAGCTCTGACTTGGCGGATTATACTGGAAGTAATTGACGTTTCCGGTTAACTGATAAATCCTTGGATTTTTCATTAGTCTAGTTCTGAAACTCGTCCTGGAAGAATGGTCACGCGCTGAAAAAGACATTCCACGGAACCAATTGAAGGGTTGTTCCTACTAGTTTTGACTCAATAAAACAACATAAAAATTTTAAAAATAACCAGAAAAAACGTAATTAGTAACTACCTCCCCCAGACTTAAACAACACTGTCCCCAGTGTTATGAAGCATGAGATTGGCGAAAGAAATCAAATGAGAAGTGAAATTGATCGAAAAAGTATAGATTTTACCACATTGGTGATCCTGTCGATCGACATGAGTTTCTGTCGATCGACGGATCATGTTCTGTTCTGACCGTTGTCGTTTGAAAAATCACTTTTAATTTGCCACCGTCGATCGACATAGGTCTCCGTCGATCGACAGTGGAGCTACTGTCCAAACATCATGTTTGTTGATTATTCGCAAATTGTTCGGTTCAATGTTTGAAACCTGCATCGATAGATATGTAACAAACGATTAACGGTAAAAACACACTGCAATCTATAAATTTAAAGTCAATTTCACAAAACTTTCGAAATCCCAACTTAAAATCCAAAATGCAAACTACAAATTTTTAAGAAAATCCAACTAAAACACACTTAAAATAAGAAGTCTGAAAAAGGAAATAAATAAAAACGAGATAAGGAGAATTGAGGAAGGGAACTAGTCCTCCTCCTCGTCGTGGTGGTGATCCTGTGGTGGTGATGGTGGTGGTGTGTTCTGTGGAGACGGTGTGCGGGGACGAATACACTTGGATAGGCATGCAAGCGCATCCCAAGTCGCCTTCTGAGCCATAGCGATCCATTTGAGACGTGGGTCGTCGTCCATTAGTCCCTCGGGTAGACTTGGGAAACGGTGCTCATGGTCATGTTGATACGGATGTGCATGTTCTGGCGGTGCTTGAGAGGTGCTAGCTCCGCGCGTGGTGATCTTCCTTGTCGCTCCCACCTGCTTAAACAATTCCTGTGGTGGATCAAAGGAGATAAGGGAAGTGTCATTAGTCACTCGCATCAAATGTGTCACACTTCCCATTTCAACCATCATCTTCTCGCCCCTTGCAGTCCTGAAAATCCAGTGAGTAGGACGGGCGGTGATCCACTGGCAATCCTCATGTGCTCCAAGTCCACGTAAGCGCTCTTTGTTTCCACCGTGTAGTCCGTCATCGAGACCTTGCATTTCTCGAAAATGGGAGTGAGAATGCTCCCTATGGCCAATTTCTTCTTCCCGGGGTTAGCAAGAGACAGCGGTGTGTACTTGAGGGAGTGAAGATAATCCATCAAAACCAACCCCATGTTCGGTGTCACGGAGTCCCAAGTATTGTTATGAACAATGCCTCTCAAGGCATAAGAAAGTAGTACCAACTCGTGACTCCGAGCCTTTACTGGCTCCATCTTGCAGATGATGGTAGTAGAGATCAATCTCAGCATGTAGCGGGCTACAGGATGTCGCACATCAGCCTGTGCAGAACTGCCCACCTCATAAGAACCACTACCAATCTTATGCCATAGGGATAGTACTCCTCCAGCTATATCCTTGGGTAAAGCAACTAATGGAACCTCGGGAAACTCAAATGCCCTGCAAACAGTTGTAGCATTAAGCTTGTGGCGTTTCCCGTTAGCCATGAAGCTCATGTAGAAGGTCCTCGGATCGAGTTTCTCTTCTTCAGATTCCGCTGTGGAGTATAGCTTCACAGTTGAGAAAAATTGGCGCACAAGGTCTACACACATTTGAGACTGCCCATTCACCATCTTCGTCATTCCCATCTCCTCCACTAATTGGTTCACCTCATTCTCTATCTTAAGATGAGACAACGAGAATTCATCGATGAATTTTGTGGTCGCTATTGGGACCTTCAACCACTCGTTGTAAAGGAGTGAGTCCGTGTCTTGCCATGTTGAGCGACCCTCTCCCAAATCATCCTTTTCAGTGAGGAATGTCTTCAATGTTACACCATTTTTGTGAGACTCAAAATCTGCTTGAATTCTCACGTTCTCTTCTTTTGGCCATTTCGGTTTAGCACCGAGGTGAATCGTGTAACTTGGAGGCTCATCATGAGAAGTTGACCCATCACCCGTTCTTGGTCGTTTCCCAGCGCGTGTATCCATTTTCGGTGGCATCTACAAAACAAAACACAAAGAAATACAATTAGACGAAATTTCAAACAAAGAAAAATTCGGACAGAACACCTCCTGTCGATCGACGGACAACTCTGTCGATCGACAGAGAGGTCACTGCCCAAATTCTTCAATCGTTAAGTGTTCAACAATTTCAATCCAAAATCTCGACTAAAACATACTCGGCACAACTTTTTTCATCTCTATCAAGCCTAATATTCATCAAATCATCCACGATTCACACAAATTTTACCACATTCTAAAATCCCCAAATTTTAAATTTCAAACCCTAATTTTCAAGAACATCACAATTGAAGCACATAATCGGTTCGAATTCACTCTAAATGTGTAATGAAAGTATTAATAACACAAGAATCGAACCAATTCAACCCAAAAATTCGTCACTTTTCATCACGGAATCGGATTGAAAATTGAGAAAAGTGAAACATACCTTGTTGGATTGCTAAAAAAAGTGTAAGAATCGAGTAGAGGAGGAAAATCCAAGTGGATTAGGCTCAAAAATCGATCGATTTGATGAAGATTTCGAAAATCTAGGGTTTGATAATGTTTTTACGTTTTTTGGAGAAAAAGAAGTGAAAGAGATAAGCAAAAAAAATCTGTTTTTAAAACACTTACCTCGTGTTGTTCGCCTCCCGTGTCGATCGACGACAGGTCCCGTCGATCGACCATAAAACCTCGAATTAATTTTTTTTTTTTTTATTATTATTCTATATAATAACTCATAAAAATGAAAATAAACATTAGTAAAAACAATCATAAAAACTAAATATATACATACTTACAAATGGGTTGCCTCCCATTTAGCGCTCTTTTTCAGTCATTAGCTTGACTGTGTCGGTTTTTTAGGCGACGGGTGCATCGTCTAGAGAAACTGTGTGTTCCTCCGGTATCTTGGCTTCCGCCCAGTAATGTTTCACCCTTTGTCCATTTACCGTAAACTCGCTTCCGTTCTTTGGATTGAGCAGAACAATTGCTCCATGGGGTCTAACCTCCTTTATTGTAAAAGGACCAGACCAACGAGAGCGTAATTTCCCAGGAAATATATGTAAACGAGAGTTATATAGGAGTACCTGATCATTTGGCTCGAATTTCCTGTTGATGATCTTCCTATCATGACAGGCTTTAGTCCTCTCCTTGTATAACTTGGAGTTCTCAAAAGCGTGATGCCTTATCTCATCCAATTCGTTTAGCTGAATTAAACGCCTTTCTGCAGCTGGCTTATAGTCGAAGTTCATCTTTTTGACTGCCCATTCTGCCTTGTGCTCAAGTTCCACCGGTAGATGACAAGCTTTCCCATAAACTAGATGGAATGGCGTTGTTCCCAAAGGTGTCTTGAAAGCTGTTCTGTAAGCCCAAATCGCGTTGTCTAGCTTGTTTGCCCAGTCTTTCCTTGTCACTCCCACTGTCTTCTCTAAGATTTCCTTGATTTGTCGATTTGAAACTTCGACTTGACCACTTGTCTGCGGATGATAGGGAGAAGCTACTCGGTGTTGAACACCGTACTTGTTGAGCAGTTTAGCGAACACTCTATTGATAAAATGCGGACCACCGTCACTGATTACTATCCGGGGTATCCCAAATCGGGGGAAAATAATGGTATAAAACAGCTTAAGAACCACTGCGGAATCATTCTTCGGGCTAGCAATCGCTTCAATCCACTTGGACACATAATCCACAGCCACAAGAATATACTCGTTCCCGTAAGACGATGGGAAAGGTCCCATGAAATCAATACCCCAACAATCAAATACTTCAACCTCGAGGATGAAGTTCTGTGGCATTTCATTTCTCTTGCTAATCTTCCCTCTTCTTTGACAAGTATCACACCTTGAGATAAAAGTGTTTGCATCCTTAAACATCGTAGGCCACCAAAACCCAGCTTGTAGAACCTTTGCAACCGTCTTGAACGTAGCAAAGTGACCGGCATACACTGAACCATGGCAGTGAAAGAGTATGTTTTGAACCTCCGCCTCTGTAACGCATCTTCTGTAGATCCCGTCTGAACAACGCTTGTAAAGATAAGGCTCATCCCAATAGTACCTTCTAAGCTCTCTCATGAACCTCTTCCTCTCATATCCTTTAAGATCAGTAGGCACATCTTCTGCAGCAAGGTAATTAGCTATGTCGCTAAACCATGGCCTATCGCTTTCTGAAATTGCGTTGGACTCGTGTTGTTCCATCTCATCATCTACTGTCGATCGACAGAATGCAGTGTCGATCGTCGGAAAGTTTTCAAGATCACCAAATTCGGGCAGTGAGCCGCCTGTCGATCGACGGAGCACAGTGTCGATCGACGACAGAGGCTCTGTTTCGACTTTAAGTTGATTTTCTTCTTTGACCACTTGGGATCCAATCTCAATGAAGTGTACACTCTCTTCTGGGAAGTAGTCATCGATTGGTACACTTTCTTCTGTCCGAATGCGCAAAAGATGATCCGCTACGCCATTTTCAACTCCTTTTTTGTCTTTCACTTCGATGTCAAATTCTTGAAGAAGAAGAATCCATCTCAACAACCTCGGTTTGGCGTCTTTCTTCTGCATTAAGTACTTGAGTGCTGAATGGTCCGTGTGCACTGTCACCTTTGCTCCAATTAAGTATGAACGAAACTTCTCGAACGCGAAAACGACAGCTAACAACTCTTTTTTAGTAGTTGCGTAATTCCTTTGAGCTTCGTCTAGCGTTCTACTAGCGTAGTAGATGGCATGAAGTTTCTTGTCCTTCCTCTGTCCTAACACTGCCCCAACTGCGTAGTCACTTGCATCGCACATAACCTCGAAAGGTAAATCCCAGTCAGGAGGTTGTACTATCGGAGCGCTCACCAAAGCCTGTTTGATCTGTACAAAAGCGGTTAAACAATTAGCATCAAAATCAAATTTGATGTCCTTACAGAGCAATGTTGTGAGTGGTCTAGCAATCTTTGAGAAGTCCTTGATGAATCTTCTGTAAAATCCAGCATGCCCAAGGAAACTTCGAATCTCCCTGACTGTAGTTGGCGGTTGAAGGTTCATCATCACTTCGATCTTAGCACGGTCTACCTAAATTCCATCAGCTGAAACTCTATGGCCAAGTACAATCCCATCTTGCACCATGAAGTGGCATTTCTCCCAATTAAGAACCAAGTTCTTCTCCACACATCGAGCTAGCACTTTCTCCAAGTTGTCAAGACAATTTTTGAATGAATCACCGTGGACCGAGAAGTCATCCATGAAAACCTCCATATATTTCTCAATCATGTCGGTGAAGATGGATATCATACACCGTTGGAATGTTGCTGGAGCATTACAAAGTGCAAAGGGCATTCTGCGGTATGCAAAAGTGCCATAGGGACAAGTAAATGTTGTCTTCTCTTGATCATCTGGATGGATGGGGATTTGGAAGAAACCAGAATACCCATCGAGGAAACAGTAGTAGGGGTGTTTTGCTAAACGCTCAAGCATCTGGTCAATGAAGGGCAACGGGAAGTGGTCCTTCCTTGTGGCTGCGTTTAGCTTCCTGTAATCTATGCACATCCTATGTCCAGTGACAGTTCTCATCGGAATTAACTCGTTCTTCTCATTCTCTACCACTGTGACGCCTCCTTTCTTTGGTACAACGTGAACAGGGCTGATCCAAACACTATCAGAAATAGGATAGATGATCCCAGCTTCTAGGAGTTTCAAGATTTCCTTCTTTACAACTTCCTGCAAATTTGGATTTAGCCTCCTTTGATGTTCAATTGATGATTTGCTCTCATCCTCAAGGTGGATCCTATGCATACACAAGTCTGGAGAGATACCTGCAATATCATCAAGAGAATAGCCAAGAGCTGGGCGAAATTTTCGCAGCTTGCTTAGCAATAAGGCGAGCTCTGGATTGTTCAAAGAAGCATTAACAATCACAGGGTAAGTAGAATTTTGACCAAGAAACGCGTACCTTAGTCCTGCGGGAAGTGGTTTGAGCTCAAGCTTTAGAGCTTTTTGTTCACTCCAATCACTGACTTTTGGAGTTTTTGTTGAAGCTTCCCCCAAACTTGTACTAGTAACCAATTGCTTCCAGTCTTTGCTTGCATCCATTATCCTAGCATAAACTCTTGCATCATCATCAAATTGTTCTTTCTCTGGCACAGAGTTCACCAAAGTCCTTTCCAAGGGATCAATGGGATGCATCTCGTTGAAAACTTCCTGTGCGAGGTCGGTGAGTGTGTCAACGTAGAAGGTTTGTCCATCTATGGTAGGTCTCTTAACAAGCTTGTCCATTTCAAACGTCATCTCGAGACCTCCCACTTTCAAAGTTATACTGCCTCCTTGACAATCAATCATTGCACCTGCTGTGACTAAGAAAGGTCTACCCAAGATAAGAGGATCTTTGGGTTCTTCGTTATACTGCAAAACAACAAAATCAGTAGGAATCAAACAGTCCCCAACCTTGATTGGAACATCTTCCAATATCCCTTCAGGAACCCTTACCGACCTATCCGCTAGGATAAGTGATTTCTTCATTTGTTTCTGAGTAAATCATTTGTTAGGTTTTGGGATTTCTTGGGTTATGACTAGAAATCATTGAAATTGCATATTTGTTAAGGTTTAACCATAGGTTCTTCATTTAAACTGTTTTCAATGCTTGATTCTTGATTGATCATCTTGAATCTTGATCTTAGGATTGTTGGTTAGCCACGACAGTGGGATTAATAACCTGAATCTAGTTTAAATGGGCAAAGTTACTTATTCGCAAAGAGATTTGGTTTAGGGACTTTGTGAACATATCGAACTCGTGCTAAACGCTTGTTTAGATTCGGCGGATTTGCAAAGGAATTTGGGATTCGAGTCTCTAAAGATAGATAGCTTTCCTAACGACAGTTAGTTGGCTTTACTTTCGTGTTTGAGTTCTAGAACGGAAACCTTGACAATTGCTATATTTCGATTTCGAATCATTACCTAAAGAATTTCCATCACCTAGCTTTACCCTTTTAAAGAACTAGAAATCAATCCATCTCCTTGTTTACTTGTTTTATCGACTGTTTATGTTTACAAACATTTCACTTAGCATAATCTGAAACCTGGATTGATTGCGTTTAACTAACTCCCTGTGGATTCGATCCTAAAATACTACGATGATCTCTTTGTTTGAGAGAGTGGTCTTAGGGTAAATTTGAGCCCGCATCAAATTTTGGCGCCGTTGCCGGGGAGTTGAATTAACCGTTCAATTCTAGTTAGTAAGAATTTGTCTAAGTTTTTATTTTTCTTTTGATACTTTACTTGCTCTTTTCTCTTTGTCTTTGTGTGTTTCAGGTTTATACATAATCGCGCAACCAGGAGCAATCAAAACGAGGAGTTAGTCGATCTCAATCCCGAGATTACTGAGTTAGAGCGCGATAACCGAGCAGCAACGAGAGCCAAGATGGTTAACAATCGATTGATCTTGCTCCGTGGTGCAGATGGAACCATCACGGACCATCTAGGACAGAAATACAACGCTGAGGGCCAGCGTATTGAGGATGATGGAACCGTGATAGTTGAGGAGCAACAACAAGAGCCAGCTGAGCATGAGCGTACTTTGAGAGAGCACTATAGGCCTCAGGAGTTCTACACAAACAGAGCTGCTATTAGACCTCCTAGTTTCCCTAGGAATGACTTCGAGCTGAAGCCCGCGTATTTCTCTTTGGTAGCTCAACACCCGTTCCATGGCCTTTCTTCGGAGCATCCCATGGACCATATCGAGATGTTTGAGGACTTAGCGTCCAGCATCAAAGCGCATGAGGTTCCCGAAGACTACCTCTTCTGCAAGCTCTTCCCGTATTCACTAAGCGGAGAAGCAGCTTATTGGCTTAAGCAGTTAGCCCCCGGTTCTTTAACTACGTGGGAGGACACAAAAAACGCGTTTCTCGTCAACTTCTTCGATGAGACAAGGTCTGATCGAGACAACCGAGGCAAGAAGGCTTTCTTCCAGCCAAGACTGAGACGAACCCAAGGTTGCATATGAATGCAATCACTGTGGGAACGGAGGATTATTTCGCAGAGTTTGACGCAATTTTTGAGACAGACTCTCATCCGTCGATCGACAACACCTTATGTCGATCGACAGGAATAGAACAGAGCACATCCCCGGATGCAGAACAGTCAGCGACGATCGACACTCCTGACTGTCGATCGACAATACCAACCCAGATTTTGGCAGAAGCTCCTGTGACGATCGACAAGGGAAAGAATAAGGTCGACACAGCTACACCAGAGGCTCATATGTCGATCGACATTGATTACCGTCGATCGACACAAGCAGAGGAAACCCATATACCTGATGAACCAGATATCCGTCGATCGACGGGACTTATCATTGTCGATCGACATGAGGTCCCCAATCATGCTTCTCCTTCAGAACCGTCCGATATTCCAGTCGAGAGGGTGTACAAACCCAAGGTACCATACCCTAGACGCAAGGATATGTCTAAGCAAGAGCTAGAGGATGCTTTATGCAAGGCTATCACAGACAAGCTTGTTGTGGACTTCCCGATTATCAATGGTGATAGTTTCTATCCGGTGGTCAGAAGTTGTCTAAGGAGGAAGTCTATTCAGGGTTTGAGTAAAGAGCAGTGTAGTGCGCTGATTTCTGAACAAGTCGTTGCAGAGATTAAGAGAATTACTCCAGAGCAACCTACCCAACCATCACTGAAAAAGCTACCTAAGCTAGCAAATCCAGGGAGGTTTGTTTTTCCTTGTTCAATAAACGGTTTTGACTTACATGATTCTCTCTGTGATACAGGAGCTAATGTGAATGTCATATCAATGGCTTTGGCAAAGCAGCTGGGGATTTTGGATTTGGAACATCCAAAGGCATCCATTAGACTTGCGAACTCTTCGTCTACAAGTTCCAAGGGTTTTATTCCAGATCTAATGCTTCAGATAGGAGAGTGCCTCGTCCCTGCAGACTTTCACGTGATGGAGATGAAGGAGGACAACGATGACCCATTAATTCTTGGGCGAGTCTTCCTTAACACAGTGGGAGCTATTGTTGATTTTCCCAATGCGCGAATCTCCTTCTCTAAGGTCAACAAGGATGTCTACTACCCTGCAGTTCTTGGCAAGGAGACGTTGACTTCTTGTACGAGTGTCGCGTTCAGAGGGAAGCCGAACTTAGACCTTAAGGATTACACGGAGAAGAAGGAGGATGGTCTCGAGGTAGCCCTTTCCGCTGCCCATCATGGAGTCACCAAACCAGCGAGACCTAAGTGTAATAAAGTTCCAAGGATTCCGCTTAAGACTCCACCACCTCTGCGATCCGATGGAGATTTGATCTTCCGTAAGGTAAAGCGAAAAGGGAACTCAATGCCCTTCTCCAAAATCAGAATCATCGTCCCATTGGATGTGAGAGAGAAAGGAGAGGAGGTTGTCCAGGAGATGCTGCAGAACACAGCAAGGCTCTTTCCAGGTGTTTTTCCCCGCACCATCTCACCCAAAGCCTGAGCTTCAACAGAGTCGAGCTAATGACTGAAAACAAGCGCTAAATGGGAGGCAACCCATTCAGGAGGAGGACTAGTTACCTTCCTCCATTCTGCTTTATCTTGTTTTTGTTTTTCCCTTTTAAGACTTTTGTTAAGAATTTCAAAACTTTGCTTTTTAAATTTCGGATTTTTGTTGGAAATTCAAACAAAATGTGAACTCGAATTTCCTTTTTAGGATTGCATTATGTTTCCCGTTGGTTGTTTGTTGAATAGTTGTAGATGCAGGCTCGGAATATCGAACCACAAGACTTATCGAAAAATCTACATATGTGCGAAATTGGACAGTGGCTTTTATATCGATCGACATGATCTATTGTCGATCGACATGGGCACAAAAATTTGAATTTTTCAACATCTCAACGTCAAGGCAGAAGCCTCTCTGTCGATCGACATGAACTAATGTCGATCGACGGAATCCTTAAAATGGTAAATTCTCAACTTTTTTGATCAAGTTCACATATCGTTTGATTTTCTTTTGCCAATCTCAGGCTTGATAACACTGAGGACAGTGTTACTTAAGTTTGGGGGAGGGAACTACTAACGTATTCTTTTTGTTTGGTCTTGACTCACATTTTTTGGAAATTTTTTTGTTTTATCGAGTCAAAACTAGTATAAAAAAATTTTGTATTGGTTAGCGAATGTCTTTTCAGCGTGTGACCATTCTCCCAGGATCAATATCCGAGTCAGACTAATGAAAAATCCTAGGGTCGACCGGTCAACTAGAAATATCCGCTACTTCCAGTATAATTCGCCAAGTCAGAGCTATTGCACGATTCTCTTGGGATCGATGTCCATTGAGCTTGACTCCTCATTCGTACATGATAAATGCAACCTCCGGTTGATAGTAATGGTACTCCTCTCCCCATGTAAAAAGAAATATATATATATATATATATATATATACATAAATATAAAAGATTACTAAGATTGGGGTGAAATGATAGTTCTCGAGTACATGATAAGGAGTAAATCCAGTGAATCTGTACTCGAGATGATCACCCAACTTATAAGCAGCAGTCTGAGTCCCCTAAAAAGGATGTTGAGGACGAGCAATCTCACGAGCCTGTCTCCTCACAAGGAACAATCGTAGTGAGTCACGAACCTGTCTCCTCACAAGGAACAACATTAGTGAAATATGCACTGCTTTGAGTTCAAACAATCACAAAAAAATATGTATATATAAATATAGAACGAAATAAGTCTGGGGGAGAGGAAGAAAAAGTACCAAGTGTTGTATGGATTGATTTGTCATGGTACAAGTATGGGAATGAGTCTAGAAGGTACATGGCATTGAGATCATTGAGGGCAAGCGATGAAGACTAACGGATTATACTGTGAAGTGGTGAGTGAATTTGGAAAGCCGCGTTTGTCTGCGGAGAAGTACATGGCGGTCTAATTTTGGTTGATTCTGGATCACGTGGTTCACTAGCTGGAAAGGTATGTTCTTTCGTTTTCAACTTTTTCCATTCTTGATTTATGGTTTTGCTTGAGGACAAGCAAACGCTAAGTCTGGGGGAGTTGATATATTATGGTTTTTACCCTAAAGAATTTCCATCACCTAGCTTTACCCTTTTAAAGAACTAGAAATCAATCCATCTCCTTGTTTACTTGTTTTATCGACTGTTTATGTTTACAAACATTTCACTTAGCATAATCTGAAACCTGGATTGATTGCGTTTAACTAACTCCCTGTGGATTCGATCCTAAAATACTACGATGATCTCTTTGTTTGAGAGAGTGGTCTTAGGGTAAATTTGAGCCCGCATCGTTTTTGATTTCTCTTATTGATATATCATGGTTTTTACCCTATTTTAACCATGATATAACCGGGTTTATATTAGTATTTGCGGTATTTTGTATGTCTTTTGCAGTATTTTGCAGGAAATGGTCATTTGGAGCTTAATGGAAACATTTGAAGCATTTTGGACCATTTTGGAGCAAAAGAGATACAAGTGGATTCGGGACCTTTAAAAGGTTCCCGTCGATCGACATGATGGATTCACCGACGATCGACGGAAGGTTTTTAAAGATGCAGAAGTTCACGCAGAGGCTCTCGTGTCGATCGACATACTGTTTGTGTCGATCGACGGTGGCTCTGTAAACCTAATTTTACCACTTGTATAAATACTTTTTACTTGTTTTTACAAAGAGAATCTAGTTCTTGAAGGAGGTAGAGAGAGAAAGAGAGAACTTGAAGAGTTTTGAAGAGATTTACTTGTTCTTAACATCCATAAGCTTCAAAACCCTTTTGTATCTTCTAACTCTTACTCTTTAATGATATCTTATTCAGTTATGATGATTTCTTCATTTGTTTCTGAGTAAATCATTTGTTAGGTTTTGGGATTTCTTGGGTTATGACTAGAAATCATTGAAATTGCATATTTGTTAAGGTTTAACCATAAGTTCTTCATTTAAACTGTTTTCAATGCTTGATTCTTGATTGATCATCTTGAATCTTGATCTTAGGATTGTTGGTTAGCCACGACAGTGGGATTAATAACCTGAATCTAGTTTAAATGGGCAAAGTTACTTATTCGCAAAGAGATTTGGTTTAGGGACTTTGTGAACATATCGAACTCGTGCTAAACGCTTGTTTAGATTCGGCGGATTCGCAAAGGAATTTGGGATTCGAGTCTCTAAAGATAGATAGCTTTCCTAACGACAGTTAGTTGGCTTTACTTTCGTGTTTGAGTTCTAGAACGGAAACCTTGACAATTGCTATATTTCGATTTCGAATCATTACCTAAAGAATTTCCATCACCTAGCTTTACCCTTTTAAAGAACTAGAAATCAATCCATCTCCTTGTTTACTTGTTTTATCGACTGTTTATGTTTACAAACATTTCACTTAGCATAATCTGAAACCTGGATTGATTGCGTTTAACTAACTCCCTGTGGATTCGATCCTAAAATACTACGATGATCTCTTTGTTTGAGAGAGTGGTCTTAGGGTAAATTTGAGCCCGCATCCTAAAATAATACGATGATCCATTTAAATCGGTGTACAAGGCATCTATCTTGCCATTGAAGTTCACCGTCATCTTCTGCTGTCCTTCCAAAATCTGCTCTAACATTGAGTCCGCCTTGTTATCTATCGTCTTAGGAGGAGGAGTTTGGTATGAAGAAGAACCATAGTTCCTGGTGAAGCTACTCTGATACGGTTTCTGATACTCCGTATTCTGGAATTGCGGTTTGGTGTAGCTTGGTGTTGCTTGATTACCAGTGAATGTTGATTGACCTTGATTCCCGGTGTACGTAGATCTCTGATTGTTTCCACCGTAGTTGTTTCCACTGAAATTTCTGTAGCCCTGCTGGTTACCAAATCTCTGTCCTTGATATCCCGTTCCACCAACGTAGTTGCAGTCCTCTTCATTCTCTTTTTCTTCTGGTATGTAGGTTTCTACCTCTTGAGCAAACTGCACTTGCTTCTTTCCCACTAACAGATTGTGCACCGAGTCTAGCTTGGCTTCTATCTTAGCTATGTTTCCTCCATCTGCGCTCTTACCAAGCTGCTTCCTCTTGAAGTCTATGTTCTTGGTACTACTGCTTGAAGCCATGATCTCAATGAGTGCAAGCGCATCACTTGGAACATTGGTGTTGAAGTTTCCCTTACTCGCCGAGTCTAAAGACATCTGGTGTGTCCAATCGATTCCTCGGAAGAATATTCCTAACAGCTGCACATCACTAAAACCATGGTGAGGGCAATCTCTTTGATATGATTTAAATCTTACCCAGGCATCCTTAAATGCTTCAGTCGGTCCTTGTTTGAATGTCGAAATCTTCATCCTTAGCTCCTCGGACCTTGTCTCATCGAAGAAGGTTACTAGGAAAGCATTTTTCGTGTCCTCCCAAGTAGTTAAAGAACCTGGTGATAGCTGCTTCAGCCAGTAAGCTGCTTCTCCGCCGAGAGAATATGGGAAGAGCTTACAGAATAGGTAGTCTTCAGGAACTCCATTCGCTTTGATGCTAGACGCTAAGTCCTCAAACATCTCGATATGGTCCATAGGATGTTCTGAAGGAAGGCCATGAAATGGGTGTTGAGCTACCAAAGAGAAGTAAGCTGGTTTCAGTTCAAAGTCACCCCTAGGAAAGGCAGGAGGTCTAATAGCAGCTCTGTTGGTATAGAACTCCTGAGGCCTGTAATGCTCTCTCAAAGTACGCACATGCGCTGGTGGCTCTTCTTGCTGTTGCTCCTCTTGGTCTTGTTCCTCTTGTATCACATTTCCATCATCTTCAATACGCTGTCCTTGAGCGTTGTATTTTCGTCCTTGATGGTCTGTGATAACTCCATCAGCACCTCGGAGTAGGATTACTCTGTTACGGATCATTTTGGCTGCTCTTGATGCTGCTCGGTTCTCTCGCTCTAAATTTCCAATCTCTGGTTTGAGATCGACTAGCTCTTCGTTTCGATTGCTTCTGGTTGAGCGATTAGGCAAAAACCTGAAACACACAAATACAAAGAGAAAAGAGCAAGGTTGTGTTAAAACAAAAATAAATACTTAGACAAAATCTTAATAACTTAAATCGAATGGTAATAAATTCCCCGGCAACGGCGCCAAAATTTGATACGGGCTCAAATTTACCCACTAGCTACTCTCTCAAATTAAGAGATCATAGTAGTACTTAGGGATCGAATCCACAGGGAATTTGGTGTACACAATCAATCTCAGTATTCGAATTATGCTAAGTAAAATGATGTAAATGAAATTGCAATTTATTTAACAAGTAAACTAAAAGATGGTGATGTTTTAAGTTGTTCAAAGAGACAAACGCTAGGCCATGGAGATATCTTCAGGTAATGAATCGAAATCAAAGATATGACATATTGTCGAGGTTCAATTAAGCACCGTTCTACAACTCAAACACAAGAGTATAGCCAGTTAACTCTCGTTACAAAGGCTATCTAATCTTTATATCCTCGAATCCCCAAATGTCACGAAAGATAGCCAAGCTAAACGTATAGCCAGCTAACCTTTTTGCGAATTCGTCGAATCTAAAGAAGCAATTAGTACAAGTTCGATTTGTTCACAAAATCCCTAAACCAAATCTCTTTGCGAATAAGTAATTTTGCCCATTTAGACTAGTTCAGGTTATTAACACCACTCTCGTGACTAATCAATAATCCTAGATCAAGATTCTAGATGATCAAACTAGATTCTAGCATTAAAAACAGTCTAAATGAAGAACTAACGGATAAACCTCAACATATATGCAATCTTAATGATTTCTCATCAAAACCCAAGAAATCCCCAAGTCCTAACAAGTAATTTACTCAGACATAGATGATGAAATCATAATAACTGAATACAAATACATATAAGAGATAGAGTAGAAGATACAAAGGGGTTTGTAGATGAAAGATGTGAAGAACATGTAAATCTCCTCAAAGCTCTTCAAGATCACTCTCTCTCTCTCTAAGTCTCTCTAAAAACTCTGTTTTTCTGGATATTTCCGTATGGAAAGATATCTAGATATTATTACAAGAAAACAAGGATAAAACTATTTATATAAGTGATAAAATGTGTTCTGCCGACCTCACCGTCGATCGACAGGGAGGTCCGTCGATCGACACTAAAGATTTGATCAAATATCTTCTTTTTCTGAAATATCTTCTTTGCCTCGTCAGACCCCGTGTCGATCGACATAAGCCACCGTCGATCGACGGGGATGCTCTGTTTTGATTCCACTTTGATCTTTTAGCTCCAAGATACTCCAAATGTTTCCATTAAGCTCCAATTGATCATTTTCCAGCAAAACACTATAAAAGACACAAAAATACCAAAAATACAATACAAAACCGACTTATATCATGGTCGAAAACGGGTAAAAACCATGATATATCAAGGAGATTTACATGTTCTTCACATCTTTCATCTACAAACCCCTTTGTATGTTCTACTCTATCTCTTATATGTATTTGTATTCAGTTATTATGATTTCATCATCTATGTCTGAGTAAATTACTTGTTAGGACTTGGGGATTTCTTGGGTTTTGATGAGAAATCATTAAGATCGCATATATGTTGAGGTTTATCCGTTAGTTCTTCATTTAGACTGTTTTTAATGCTAGAATCTAGTTTGATCATCTAGACTCTTGATCTAGGATTGTTGATTAGTCACGAGAGTGGTGTTAATAACCTGAACTAGTCTAAATGGGCAAAATTACTTATTCGCAAAGAGATTTGGTTTAGGGATTTTGTAAACAAATCGAACTTGTACTAATTGCTTCTTTAGATTCGAAGAATTCGCAAAGAAGTTAGGTGGCTATACGTTTAGCTGGCTATACTTTCGTGACATTTGGGATTTGAGGATATAAAGATAGATAGCCCTTGTAACGAGAGTTAAATGGCTATACTCTTGTGTTTGAGTTCTAGAACGGTGCTTAATTGAACCTCGACAATATGTTATATCTTTGATTTCGATTCATTACCTGAAGATATCTCCATGGCCTAGCGTTTGTCTCTTTGAACAACTTAAAACATCACCATCTTTTAGTTTACTTGTTTAATAAATTGCAATTTCATTTACATCATTTTACTTAGCATAATTCGAATACTGAGATTGATTGTGTACACCAAATTCCATGTGGATTCGATCCCTAAGTACTACTATGATCTCTTAATTTGAGAGAGTAGCTCGTGGGTAAATTTGAGCCCGTATCATGAAGCTCGGTTTGCGACTTCCCTGCCAAAATACTACCCAAACTTCAACTCCATCCTTGCCTTAGGTTACCAGATCTTCCTCTCACATCCAACACAAGCACAAAACTTTTAAAGAGGAACTTCCTCTGACGCATCACCATAATTCTCCTCTCGAGGAACTTCAAAGGTCTCGTTGACACATACAAAACTGACTGAAGATTACAAACATCTCAGCCACTACTCACTCAAAGTACGCTTGCAATTCTTCGATACTGATACCTTGAGATTCACTCGATCTCTCACCTAAAACTCTAACTACGATCTCTCCTTCTCAGCATCCTCTGATACCGATCTGGAGCCTTCCTCTTTCTCATCTTAAAAACACGAATACTTTCCGTCGTTTTCCTGCACTAACATGCACCCACCATGTTCTTCTCCCCCACTTGGGTTCGACATATAGGTGACTCACACCGCCTTCCATACAAAGCCCTGTAGGGAGACATCACGACACTCTCAGGCCCCGTCCACTCTCAGGCCCGTGGGCTCACTTTATCCGACAGTCGGTGCGTTAGTCCGGGAGGCTCCGAAAGTCATGTTTACTAACCCTGCAAATCACCACATGATCTTTCCTCGTGTTTTGACCTCACATACACAATACTGAAAATCACTTCCCAGTACGTCACCCATCCTGAAACTACTCCAGCTTAAGCACGCTTAACTCTGGAGTTCTCTCAAGACCTGTGACCGAAAAGATAAGTGCACTTTGGTGACATAAGTAGCCAAATCAATTCTTTTAAGCCTCTCCACATATACTGCATATACCACATATGCTCTGAAACCGGGGTGTCACACCATGTCTAACAATGCTTGGATGGAAAGATTTCCCTCTGGAAGATCGAAATACCTACGTTTTGAAGGCTCGGATCACCGACCGGTTATTACATACTTTGATGAGACAAGAGCTAAATGTAGAGGCATGTTCCAGTTTGATAATTGGTTGAGAGACAAACCCGAGATCTTCGAGCTAATCTCTAAGGTTTGGGACGAAGCAGGATCGATATCCTAAGACCGTAAAATCAGTTTATGTCGTCGGGAAATTATTTCATGGGCGAAGGATTAAAACCTAAATAGCGCCAAACTCATCGGAGACACGCAGGCTGCACTGGACGCTGCCCTCTCCAATGCAATCCCCGACCATACTCTGATTGGATAACTCACCGCAACTTTAGAAAAGGCTTATAAGGAAGAAGAGAAGTTTTGGAAACAACGTAGTCGCATTTTATGGCTACAAAGTGGAGACCGAAATACGGGTTTCTTTCATGTTGCTACGAGAGATCGTCGTACTTGTAATAGATTCACGGCCCTAGAAGATAAGGATGGTCTCACTCGGTATAAGGAACCGGAAATTGTTCAAATCATTTCTGAGTATTTTCAGACCATTTTCACGACACATTCTACCGGGGACTATATAATCATGGATGAAGTACTCGATCCCTTGATAACACCGGAGTGGAACCAGGCCCTTATTCAAATCCCAGAGGACGAAGAAATTTGCAAGGCAGCCTTTGCGATTCACCCCGGAAAGGCCCCGGGACCCGATGGTTTTTCTGCAGGTTTCTTCCAATCTTATTGGATGTTGGTAGGTCCTGATTTATGCAATGAGGTTAGAACGTTTTTCCTGGTCAGTGCTTTCCCTAGTAACTAAAACGATACTCATGTGAGACTTATACCGAAGATCACTTTGCCGAAGAAGGTTGCTGATTATAGGCCAATCGCACTTTGCAACGTCTACTACAAAATAGTGGCTAAAATCCTCACCTCACGCCTTCAATCAATCCTTCCTCACCTTATCTCTGATAATCAATCGGCTTTTTTCCTGGGTAGAGCAATTTCTGATAACGTGCTCATCACTCACGAGATTCTTCATTACCTCCGGCTCTCTAGAGCTAAGATTAGAGCATCCATGGCAGTTAAAACGGATATGAGCAAAGCATACAACCGCATTGAATGGGATTTTGTACGAGCAGTGTTATCAAAATTAGGTTTCCATTCGATATGGATAAACTGGATTATGGAATGTGTCACTACAGTCTCCTATTCTTTTCTTATCAATGGTTCGGTTCAGGGTAAGGTTTAGCCATCACGCAGGTTGTGACAAGGCGACCCCTTATCTCCTTACCTCTTCATTCTTTGTACGGAAGTACTCTCGGGTCTTTGTCGCCAAGCGCAAGAGAATGGTACGCTGCAGGGAATCAAAGTAGCAAGGAATAGCCCAGCTATTAACCATCTCTTATTTGCGGATGACACTATGTTCTTCTGTAAATCCGATAGCTGTAGTTGTGAGGTTCTCCGTAACATTCTGGTTGCCTTTGAGAGAGCTTCAGGTCAGACCATCAATCTAACCAAATCATCGATTACGTTATCCTCTAAGACCCCATCGTCTAGAAAACAATGTGCCAAACGCAAGTTAAGGATCCATAATAAAGGAGGCACCGGTAAGTACCTTGGTTTACCGGAATACTTTGGACGACGTAAATGGGATATCTTTGTTTCAATTGTAGACCGGATGCATCAAAAATCCATAGTTGGTCAACAAGATTTCTGTCCGCAGCAGGTAAACAGGTCATGCTAAAATCAGTTTTCTCGGCGATGCCATCATACGCGATGTCGTGTTTTCAGCTCCCCAATTCACTTTGTAAACAAATCCAATCTATCCTAACTCGTTTTTGGTGGGATTCTAAAGTGGATGTACGCAAGATAAGCTGGGTCGCTTGGAAGAAACTCACGAAAACTAAGAAAGCCGGTGGCCTTGGTTTCCGTGATATATCTGCGTATAACGACTCTTTGCTTGCTAAACTAAGTTGGCGCCTCTTGAAAAACCCAAACTCCCTGGTTGCTCAGGTCTTGCTAGGTAAGTACTGTCACACTACTCCTCTACTTCAAATCAGTCCTCAATCCAACTCCTCCCATGGCTGGAGAGGTATACTAGCAGGACGAGATGTTCTAACAAAAGGACTAGGCTGGCTAGTGGGTTCAGGGGACAGTATAAGTATTTGGAATGACCCATGGCTTTCGACTGTGACTCCCTTGAGATCCTATGGACAGGCGATAAGAACCAATCGTTTCCTCACGGTCTCTTCTCTCATCTCCCCGATCACAAAACAGTGGAACTGGGATATCATTCGAGAACATATACCTCAGTATGAGGACCACATAAGAAAACTCTCACTTAGCTCTTCTCCTCGAAGTGATTCACTGGTATGGCTATTGGAAAAGAAAGGTAATTACACCACTAAATCATGATATAGTGCTCTGACCTCGTTATCACCTAGACCCTCTAGAGAAAGCTTTAACTGGCTCAAATGTACTTGGAGAGTTAAAACAGTGCCCAAGTTACAAACCTTTCTTTGGAAAGCCATGTCAGGAGCTCTTCCTGTTGGTTCTCAACTCGTATCCAGAGGTATACCTATGACGGGGACCTGCAAACACTGTGGAATGAATGAGACGATAGACCATGTTCTACTCATGTGCTCTTTTGCTCAAAAAGTTTGGGAGTTAGCGCCTTTATTGATGCCTCCTTTCTCCACTGTGCCTTCTCTCTCAAGCTTCCTCTTTGAAGCACCAAGTTTTAAAAACCTCCCTCCTTCCGGGGTTTGTTCTGCTGCTCTATATGCTTGGATCCTTTGGGCACTCTGGAAAAGGAGAAACATGTTGCTGTTTGAGGATAAACTAGCATCGGAAGTCGACACGATCACTAAGGCAGTTCGTGAAGCCAGAGAATGGGAAGGAGCCCAATCCCTTATCCCCTCATCGTCCCCACCTCCAAGCCTGCACATAGCCCACTCACAGTTGGTGTCGCAACACAGCTTCCCCTGGGCCTCCTCTGTTTTGTGGATGCGGCTTGGAACGCCCCCACTGGGAATGGAGGATTGGGATGGGTTTTCTTCGTCGCAGATAAGGTACAACTGTGTGAAGCTTCGCTGAGAGTCTTGATATGCTCAAATTAGAACTAGAGCTACTATCTCAAATTAAGAGATCAATGCAGTACTTTAGGGTCGAATCCACAGAGAATCAGGGAACATAGTAGATTAATAATTTCAGATTAAACTAGACAAGATAATAAGAATGCAAGTAAACAAAAGCAATTTAAAACTGTTGTAAATTAATAAGAGAAAGACGCTAGGCACAAGGAAATCGCAGGTGAATCAGATAAGCAGAATCATAAATAAAAGATAGGATTATGAAGCACAGTTCCTAAACATGAATACGAATATAAAACTAATAAACTTTCGTTGCAGAAGTTATCTATGATTAAATCCTAGCAAACCAAATTTCTTTGCGAGTTCTATAGATTTAATCAAGCATTAATTCCAGGTTCAATTGTTCACAAAACCCTAAACCAAATTTCTTTGCGAAAAGGAATTTTGCTCATCAAAGTCTAGATCAGGTAATCAATCAAACTGTCGTTTCTATTAATTATCCTAAGATCAGATTTCAGGTTATGAATCTAAAATCAGCATTAGTCACAAGATAAGATGAAGAACTTTCTAAAGATATTAATCCTATGCAATTCAGATCAGATCTAGCAAATCATCAAACACCTTTGAAAACCCTAAACCTAACAAGAGAATATACTCAGACATATCGAATGATGAAAACATGATTTTATTAAAAGATATCTCTAAGTAATTGATAAAACAAAGCATAAGTCTAAACAATGAATTGAAACACATATTTATACAGTACAAAAGTCGGCTAAAACCTAAAAGTAAACATCTGGAAGCTTCGGGCTTTAAACGGGTTTTTCGATTTAAGAATCAGGCTTTGACAAACAGGGTATCGATCGACACCACAACAAAATCCGGTTCCTTTGTTTCGGAAGTCTTCATGTCGAGTGACACACATAGCCTCATCGCTCGACACAGTCTCCAAAAGTTCACTCCGAACTTGCTCTTTGCCACTTCATTCCGAAATGCTCCAAAACTCCCAGTAAACATCTTTTAAGCTCCAAATCGTCCTTGTACCTGTAAAGACTCTAAAACAACACCAAAAACACTAAAAGATTCTAAAACATGGACTTATATCGTGGCCTTAAATGGGTAAAAACCACGATATATCAACTCCCCCAGACTTAGCTTTTTGCTTGTCCCTAAGCAAAACAGTGTACTCACTCCTTTTAGACCACATACCTGCAAATCAATGATGATACTTCGATGTGTCCCTAGAAGCTTAGTAGTCCTTCAGGTTGAATCCAAACTCCTTAGAGAATTTCAGACTTTCAGTCGCAAACCCCTTTATAGTATTAGGTGCGGTCTCATCAAGGGAATATTGATCGCTGGACTTTCTAGATTCTTTCCCTTCCTTAAACACTTTTAAGCACTGCTCCCTTTTTCGTTTTCCCTTAGTTTTTCTGTCCATTTTCATGGTTTTCATAGGATACTTAACTCATTACTATTGTTTCTTGTGAGAAGATAGGGTCATGAGGATCACTATGTAGTCTTAGAATAGCGCTCATTACTGTTGTTCCTTGTGAGAACAGGGTCATGAGGACTGCACTAATGTGGTTCTATGGTGGGAGACCGGGTCGTGAGTATCTTTGCACTTTTTTATCTAAGACTTTTAAATTCTGTTAAGGGAAAAACAAAGGAGCTTATTCTAACCTTTTGCTAGTTCTGAAAGAGGAATCAAGTCCGCGATTACCAAGCCCCTTGAAGAGAGAATTAAGATTCATTTAGGGTCGGAATCTTTGACATCCTTTCTGGCATTCTCCAGGAATCCGAACTCGCTCCGTCAAACCACTTCACTTGCAGTTACCCACCTTGTAAAAACATCAACTTGCAATGTAATGGTCCTTGAGTGCTGTTCAAAGCAAGTTGGAAGGGGAGTTTTCGACCCGAAAAATTTAAAATTTAACTCAAAAACACAAAAATAAAACACAACATCAACAACTACCTCCCCCAGACTTAAACAACACTGTCCCCAGTGTTATTCAGTCCAAGATTGGTGAAAAAAAATAAATAGGAAATCAAAACGTAAGAAAATGAGGTAAGAATTGTAACATGGGGTCAGTGTCGAGCGACACTGACTCAGTGTCGATCGACGTCTTAAAATTTGTTGTGTCGAGCGATTGAAAATCTTTGGCGATCGCCACTCGTTTTCCTCTGGTGTCGAGCGATGCTCCTTATGGTGTCGCTCGACACCTTCATCTGAAGATCATTCTTCACTTGTAGTCGTACGTTCGAATTCTTGAAAATCAAAACCAAAAACAAAACCCAAACGTAAAATTGAAAAAGAAAACCAAAAATCTAAAAAAATAGCTAATAAACTCACAAGTGGGGTGCCTCCCACTAAGCGCTTGTTTTCAGTCATTAGCTTGACCGTGACGAGGAACTTAGATGTCTGGTGGATCAGCACTCTTCCATGGAAAGATTCCAGGAAAAATTTGCTGCGTTTTCTGGACCATCTCCTTTATGACCATCTCACCTTTAGCCTTAACCTCCCGAGGAACGATGATTATCATCTTAGCGAACGGATTTGAAGTTCTCTTAGGCTTCACCTCTTCTTCTCTCTTTCCTGCAATTTCATCAGAAAAACCAAGCTTTCGAGGAACTCGATGATTGCGTGAGCGCGTAACCGCTTTTTCAATTTTAATAAAATCATAAGAGGTAGAATTAAGTATAAGAGGTGCATACCTGGGCTCTTTTGGGGGTGTTTCAGGAGATGTCTCTGAAATGACTAAATCCTCAATGATCTCTTGAGTGGCTCTTCTTCCAGTGAAGTATCAACAGAGAAAGCTTGACCGTCAATGGTAGGTTTCCTTCTGGTCTTGTCCATGTCAAAGTCCATGACAATATCACCTAGATCAAGCTTAATCTTTCCTCCTCAAACATCGATAGTCGCTCCAGCTGTTGCTAAGAAGGATCGTCCCAAAATCAGAGGGTCTAGAGGCTCATCGTCATATTCCAAAACCACGAAGTCTGTAGGAATTATGCAGTCCTGAATTCGGATTGGCACATCCTCTAGAATACCCTTCGGAAATCTCCTCGAACGATCAGCTAGGAGAATGGAGATCCTAGTAGGCTTGAAGTTTGTCATCCCAAGTCTAACAGCAACAGATAACGGCATCAAATTAATACTGGATCCTAAATCGCAAAGAGAATGAGGAAAATTGGAGGCTGAGATTGAGCAATTAAGCACAAAACTCCCTGGATCTGGTAGCTTCACTGGAACTCTACTCTGAATCATTGCGCTAACCGCTTCAGAAACTACCACATCCTTCTTCTTCTTCTTTGATATCGGAGCTGTGCCCAAAAGGATCGCTTGAATGTCTCGAGTCAGCAACGCTCCTTCTTCCGGACTCACCCCATTTGCAATAAGTCGCTTGATGTACCTTCGTATTGCAGGGGAAAGTTTAACCGCATCAACAAGAGGCATCTCAACAATGATCTTCTCTAGCATTCTCTTGCACATGGCTTCTTCTGCTTCCTGCTTGGACTTCCTGTTGGGAATGTCCTGAAATCACACTTGTATTCACTCTAGTAATAGTTGTACTGTCGAGATTAGACATTCATATAATACTGAGTGGTCATGACGTTTTGCTAGAAACTTCTAATGATCTATGAGTTATGAACTCATTACTAGTATTATATGATCCTACAGGGTCACACACCTAAGCAAATAAGATTCGCTTTATAAGGGAATGATCGTTAATGTAATGATCTAAATGATGTGTATTTGATACACATTATAAACATGTTTTTAGAGGCAGTGTCGATCGACACTATAGTAGTGTCGATCGACACGGGGTTCTGACCGAAATAAGATTTCGGTTTAATGACTTAATTGATTCTGAATCGGTTCAGGATCAATTAGGTTTTCTCCAGGACCTATATATAGGAGATATAGGTCATGACCTGGACACAGAGTTATCGAGAAAAACCCTATAGACAGCCGCCTCTGAGAATTCCCTGAAAGATCCGATTCCAGGCACTAGCACCCCTGCAGATTCCTATTTGTGTGCGTGTGGACTATCGGTAGAGGCACTGCATTTGAAGTGCTGGAGATCTTGAATTCCTGATCAAATCTCCGCTGCAAAACTCCAGGTATATTCGAGATCCGTTCTGTCAGATTTACTGTTTACAAACCCTAGATCCTAGGCTAAAGAATTGTCATTAAGTTGTTTTAATAGAGATTAAAACCGGTAAAACCTGAATGAATTCCTACAGTGGTATCAGAGCCTTAGGTTTTAACTAGTAATCTGTATGAACTGAATTCGGATTTGATCGTTTTTTCTTCGTAAAATTGTTTTCGTGAAAATTGCTCAAATCGTGAAAGAAACCTAGTCGTGTCGATCGACACGTCTGTCTCTTCCTTGCGATCGATGAACCGGTTCAATTGGATTGAATCGGTTATCGTGCTCGGTTAACAGATCGATTAAACCTGCAAATTTCGGTTTGTTGCGGTTTGGTTGGCGTCGATCGACACAAATGTTGTGTCGATCGACACCGACCGGTAATCGACCCGGTTCAATTAGATTGACCGGTTATCGATTCGGTTCAATTGGATTGACCGGTTATCAAAAATTAAATTTGGTTTGGTCTATGTCGATCGACACAAATGTTGTATCGATCGACACTGACCGGTTATTGAAATTTTGTATCGGTTATCGAAACCGGTTCAATTGGATTGATCGGTTTTCAATGAACTGAGACAGAGAAGTAAGTGTCGATCGACACTAAGGAAGTGTCGATCGACAGCCTACGCTGATTGATGGTTAGTGAACCTGAAATCAAATAACCGAACCAGATTTAATGAGATTGGGTTCCTGAATGCGTATATGATATGTATTAAGGAATAAATGTTCAGTTCCTCGACTAAATATCAAGTGTTCTGGATGTCTTCCCGATCTTGTCAGCTGTCAAGGCTCGTTTCATTGCGTGATAGGCTTGCAGTGCAAGGTATCTGCAGTTACATGAGTGAGGCAGTAAGTAATTGTGTTGATGGTCTTGCAGTGCATGACATCGACTATTACATGACGGAAGAGATTGGTTTACTTGAATGGGCTATCAGAAGTTCTGGGCCCAGAGACATCAGGTGGTTAGAACATAAGATGTTTTATCCATAACCAAGAGTCATATTGGATATGATTAGCAAAGTGTTGCTTACCTATATAGCTAAGATTTGAGTGACGGCTAGTGGCTCGCTCGAGTTTTGGTGAAACATGGATCTTGGATCATTATATTCATAGAGGAAACATAGTTTTGAATATAATGCGAGTTTTCTTAATTGTTAAGTTTACTCTTTTATTGAACATCGTAACTTACCCTCTACCTCTTTTGTTTCAGCAATGTCAAGCTCAAACAACAACACTTTCTCCCTGAGATCCGTCCTTGAGAAGGACAAGTTAAAGGGATCTAATTTTCTGGAATGGTATCGGAATCTGAGAATTGTTCTCAGACAGGAGAAGAGGGACTATGTCCTTGATAAAGTTCTCCCCGAGAAGTACCGTGCCAATGCCCCGCAGACAGAGAAGAATGCTTGGGATAAGCATTCAAATGATGTGGTCGATGTGACTTGTCTGATGCTGGCTACCATGAACTCAGATTTGCAGAAGCAATATGAGAACGTGGCATCGCCCATCGAGATAATCGTGATGGTATGTTTTATGGTAGCGGCCCATTAGAGAATGGGCTTTACATCTTAAATCAATCAATGCCCGTATATAAGATAAATACTAAGCGGTTTAAGTCTAATGACGAGAACCCAACTTTTCTCTGGCACTGTCGTTTGGGTCACATAAACGAGAAACGCATACAGAAGCTCCATAGTGATGGGCTTTTAGGCTCATTTGATTATGAATCATGTGAGAAATGTGAATCTTGTTTGATGGGCAAAATGGCAAAAGCTCCTTTCAATAAACCAAATGAACGGGCCAGTGACTTATTGGGCCTAATACATACAGATGTCTGCGGCCCGATGAGCACAAGTGCTAGAGGAAACTATAACTACTTCATTACCTTTACTGATGATTTCAGTAGGTATGGCTATGTCTATATAATGAGACACAAGTTGGAATCCTTTGAGAAATTTAAGGAATTCCAGAATGAAATACAGAACCAACTTGGCAAAAGTATTAAAGCTCTTCGATCTGATCGTGGTGGAGAATACTTAAGTCAAGAGTTCAGTGATCATCTGAGAGAGTGTGGAATTGTTTCACAACTCACTCCTCCTGGAACACCCCAATGGAATGGAGTTTCCGAAAGGAGGAATCGGACCCTATTAGATATGGTTCGATCAATGATGAGTCACACAGACCTTCCATTATCCTTTTGGGGATACGCTCTAGAAACGTCTGCGTTTACACTAAACAGAGTCCCATCAAAATCAGTTGCAAAGACACCACATGAGATATGGACTGGAAATGTTCCGAGTTTGTCTTTTCTGAAAATTTGGGGTTGTGAGGCTTATGTAAAACGTTTAATATCCGATAAGCTCGCACCCAAATCTGATAAGTGCTTTTTTGTTGGTTATCCTAAGGAAACCAAGGCGTACTACTTCTACAACCGTTCTGAGAACAAAGTATTTGTTGCTCGGGACTGTACTTTCCTTGAGAGAGAGTTTCTTCATAAGAAGAATAGTGGGAGTAAAGTACTACTCGAAGAAGTTCGAGAATCACAGGAGCCTGCTCAGCCTCATGAGGAAGAGCAGCAGGTGGAACCACAAGGAGTTGTGGAACCTGTGGAACCACAAGGAGTTGTGGAACCTGCACCTGTGATGCCTGAAGTTCGGAGATCCGGAAGGATTCGTCATGAACCCGAGAGATACTATGGATTTCTCGTGAATGACTGTCATGACTTGTTAATCATTGACAGTGACGAACCTGCGAATTTTGAAGAAGCAATGTTGGGCCCTGACTCCGAAAAGTGGCTTGGAGCCGCTAGATCCAAAATAGGATCCATGTCAGAAAACCAAGTATGGTCCTTGGTAGATTTACCCGATAGTGTAAGACCCATTGAGTGTAAATGGATCTTCAAGAAGAAGATTGACGTGGATGGGAATATCCAGATATTCAAAGCTAGATTGGTGGTTAAAGGTTTTAAACAAATTCATTGTATCGATTATGATGAGACCTATTCCCCAGTCGCTATGCTTAAATCCATTCGGATACTCCTAGCAACTGCCGCTTATTATGATTATGAGATATGGCAGATGGATGTGAAAACAGCTTTCCTTAACGGAATTCTGGAAGAAGATGTGTACATGACACAACCTGAAGGTTTCACAGATCCTAAGAATGCTGGGAAAGTATGCAAGCTTCATCGATCCATTTATGGATTGAAGCAAGCATCACGGAGTTGGAATCTTCGTTTTGATGAAGCGGTCAAAAAGTTTGACTTTATCAAGAACGAAGAAGAACCATGTGTATACAAGAAGACTAGTGGGAGCGGAGTTGCATTTCTCGTACTGTATGTAGACGACATACTCCTTCTCGGAAATGACGTTCCATTGCTTCAGTCTATCAAGACTTGGCTTGGAAGTTGTTTTTCCATGAAAGACATGGGTGAAGCCGCATACATTCTTGGAATAAGAATCTATAGAGATAGATTGAAGAGGCTTATTGGATTGTGTCAAGACACTTATATTGATAAGGTATTGCACAGATTTACTATGCAAAATTCCAAGAAAGGTTTCATGCCTATGTTGCATGGCGTTATTCTTAGCAAGAAGCAGTGTCCTTCGACACAAGCTGAGCGGAAACGAATGAATAGGTTTCCTTATGCTTCGGCTGTAGGATCTATTATGTATGCCATGCTCTGTACTCGTCCAGATGTTGCTTGTGCCCTAAGCATGACGAGTAGATACCAATCTGATCCAGGTGAGTGTCACTGGACAGCAGTCAAGAATATTCTCAAGTATTTGAGAAATACTAAGGATAAGTTCTTTGTGTATGGAGAAAGTGATGAGCTAGTCATAAGTGGATTCACAGATGCAAGTTTTCAGACGGACAAAGATGATTTCCGGTCTCAGTCTGGTTATGTCTTTTGTCTGAATGGCGGTGCAGTCAGTTGGAAAAGTTCCAAGCAGAGCACCGTTGCTGATTCCACTACTGAGGCTGAATACATTGCCGCTTCGGAAGCAGCAAAGGAAGCTGTTTAGATCAAGAAGTTCATGTATGAACTTGGTGTGATTCCTAGCATTTTAGAGCCAGTGGCGTTGTATTGTGACAACAATGGAGCCATTGCTCAGGCGAAGGAACCCAGATCACACCAGAAGTCCAAGCACATAGAGAGGAGATATCACTTGATTCGTGATATAATTGATAGAGGAGACGTGAAGATCAGCAGAGTTCCAACGGATGAGAACGTCGCTGATCCTCTGACCAAGCCCCTCCCAAGACCTAAGCACGAGAGTCATACTGCTGCTATAGGACTTAAGGAAATTAAGATGTGATCTTGATTTTAGTGGGAGTTGTCTTGATTTTAAGTTATGTTTTAATGTTCATGTAATCATACTTTGGTTATTTTAATGAAATTTGATTTCGGTATTATTTAAATGTGTTTAAATGATAGTCCCAGAATAATTTATGACACTCTATAGGTCATCAAGTTGAGGACTTGATCATGAAACCCTATGAGAAATAAATGACATAGATTATGTTTGTCCCTAGTCAAGGTTGTTAAAGTGGGACATTAACAACAGCGTGAGACTAGCATGTGAGGTGACTGATGACTAAGTTTCATGGAGTCATTAATAAGAGTATTAAAGTCAATCACATAGATATATGTTAGAGAACATTTAATCGGACATGACCCGCTAATGAGAACTCTACATGATAGTTATATAAGTGTCATGAGAGGTTCTCATTACAACTATAGAGTATAGTCCTTAGACTTGAGTTCATCATGATTTCTTGCATATGAATTGGTCCGCTTTGACTTTGTCAAACGTTATCCGTAACAGGTGACTATAAAGGCATTGATTGGGCGTATCATGAAGTGTGTGAAGGAACAGGGATGGAACAAGAAGGGATTTGTCCCTCCTATATAACAGGAGATAAATATCTCAGGGCCCATCGGAGATTTGATACTGAGGAATGTGTGGCCGCACTTGAACGAGCTGAATGTCAGTCGTTTGTCTTATCAGTATGAATCGGAGTTCGATGAACATGATTTTGGTTGAATAAGGATGACACAATTCTTGCCTTATGCCATATCGAGATATAGAGACAAAGGGATTATTGGAATAGATGATTCCAGTACAAGTGGGAGATTGTTGGGAATGTCCTGAAATCACATTTGTATTCACTCTAGTAATAGTTATACTGTCGAGATTAGACATTCATATAATACTGAGTGGTCATGACGTTTTGCTAGAAACTTCTAATGATCTATGAGTTATGAACTCATTACTAGTATTATATGATCCTACAGGGTCACACACCTAAGCAAATAGGATTCGCTTTATAAGGGAATGATCGTTAATGTAATGATCTAAATGATGTGTATTTGATACACATTATAAACATGTTTTTAGAGGCAGTGTCGATCGACACTACTATAGTGTCGATCGACACGGGGTTCTGACCGAAATAAGATTTTGGTTTAATGACTTAATTGATTCTGAATCGGTTCAGGATCAATTAGGTTTTCTCCAGGACCTATATATAGGAGATATAGGTCACGACCTGGACACAGAGTTATCGAGAAAACCCCTATAGACAGCCGCCTCTGAGAATTCCCTGAAAGATCTGATTCCAGGCACTAGCACCCCTGCGGATTCCTATTTGTGTGCGTGTGGACTATCGGTAGAGGCAATGCATTTGAAGTGCTACAGATCTCGAATTCCTGATCAAATCTCCGCTGCAAAACTCCAGGTATATTCGAGATCCGTTCTGTCAGATTTACTGTTTACAAACCCTAGATCCTAGGCTAAAGAATTGTCATTAGGTTGTTTTAATAGAGATTAAAACCGGTAAAACCTGAATGAATTCCTACACTTCCTGGTTCTGGGGAATGGCAGCTCGGGTTTATGGACAGTTTCCTCAACGATTTGAGACGTTTTGCAAAGTTCTGGTTTGGCCAGCGAGGGGTGTTGAGCGACGCTGGGGTGGTGTCGCTCGACACCAGCATCAATCTCGGGTTCCTCAACGGATTGAGTATCGAGCAATTCTGCTATCTCTTCAAGTGTCGATCGACACTCATCCACAGTTTCGATCGACACTGGCTCTGTATCTTCAAAAATCACTTCGAACTCGTCGAAATAATTCTCCTCTGCTGTTAGAACGGCATTGCAGGCTCGTCTTGGGTTTGCATCAGTCTGTGCAGGAAGGAACCCGTCTTGTCTCCTAATAGATTCTGCCGTTTGAGCCACTTGGGTGTCCAATTTCTTCATATGAGTGCTCAACGACTCGAATTTCCCATTAAGATCCTGGTACACAGAGTCCAACTTCCCATTGAAAGTCACTTCCAACTTCTACTGTCCCTCCAAGATTTGTGCTAGCATAGCTTCCATCTTCGAATCTGCAGATGGCAGAGGAGGCTTCTGGAAAGAAGATGAACCGTAGTTCCTGGTGTATCCACTGCTCTGAAACGGTTTCTGATAAGAAGATCCAAATCCTTGCTGATTGCCATACTTCTGAAATCCAGAACCATTGATATAATTCACATCCTCGTTCTTAGCTTCTGGATCCAAAATCTCCACTTCTTGAGCAAACTGCACCGTCTTCTTTCCAGCTAGAAGACTGTTCATCATATCCAGCTTCTTATTCACCTCTGCGAGCTGACTGTTGTTGATGTTCTTCCCAAACTGGCTCCTCTCATAGTCAACGTTCTTCGTGGAGTTGCTATTAGCCAAGTTCTCTATCAGTCTCAATGCAGCTTCTGGAGAATTTGTGTTGAAGTTCCCTTGACTCGCAGCATCCAACCTTGTAGCATATTGCAGCACAATCCCTCTGTAGAAAATCCCAAGAAGCTGAACATCTGTAAACCCGTGGTGAGGACAGTCTCTCTGATAGCCTTTGAAGCGATGCCATGCAGCCTTGAATGCCTCAGTATCATCCTTCTTGAAGGTTGTAATCTTCTCAGACCTCGCATCATCAAAGAAAGTGCTGAGGAAAGCATTCTTTGTGTCCTCCCAAGTAGTCAATGAGCCCGGAGGAAGAGTCCTTAGCCAATAAGATGCATCTCCAGCAAGCGAGTATGGAAAGAGCTTGCAGTAGATGTAGTCGTTGGACACACCATTCGCTTTGATGCAGGAAGCGAGATCCTTAAACTTCTCCAGATGGTCCATCGGATGCTCATGAGGAAGGCCATGGAATGGATCTTGAGCAACCATACTGAAGTATGCAGGTTTCACCTCAAAATCATTCCTCTGGAAGGCTGGCGGACGAATCGCAGCTCGATTCGCATAGAATTGGTCCGAACGGTTGAAGTCAACCAAAGTCCGTTGCTGATTCTGGACAGGGGGTCAAGCGACACCAGCTTGGTGTCGATCGACACCATCAGCTTCTCCTTGTCGAGCGACTGGCTCATCGTGGCGAGCGATCTGTAGTTCATTTGGGTGTCGAGCGACACCATCTGGGTGTCGATCGACACCATCATCTCCGTCATCTACAACTTCCTTGATAACCTCCTCGATGATCACAGTTCCATCATCGTTGATCCTCTGCCCTTTGGCGTTGTATCTGAGACCTGCCGGATCATGCAGGAATCCGTCTTCTCCCCTAGCCAGAACAAGCATCTTTCTAGCAGCCATCACTGCTCTTCGATTCTCGCGTTCTAACCGTGCAAGTTCTGGAAGATCGTATTCTACTAGCTTTTTTGTTTTTGTTGCTTCTGGTATTGCGATTTCGCATGTACCTGAAAAGCAAAACAGAAAGACAAGAACAAAACTAGCAGAAAATAAAAACAAAAATAAAAATACCTAGACGAAATCCTAATAAAAGTAATCTAATGGTTTTGACTCCCCGGCAACGGCGCCAAAATTTGATATGCTCAAATTAGACCTAGAGCTACTCTCTCAAATTAAGAGATCAATGCAGTACTTTAGGGTCGATCCACAGAGAATCAGGGAACACAGTAGATTAATAATTTCACATTAAACTAGGCAAGATAATAAGAATGCAAGTAAACAAAAGCAATTTAAAACTGTTGTAAATTAATAAGAGAAAGACGCTAGGCACAGGGAAATCGCAGGTGAATCAGATAAGCAAATGATAAATGAAAGGTAGGATTATGAAGCACAGTTCCTAAACATGAACATGAATATAAAACTAATCAACTTTCATAGCAGAAGTTATCTATGATTAAATCCTAGCAAACCAAATTTCTTTGCGAGTTCTATAGATTTAATCAAGCATTAATTCCAGGTTCAATTGTTCACAAAACCCTAAACCAAATTTCTTTGCAAAAAGGAATTTTGCTCATCAAAGTCTAGATCAGGTCATCAATCAAACTGTCGTTTCTATTAATTATCCTAAGATCAAATTTAAGGTTATGAATCTAAAATCAGCATTAATCACAAGACAAGATGAAGAACTTTCTAAAGATATTAATCCTATGCAATTCAGATCAGATCTAGCAAATCATCAAACACCTTTGAAAACCCTAAACCTAACAAGAGAATCTACTCAGACATATCGAATGATGAAAACATGATTTTATTAAAAGATATCTCTAAATAATTGATAAAACAAAGCATAAGTCTAAACAATGACTTGAAACACGTATTTATACAGTACAAAAGTCGGCTAAAACCTAAAAGTAAACATCTGGAAGCTTCGGGCTTTAAACGGGCTTTTCGATTTAAGAATCGGGCTTTGACAAACAGGGTGTCGAGCGACACCATAGATGGTGTCGATCGACACCCACAACAAAATCCGGTTCCTCTGTTTCTGAAGTCTTCGTGTCGAGCGACACACATAGCCTCGTCGCTCGACACAGTCTCCAAAAGTTCACTCCAAACTTGCATCTTCGCCACTTCATTCCGAAATGCTCCAAAACTCCCAGTAAACATCTTTTAAGCTCCAAATCGTCCTTGTACCTGTAAAGACTCTAAAACAACACCAAAAACACTAAAAGACTCTAAAACATGGACTTATATTGTGGCTTTAAATAGGTAAAAACTACGATATATCAACTCTCATCTCGCCTCGGCACTGGTGGCAGAAGCTACGGCCGTCAAAAAGGCGATGGAACAAGCTAGAGAAAAGAATTATGATCACATCAACATTCTTTCTGATTGCCAAGTCCTGATTAATCTCTTGAGAAATGGTGAGGACTACAATGATCTTTTTGGAGTTCTCTTTGATATTCGTAAGTTAGCTATTGAATTTAATTCTATCTCCTTTACTTATATTCCACGATCGGAGAACTTGTGTGCCGACTCGTTGGCTAATAGAGCTTTAGCTTCTCTGGACTACTCTGTTTTTTGAGTTTTTCTTTTTATTCAATAAACGAAAGTTCGACAAAAAAAAAAAAAAAAGTCGTCATACCTTCGTACCCAAAAAATAATCGGTTTCAATTTCAACAATTATAGTAAGATAATTATGACTCACACATAAATTCCATAATTTTGGTAGAATTTTCGGAAATAGGGTGGTAATCTATTCCCTCTAAAATCTAGGCCTGTTACAAGCATAATGTATATCATACTTTATATTTTTCCGTGACATTGACATATTATATTAATATCTATAAGTCTATACATGTATAAATAAATAGTAGGATTTTAAAACATATTAGGAGATAAACTGATTAGTATCATAAGTTCATGACCAAAATGTAATAGTGATAAGGGAAAAAGAGGGGAAAATCAGATTTTTAGGCCAAAAATTTTAGGATTTGGTGATCTATACCTTTATTTTTTTAAGATTGTTGATATATACTTTAGTTGAAATTAAAATTCTCTAATACCCTTAAATTCATTAATTGTATGATTTGTTTCCAAAGTATAAGATTTTTTCCTTAATTGTAGGATTTGAAAATTTAATAAAAAAAATTTAGATTTATTTTAATTTTATTCCGAAAATTCATTTATATTTATTTATTTGTTAATGACATTAAATTGAAATTATATCCAGATTTTATTTTATAATTATTTCAAATTAAAAAAAACATATCTATTCAAACACTCTTAATATCTAATTTCCTTAACCGCTTGCTATAATTAAAGATTTTAAATATTTTCTTTCCTTAAATTTCGAAAAATATATTTAAGAACTTTCAAAAAATAAATTGAATTTACTATGCAAAACTGAATATTTGATTTTCTTAACTGAAAATTTGATTTCCTAAATTTTTGGAATTTCAAAAATAATTTTAGAATTGATATTCTAAATGTTTGAGAACATAGAAAAAACTCAAGAATATATATTCTACATTTTGTAAAATGTAGAGCAAAATATAGATTACATATTCTGAAATTTGATTCTAAATATTTTAGTGGTTCTCTAAATTTTTAGAACATAGACCAATGTGCACATGGCATATTCTGATATTTTCTCCTAAATCGTTTAGAATGTGCATGTGCTCTAAATTTTAAGAACGAAGAACAAAGTTAAAAATACAAATTCTAAAAGTTTTAGAACATGTACATTCGATAAATTATATTTTCTAAACTTTTAGGAACATGTATAGGCAGCAAAATGTACATTCTGTAAAAATAGATTAAATTTAGAAATCTAAAATTTAATATAATGGTTACAAATTAAAATCTTCACATTTGATAAAAAGTCTTATTATTTCATTTGTTACATGTTTGAAATTTTTTTTTTTGGAAAAACTAATTATTTGTATAATAAGTGTAATTGTGGGGAAAAATGGCAATGTCAAATAAGATGTTTATGACCAATTTAAAATTTAGAAAACCTTTTAAATCAATTTCCAAAAAAAGGGACAAAATATTGGTGCACCAAAGTTGCCGGCCAACTGTACATAAGACGAGAAACCTTTTAAACGTTTTCCCTTAATGGATGACTAATGTTATGCTTTTATTTAAGAAGAAATTGGGCTTTTTGGCACTTAATGTAAAAATCCAATGTGGTTTTAGCCCTTTCTGAAAAGTAGTCATGGGTTTAGCACTTGTGGACGCGAAATGACATTTTTAGCTAGTTTCCTATATATCATGGTTTTACCCGTTTTAGACCATGATATAAGTCATTTCATCTAGAGTCTTTTGGTGTTTTCTAGTTGTTTTTAGAGTCTTTACAGATACTTAGACGATTGGAACATAAAAGATGTTTACTGGAAGTTTTGGAGCATTGCGGAAGGAAGAACCAAAATGTTGAAGTCAGATTGGAAGTGTCGATCGACACCCTTGCCGACCAAGCCCAAATTCCAATCTGAAGAAGTCCGTTCGAAGCCCGAAAGTTCCAGATGTTTACTTTAATGTTTCCAGTCGGTTTTGTACTTTTATAAATACGTTTTTACAGCCAATGTTTAGGCTTATGCTTTACTTTATCAATTACTTAGAGATTTTCAGATTAATAAAGATGTTTGCTTCTTTGATTATGTCTGAGTAGTTCTTTTGTTAGGTTTAGGGTTATTCAAAAGTGTTTGATGAGTTGCTAGATTTAATTGTTTTGTTAGGATAATATCTTTAGAATGTTCTTTATTTTGAGTTGTGCTTATTGCTGATTTTAGCGTCATGAACTGAAATCTGATCTTAGGTTAATTAATAGAAATGACAGTTTTATTAATTGCTTGATCTAGTCTTTGATGAGCAAAATTCCTTTTGGCAAAGAAATTTGGTTTAAGGTTTTGTGAACAATTGAACCTGAAATTAATGCTTGTTTAGATTTATAGGATTCACAACGACAGTTGGTTTTCTAGGATTTAGACATAGATAATCTCTACAGCGACAACTGATTAATTTTATATTCATGTTCATATTCAAGAACTGTTCTTTATATTCCTAACTATCTTTTTATATCTGCAATTCTGATTCACTGGAGATTTCCCTGTGCCTAGCTTTTATTCCAATTGATTTCACAACCATTTTATTTGCTTGATTATTTACTTGTTTATCATCATCTGCCTAGTTTATTCTGAATTTATAAATCTATTATACAACTGATTCCCTGAGGATTCGATACCCTAAGTGCTCAATTGATCTCTTAATTTGAGAGAGTAGCTCATGATTAAATTTGAGCATATCAAATTTTGGCGCCGTTGCCGGGGAATCATTACCATTAGATTTTTATTATTAGGATTTTGTCTAGGTTTTTATTTTTGTTTTTAATTTTCTGCTAGTCTCTTGTGTTTGCTTTTGTTTTGCGTTTCAGGTACATGCGAAATCACAATACTAGAAGCAATCAAGACAAGGAACTAGTGGAATACAATCTTCAGGAACTAGCACGCTTAGAGCGAGAGAACAGAAGAGCAGTCAGGGAACAGATGGCTCTAGACAAGTGCTTGTTCTAGTTCGGGGAGATGATGGATACCTGCATGATCCGACAGGTTTGAGATACAACGCAGATTGTAACATCCGCATTTTTTTTTAAAACATTTAATTAAATAGTCCGGATTAATATTCTCATAAATAATAATCCTCAATGACTATAAATCCTAACAGTTACTACGCGGAATTTCTCAAGAAATAAACCAATCATTAGATAAACAACATACAATTCCAGAACACAACAAACACGATACAATAACCCATTCAAGAACTAGAATCTAACAACCTAACAACATCAACTCAATCAATTCCAATTCACTCTAACAACCTAACCACAATTCACAATCCCTAATCATCCTCTTCCTCTACCATGATTCCGCGATCACATTTTTCTTTTACTTGCAACACATGGATAAAAGAGTTGCGTAAGTATTTCATAAATACTTAGTGAGTTGCTCATCCCGCCTACCGGCGTAACAAGCAGGCTCAGATAATCAATACCACAACAATATAACCAACACAACACAATTACAACTCAACAACATCAAACAAACACTTTTGGGTAAACAGAACTGCGTGTCGAGCGACACCACAGAGGTGTTAATCGACACGACTTCAAGTCCGGTGTCGAGCGACGCCACAGAGGCGTTGATCGACACACGACCAACCTTGGTATCGAGCAACACCTTCCTGGTGTCGATCGACACCCCTCATTGTAATGCAGAACCGAGTCTTTCTCCTCTCGAGACTCAATTCCGGATCACACGAGTCGCACAACCTGCACGGAAAACACAACAATAGCAACACTAACATCCACAACAATCACCAATATCATCATCACAAGAAAACACACACGAATCACACACAAAACACATTAAATTATCATCATAGCCTAGAAACCGCGGTCACAACTCACCTTAGCCTAGAACAAAGGAAAGGGATGAATTGAACCGAGGAAGACACACGAACAGACACTTCTCAGCCTCGAAACTCACTGATCACACAGAATTCCACAAGGAACAACGAAGAACACGATCCTACGGACTCTAAACACTCAATTAACGATGTCTCGAGGATTTCTTTGCAACAATCCTCAAGAACAAACGAATCTCTCTCAAACTCTCTGATTTTTTTGTATGAAAAAACGGCCCTGAAACTGCCTACGGCCTTATATACACGAGCCCTAGGGCTTCCCTTAACCGTGATGCAAGCCGAGCGATTAATTTTAAAACCAACCAAACCGCAAAACTTGGTGTCGATCGACACCCTCCCATGGTGTCGATCGACACCCTTACCAAAATTCCAATTTTGGTTTCGGGATGTTACACAGACAAACAGGATCAACGATGATGGTATTGTGATCATCAAGAACTTTTTGAATCAAGTAGTATCGAGCAGCCGATAGACGAAGAAGAAGCTGGTGTCGCTCGACACCACAATGGTGTCGATCGACACCCTGAGGATTTGCGTGTTGCTCGACACAGAGAACATGCTGCTCAACACGACGGAGAATTTGGTGTCAATCAACATGCAGAGGGTGTCAATCGACACCCCATCCGGAATTAGCAAAGAACTTTAGCCGATTACAATCGTCCGGACCAATTCTACGCGAATCGACCTGCGATTTTTTCACCTGCTTTCCAGAGGAATGACTTTGAAGTGAAGCCTGCCTAATTCTCTCTGGTTGCTCAAGATCCTTTTCATGGACTTCCTCATGAGCATCCGATGGACCACCTTGAAAAATTTGAAGATTTAGCTTCTTGCATCAAGGCGAATGGTGTGTCAAGTGACTACATCTTCTGCAAGCTCTTCCCCTATTTACTTATTGGGGAAGCATCTTATTGATTGAGGACTCTTCCACTAGGCTCACTAACTACTTGGGAGGATACTAAGAATGCGACACGCATAATTTTAGATGCATGTGTAGGTTGTAATAATTTATAAACCCTAATCTGCAAGTGCACAGTTGATAATTATAGTACTTAAGGGTCGATCCATATGAGATTATGTTGTTACGCTATAAATCTATATGATGCGGAATAAGCTAAGCGATTTTATATTTGGTTTTGGGGTTTTTGTAAATGCAGGAAAAGTAAAGGGATAGATAAATCAAAACACACAAGATAAAAGAAATCTAAAGAACTTATGAAACATGTTCTACACCGTATTTTAAAGATATTCAACTAGTGTTCAGGAACTCAGATCACTGCGGTAGGTTCATTCCCCTTTCGAGGCTCTGCATCCTATGAAACCGACCCTAATAGGCTCAGCTTTCGCATGGTCATTATAAGGTGGATTCATGCATTAAGATTGGGATCTAATTATTCACCAAAATCCTTAACTAACTAATTAGGTTGATAAGACGCTTGGCCCATCGAATACTTGGTCCGGTCGATTTCAAAGCTTTTAGAATTGATACCGGCCTATAATCGATCTTTAAGTAGCTAATCTAGATCAATCATTAAAATATGAATAAAGACAGAGAATCAATCTAGAAGCAATTCAATAAAGATATAAAAGATGCAAGCAAAAGACTTTAAAATAACTTTATACCAAGCATACAACGACTCTACATGTTATGAAACATGGAGCAGCTAGAAAAGTTGATGAAACAGTAGATTTGTGATAGATAAGTGCTCGACATAGGTGGAACTTGGAGCATAAAGCTTGAGAAGAACACCATGGCCTTCATCGCTCTTTTACAAAGAATAAAGATGAAGATCTAAAGAGAATAACAAAAATACATGTTTATTATTGATTTGTAGGTGCCTAGGGCTGCTCTCCTTCTCTCAAGAGGCTAAAAGCAAGTATATATAGTGTTGGAGGAGTCTCTAGGTCAGCAAGCTTATAAGGTTTCACTTCGGGCAAAAACGTCTTTTTGTCGATAAGTGACCAAAGGTGGCCACGGCACCGGATGGAGGCACCGGACACGAGGTCTGGGCCATTTGCATCTCTTTGGTCTTGACTAGGGTCACGTGCACTGGTCCGACACCTTGAACGGTGTCTTGACTCCTTTTGCACTTGTTTCTACTTCGAGGCAGAATGACATGCCTTCAGTAGAACTTGAATATCTTGCACAATTCAACTCAAAATGCTATGATTCTAAGTGTTCTGGAAATCTAACTCAAAGGAATATTTCCATGCCAAAATGTAACTTCATCCGAGTCGATTTGGTCGAGCGTCTGAGGTATCTTTCGGGGATACGCGATCTGTCCAACTTGGAGAATTGTGAAATCTTGACTTGGGAGGACAAAGATAGGTTCTTGTGGCCTTGGAAAGTTATTGTGGGATTAAGAATACTCATTTTACTCCATTTTTCTCCCTTTTTGATGATTGTACCTATATGCCTCTTAAAAACCAAATATACGAGAAAACTACCTCTTTCGATTGAAAAGCTTATTATTAAGTATAGAAAATAGATAAAAATGGATAGTGAAAGTGGTAAAATACCATGTATATCAACTTCCCCAGACTTACCCTTTGCTTGTCCTCAAGCAAACAAAAGGTTAGTAAGGACGAGGATTTTAAAAACACGGGAACTTACATATTCTTCGAATCTTGTTTCGATCTCTAAACTTGTAATCCATGTAAAGACTAGGTGAGTTCATGGACGCTTTTCATCATCTTCCATCGTGATGCCGAAAGTATGTCCTAATTACCGTCCCTGCAAAATCTCAACTTCAAATCAATCGACTCTTTTACTCTCTTGATTCTCAAAAATCTCTGATCAAGGATATTTACAAGGATTCGGGCTAGGTGTTTATGGAAGGCTAATTTTAGTGCTGAGGGTAAAAGTATTTAGGGTTACCAAAATCTCCGGTTGCACGATATTATGCAAAATCGCAAGAGAGAATGGATCTATTGAAGTCCACAATTTTCCAATCACTTTGTTGTTCGCCTTTTCTCCCCCAGACTTAAATCTTTCTCTGGGAATCACTGTAAAACACTTCTACTCATCTCTTCATTGTGCCGTGTCTCTTCCATGGGTATTCTTTGGCCTTTGACTCTTTTGAAAACCATTTTCCTTTCCCAAATTTTTTTTTTAGATTGGGAAAATGGTCTCATAATGACTATGAGTCAAATAAAACACGAAATTGTTACCATGATTAAGCATCCAAGGATCGGTTGGATCCTCTCAAACTTTTAGCGATTTCGTTGGTATCCTCCTTTCTTCTAGTGTTGGTCTTCGCATCTTCTAGTGATTGGAAAATTGTGTCGACCCTACTCTCTCCAACGTTTTTACACATGTCTGCATAATATTCAAAGAGACAGAAGTGCATGAGGTCTGAAAGAAAGGTTTAGGTTAAGGGCTTAGGTAGGGTACCAACTAAAAGTGAGCTGGCCATCCATGACAGCAAGAGAGTGGTAAAAAGAGGATAAGATGTCATGAATGTGATTCGTTCCTTGATCGAATATTCTTAACAAGAGATAGTCAAAAATCATGTTAGTAAACCAAATTGAGAGTCGAAATCTTATCCATCAAAATAATGCAAGTAGTAATATCTCCGGGACTCCATTCGGTCACTAGGTGTCTGCTGAATCAATTGTCCGAAACACCCTACAATAATGGTCACTTGGTTTTGAAATCAAAACGCGTCGATCCTAGAAAGGTGTCATCATTCCCAACTGATTTTGACTCAATAAAACGGTTTTTAAAAACTTTTTGAAAAACATAAATATCCAACACGAACAAACACGTTAGTAGCAACAATCCCTTCACACTTAACTTACACTGTCCCGGTGTAAATCGAATCAAATTAAGGGTGAAGTGTTGGAAAAAAAAAAAAAGAAATATAAAATGGAGAATAAAACAAAGTTACCGGATAGAGGAAATCTCAAATCTCCCAAAGTTGAGTCGGCATGGATGGTGTTCGAAGAAGGATCTTGAAACTCCCCAAAAATTTCTCTAGGCCAAAAAATATGATGAAGATCCTCAAAATCCTTTGCTTTTGGGAAGATCCTTCTTAGCTATAGCAAGAGCAAATATTGATGTGTGCAGAGGGAAGATCAAGCTTGATCTAGGTGATATTGTCATGGATTTTGACATGGACAAGACAAGGAGAAGACCCACCATCAATGGTCAGACTTTCTCTGTGGATACTTCACTAGAAGAAGAACCAATCAAGGAATTAGTTCCTTCAGAATCAATCGCTACGATACCTCCAAAAGAGCCAAGGTATGAACCTCCTGCACTAAATTCTCACTCTTCTGATTTCATTAAAGTTAAAAAAGCGGTTACGCATTTACGCAAGCAACGAGATTCTCGAAAGCTTGGTTTTTCCTTTGATGATTGTGCAGGAAAGAGTAGTGATCCACCCGAGGTAAAACTCAAAAGGACTTCAAAGTCTTTCTCAAAAATGAGAATTGTGATACCTCCAGAAATCAAGGAGAAAGGAGAGGAGGTTATTCAGACAATGTTGCAGAACACTATAAAGCTCTTTCCTAGTAAGGTTCCCTGGAAGCAGAAAGTAAAAGTGCTAGGCTTTCAGGACAAAGGAGATACAAATCTCCATTCAGATCCACCAGACGCCTAAAACCCCATCACAGTCAAGCTAATGACTAAAAACAAGCGCTAAGTGGGAGGCAACCCACTGATAGGTATATTTAATTTTTGTTTTTTGTTTTGTTTTACTAACATTTTTACTTTAAGTGTTTCAGTTTGCTTCTTTGAAAAAAAAATCGATGAAGAAAGAGCGTTGATCGACACTCGCTGAGTGCGTCGATCGATACCCAAGGCAGAAACAAAACAGAGAGGTCAGCCTAGTTTGGCTTCAGATCATTCTGGATCCGGCCAAAAATTCATTGGTGTTGATTGACTGAATGATGGGTGATTCCGAGGTTCTATTTGATTTGTATTCTTCGTATATTTTGTATTCCTTTGTATACATTTATATTCATTGGTGTCGATCGACTTAATGATGGGTGATTCCTTTGTATTCTTTGCTTCCAAATTTTTATTTGATTAAACGATGGGTTATTCCGACAACAAAGCTATCGAATCTTTGGTTACCAAAACCTCGGTAATCAAAACAGAGATCCAGAGGCGTACGATTTCCCCGTACGATCTCACGGCAAGTGACAATCCAGGACATGTGATATCACATCCTCTTCTTAATGGAGACAACTATGAGGAATGGGCTATCAATCTCTGTAGGAGTCGTAACTCGCACAATTACATTTTTAGGATTGTAGAGGAAGTGCGAGACTTCTGAGTGAATCACAATGCAGAAAATGTAGACTGTTACAATAGCTGTTAAGAAAGCTTTATTGATGTTGTTGTGTGAAAAGTTCTGATCTCTTATTTGGGTGAATACAATGAGCTATATATAGCTACATATTTCCAGGTTTAAGTACTAGATTTGGGCTTGGTCCATTAAGCAATAAAATGAATTTTGGCCCATATTATTATTAAGTCCCTTTTAATTATAGATTTAATAATATTATGGGCTTAACTTGAATTGGGCTTCTATAGGCCCGTTTATGATTTTTTTAAGTCTTTTTCTGAATTGTTCTTGTCGCTGCATCGATCTCATATGGGTGAAATCCAACCCCTACAGGGTGCCCCCCAGCTTGCCAGTGTCTGGTATGATAGTGTCAAGGTACAAGAAGTTGCAAGTGAGGTCGATGCTTTAAGAAGATGTATCGCATATGTTGTCATTGTCCTTCAAGATGGATTTTGACTAGATAAAATCGTAAAGTTTTGTTCCGCCGACTTGTAAATGTTGTCGAGTTCGACGTATTTTCTGTAAATGCTTAGATCGATAGACTCCTTGTAAACTTGTGTTTTGGAACAACTTGTCGTAAATGACGGAAGCGTGTAAGTATGTGAGCTAGCCTCGGTAAAAACCTTGTCTAGAAAACCCAGTGGGAAAAACCAAATCAAGGGAAAAAGAGCACAAGTCACATACTTCTCATTAATGTTATAGTTATCGCCGACGTATTCCCATGTTCCTGTGAATTTTCAACACAGCGGATATGATTCGACTCATTATAGTTTACTTTCTTCAAAAGGTTTTTGTTTTGCTGAGCTCCCATGTTTCAGTCAATGTTCAGCTCAGCAATGGAGATTATTGTTGACATCGTCGAGCTCCCATGTTTCAGTTAATGTTCAGGTCAACGATTGAGATTATTGTTGACGTCACCGAGCTCCCTCGTTTCAGTTAATCTTCAGCTCGGCGATTGAGATTATGGTTGACGTCGCCGAGCTCCCATGATCCGTTAATATTCAGCTCAGCTGACAAGTTTCTGATATTTTCATCTCGGTCTGGAATGATACCATCTCCTAAGACAACGAAGATGTGCTCGAGTCTTTGGCGAGACTGTGCCGATGTGTTTTGAGATATTATCGAGATAGGTAAGTAGACTTCCTTAAAACTGAGATAAGATTTGACTTGCTTCATCGCCGAGGTGGAATACATAAGTTGTTCTGTTGTTAGATTAACTCGCGCGCTTGAGAAGATAAATTTGCATCGAGGTCAAGACATTCGTTTCTGATAAAAGCTATTGAATAATGAGATTGATATGATGTTAGCCCCCTAGCTCGGTAGTATTGAGTTATGATGATTCCGAGGTATAAGGTATTGAAGTCTAAGACTGATGTGATGGACTGTGAAGCAGCCAGACGTTGATGTTTTGTCATTAAACTCGGGAAGTTTTAGTTATTCCATGTTGAGCCGACGTTACCGTGTTTTTCTAGACTTGCTGATGTTGTTAAAAATGAGTTTGGTAGGCTGAAAAGACTGTCGGGCTTTAATGAACTTTGAAGCCCGTTAGGAAAATTATTGGAATTTTTCCTGAAAATCCCTAGGGATTTTAAGAAATCCTATTAGTATAAATAGGATAATTTTCCCAGTGTATTTTTTCACCAAGTTGCCTTTTCTACAGTAAAACAGGTAGATTTTTTTGAACCAACTCTGAATTTTTTTTGTCCTGTAGTGAAATTAGGGTTTGAAAACCTTAATTTTGTTCATCTTCCCCATCTCCAATCTGAGCCGCCACCAAAGTCACACGCCGGAGTTTGATTCCGGATCTGATCCATTGTCACCACGTAGATCCAGCCATCATCGACGGAATCCAGCCATCGTCATCGTCACTGTAGCCGTCATCACCATTGTCGAGATCGGGCGCTGCAAATCCACCGCAGACTTGCCGTGTATTATAGATCGCCGATCATGGCTATGACAAACGGATCTTCAACCGTCACTACTACTCACAACCTTTTTTCCTCACAAACAGTTCTTTCTTAAATGAACAGCGAGCTCTTGCTCCTGTCACCGAAACGATTTCGAGGAGGAGGAGCTTCACTGTGATAGATAGAGGATACTCGCGGTGAAGGAAGAGATCCGCCATTAGAGATTCAACTGCCGGAGGAGCTTTCAGGCGTCACGACCACAAATCGTCGGAGGAGCTTCCGGAGCTGGGACTCATCGCTCGTCATCACTGTGTTTACCGTACCAGAGCTGGATCATCACCGTTCGATTCACCACCATCAATGGCGCCATAAATTATCTTCTGTCGGAGCTCGCCGTTGGAGGAGGAGCTCACTGTCGCGACATCCAACACAGGAAGAGCTTGGCTCGTGGCTTCTGGTGGCTCAGCTGTGTCGTCAGGACGTCGGTGGCGTGGTCAGCTTTTGGCTGGAGGTCTGGTATGGTGCGGTCAACATCGGTCAACGGGCATAGTCGGTCAACGAAACTCAAAATTGGTTAAGTCAACTTTCTGCTTCGGTTAATTGTCTGGTTCGGTTAACATTTTGGTTTAGTCAACCATCTGCATTGGTCAACAAAAGTCAACATAGGCCTTCTGGTCAACTAGTAAGCCGGTTAACTGGTCAACAGAAGTCAATAAGTCAACGTTTCTGACTTGAACGTGAATTTTGATTTTTGACTCAACATAATTTGGCAAGAGTGACTTCTAGATCATTATCGTTATCAGACTTTAAATGATTCCGAAGAGTTGTTTGTTGATCTAATGCGCTTTTTTCCTTTGGATGCTTATTTTTAACTTTAGTGAGAATATCTGCAGAATATGACTTAGTCAAATTCTAACAATCAAACTTTCGCGTGTTGTCTTGCAGTTCCAAGCCGTGTTGATAATTTTTGATAAACTTATTTGATCTTTTGCATCGTCCTCATTGCTAGGAATTGTAGCAGCAATATCGAGTATCGGGAAGAAATTATCTGCGCGCGAGAGGAGAGTTATTGAGTTGAGAGCTGACACCAGTGCAAAGGTGCCGCAACAAGCTAGAATGTCATCGTCAGTCTCTAGACCTACACCCAAATCACGTCGTCCTGAGCTAGAGTAAAATGTTATTGTCTCTACTAATCGCTGTCCAAAGTCTTCACCGAGGCGTTACGATGATGCAAAGAAGAAGGATGATGCCACAGGGTCAGGTCGCAAACATCCCCGAGAAGATAATGGGGAGGATGCTAATTCAAGAGACTTATTTGGCAGCCTATGTCACCTTCGCACTAGTCAAAAATCATTTTCCCAGTTGCTAAGTTTCCCTCTGCGAAAGATATGTTGCAAAATGACGCTGATGTGGACATGGCCCAGCATTGCATGAAGTTATAAGTTTTGGTCGACTTCTGCAACAATTATTTTTTTGGTGGATCTATTGAGTTGTTTTATTTTGGCAGTTCTTTGCTTCAGTGAACTGGCTCGCCATTGACTACGAGGACAATGCCCTTTTGCAAGGTCATCAACTTACTAGTGTTGTGAAGCTAAATCGTACTGTGGAAGCTCGAATGGCTGCTTTGGAAGCTAATGTCAAGGAGACTGAGAAGAAGCGTTGAGAGACAGATGGCATGTTTTTCAGAGTCTAAATCTGAGAGGAAGCGCTTGAAGCAAGAAGTTTTTGATCCGGCTGTCCGTTTAAACGATGCGTCTAAGCTCCAAAATGCATCCGTTCAGTGGGCTGTTGATTAAGCAAAGAGTAAGCTGGTTGCAGAATATAGGCGAAACTTGATCGAGCTAGACAGAAGCTTAAGGTGCTCAAAGATCAGCCAAGGATCAATGTTATTGATCTTGCCCAAGTTCAAAGTAATATTGAGTTCGTGAAGTTGCTTCAAAGTGACAAGGTGTCTGATCTTGGTGAGGAGCTTAGTGCTCTTAAAGAGCAGGAGGCGGGCTTATCAAATTCAGATGAAGAATTTGCTGAGCATGTGCGCGAGCTCGAGGAGATTCTTGGGAGTCTGAAATCCAACAAAGGGAATCCTAATGAGCTTGCTTCTATTCGAGAGGTGATTCATCTGGTTTTGAGTTCTTCTAGTTCATCTAGTGATGAGGATTCGTCAGATTCTAAGACCGAGATTGAAGCTTGACAGGTTGTTGAGACTGTCAATAGAGCTTGAAGAGATAATGCTTTAGTTAATTTAGCTTTTGGTTTTTGGTGTTATTCAGCTTGGGTGGTGTTTACCCTTTTGATGCTTTGTTTCGCCTTGTTCTGAACCTTCGTTAAAGGTGTTATGATATACTATGCAGTTGTTGTCATATCAAACTTGTCTGTTATGGAAATGAATTCTTTTCTTTGCAACTACTTTGGTTTACATAAATGTTATCATCAACAATTCTGCTCCAGCAGCGAGTATGTTTATTTTGTTAAGACCAACGTTTGAGATAGTTGGATTTTTTAATAAACACTGCAGTTTATAGCTACATTACTTTCAACATGTCTGCTCCGGTAGTGAATATTATTTAAAGAAGGTATCAACGCTTATAGTAGTTGGGTTTTGGCATGAACATTTGGGTTTACAGATGCGTTTTCTTCTAACACACCCACTTTTGTAATGAACATATTATCGCGTTATGACCAACGATTTAGTTTGTATGGTTTAGAGTGAACATTTGGGTTTATAAATATGTTCCCGAGAACACTTATGCTCCTATAATGACCACTTTTAGCGATGCGACCAACGTTTTGTATGTTGGGTTTTGAAATAAACATTTGGGTTTACGCATATGTTTTCCTCTAACGCACACGCTCTTATAATGAACATTATACATTTGTATAGCGCGCTGTTTAATCCTACGAAGAATGTAATAGTCATATCTGAAGCTTGGGAAGTAGACCATCATTGTGGCCAACAGCGAGGTTGAATGTCTGTTGTTGTTAAGACTTAGATTTATCCACGAAGGATGTAAATGCGAATTATTTTGATAGAAGTCTGCTTTTGTTAAGACTAAGATATTACAAGCAAAACTATTTCAGAGAAGTTTGTTTGTTTGATTTTTCCGAGAAAGTTAACTGAGATAGGTGTGAGTATACGAGTATACGTACCCCACTCCCCCCTTTTTGAGGAGGGGGACAGCTGAACTCATATAAAGATGAGCTGCCTATGTACCCTTTTTAGGGATCAAGCCGTCTCGTAGTTCAAGCAAGTACTTTGAATGATCCGTATAGGATGTAAGTGATATGTCTGATAAGACTTTGAATGATCCATAAAGGATGTAAGTGATATGTCCATTCAGATAGGACTTGGAATAATTCGTAAAGGATGTGAGTGATATGTCCGTTTAGGTAGGATTTTGAATGATTCGTAAAAGATGTAAGTGATATGTCCATTCAGATAGGACTTTGAATGATTAATAAAGTGTATATGTCCGTTCAAGTAGGACTTTGTATGACTCATAAAAGATGTAAGGGATTGTCCGTTCAAATAGGACTTGGAATGTTCCGTAAAAGATGTGAGTAATATGTCTGTTTAGGTAGGACATCAACTAGGCAGCTTGTACTTCAACAACCGCGATCTCCATTCCCGCCATTGACCTTTCTCAAACAAACAAAACAGTCCTTCACAGCTTTTCATTTAAGCTGGCTTCTCTATGTAAGCATTTTGACATTGAATCTTCTTAACTCTCACCAAAACATCAAGAACACTTGCATTCAATGTGATCCAAAATCAAATACAATGGCTTAAGTTAATAGAAGATTAAACAGAGAGCAGATCCGTTAGCGAATCCTATTGTTCAAACACACTTGATCCTCTTTACACAGCCGCAAAATCTAACTTGATTTTACATTACCAAACACCAATATTCTAATCCCCATTTTGCATAGATATAATCCAACCCCAAAAAAAACTATATATACCAAAATGATACTTATAGATTGGTATTACGAATTTGTATGGGTTGTAAAAATATATGTATCTATATACATAGATCCACTTCACCAATCTTTTTCAAGTCCTTGTCCTACCCGAAGCAGCTCCACCTCCACCATTACCATTACCGCCTCCTGTAGCTCCATACATATGGTTCGGCTGGTGAAGAAACTGATGATGTTGGTGATACTGCATCCCACCACCAGCACCGCCATAGTATCCACCACCGTCGCCGACTCCGGCGTCTCTCTGATGTTCTCTGGCTTCACCGCTTGTTTGGGGTCTTCCAAGTCCGGTCCTTTCCCCTTCGATCTCCCTGAACCTCTGCAAGTAAACTTTCAATGGCTCAACATAATCCTCAAACCCTAGAGTAGTCATAGCCCAGAGCAAATCGTCGCCGTTGATTGTCTTCCTCTTCTCCTTCTGACACTTATCGGACGCTTCTCCGGTGACGAAACTTATGAACTCCGATACACACTCTTGCATCGTCTCTTTAGCGTCTTTTGAGATCTTTGCGTTCGCGGGTAACGCTTTCTTCATGATTCGGCTCACGTTAGCGATCGGTAAGAACCTGTCTTGCTCTCTGGGAGATAACGAAGACTGTCCGTTCTGATTGTTCCCGTTTTGCCCTCCACCGGAATCCCTATCGGAATCCCCCATTTCTGAAAAATTACAAGAAATTTTTTTAAAAAATTGAAACTTTACTCTTTTTCGAATATTAAAGAGAGATCATCATCGGTGGTTTTGTCGTTGACTTGACTTGGAAGACTGAATCGAGAGAAATTAGGGTTTTAGAAAATGGAGAAAAAAGTAGGTCTGAATTTTGTGTGAAGTGTCGGCTGAGGATTATACACAGTGGAGAATGAGTCGCCGGAGATTATATAAGCGAGGATGCACGACTGCTGTTTACTTGACACGTGAGCAAATATTAACCGTCCAATTACTGATAAGATTCTGACAACTGGATACGTGCTCAACCGTCGGATTGGAATGAGAGATAAACAGCCCTTTAAGGCTTTGCCACGTGTTGTGGACCGTTAGTGGACCCAGCCCACTTTTTGTCTGGAGGAGATAAGACCCACGCACGGGAGAGGAGAGTGGTCAACACAAACAACAAATCGAACCGGCGCGTGAAGGACACGGACCGGAGTGGAAGGTGTTTAGAGAGACCGAGTGTAACTGCCACTCAACGACCCATCGGTCAGTTTTTTTTTTTTTTTTTTTTTGGGGGAAGAATTGGTCTTAGATTGGGGTGTGGTGGGGTTTATTGTCATCAAACTCGTATCGACCAATCAGCTCAGACAGCTGTTGGTAATAAGGGTCCCAGTTGCCCACATTTGACGGTCTCGATCTTCCTTTATGAGCCCCCAAGCAATGTTTGCTTGTCTAAGCGTATGACTAAATTTAAGGGATGATTGGGGTTTGGGCAGTGAAAACTTTCACAAAATTTACGGTTCTTACAGTTATATTTCTCTAATCAAACTTTTTTTACTATACTATTTTTAAAAGCCGTGAAAATCTATTTTCAAATTTTCTTCTTTGTTTTCAGATTATTTTTAAAATTCTATTTTTGAGACTTTTATCCCTTTAAATCAATTTCTCATAAAGGGAATTAATATGTTTATTTTAATAACTATTGCTCTTCTTTTTTTTCCTAACAAAATTAAAAGTTCATTGTGAAGATAAACTAATTTTAATACAAAACAATTTTGACTGATAGACAATAACATTTTTTTCCAGTTCTTTTGAGATCCACTTTCCTATATTTCATTGATTTGTTTTTATATAAGAGTAATTGTTACACCATGGATTTGGCCCAAGGCAAAATCCCACTCACAGCCCATCAAGTAGGAAGGCCCAACTCATCACTTTGTTAACTATGCTTAGTTACTTTAAATCATAGTATAGTTACTTTATGCTCATTAATGGTTACTTTATGAACATATGGTTAGAATGTAACCATGTGTATCAAAAGCCCTAATTTCAATGTACTATATATAGTTGTACCATCATTTGTGTACAACTAACTTGAAATATACTACACCTTTTTAATCAAGTACACTTTATTCCTCCAAGTACACTCGTTCTCTCAAGAACACTGATTTCCCACTCGATTACTGTTCACCCGAGCATACCCTTCTATTCTCATCAAAGTTTTCCTTTCCATTTATCAAAGAATCACCGAACCTATTACAAATTTAGTGTCGATCTCAATCTGAGCATCAACATTTGGCACGCCAGGTAGGGGGGCTTTCATAATCTTTCACGTCAACAAGAGAATATCTTTTTACGAACCAATGGATCTTAACAAGGAGGCTAGCATGAGAACACATTTCTCGGGAACAAGTGCTCAGGGTATTAACATTCCGGTGGCCCAACGAGCAACTCTTCTTCCCGAGCAGGGAAATCTTGACACCGCAAACGCGGAGAATCCCGCTCTCGCCCCTAGCGAGCATGACCTGCCCGCCGGTCCGACCACAGCCCTCGACAAGGTCGAGCGGCCAACCATCGCCTCCTCGGTCTTCGAGAGGATCGAGCTTCCGACCAGTTTCGTATCCGTCTTCCAGAGGATACAAGAGCAAAATTCCAGGGGGGGAGGGCTACTGTTACACCATGGATTTGGCCCAAGGCAAAATCCCACTCACAGCCCATCAAGTAGGAAGGCCCAACTCATCACTTTGTTAACTATGCTTAGTTACTTTAAATCTTAGTATAGTTACTTTATGCTCATTAAGGGTTACTTTATGAACATATGGTTAGAATGTAACCATGTGTATCAAAATCCCTAATCTCAATGTACTATATATAGTTGTACCATCATTTGTGTACAACTAACTTGAAATATACTACCCCTTTTTAATCAAGTACACTTAATTCCTCCAAGTACACTCGTTCTCTCAAGAACACTGATTTCCCACTCGATTACTGTTCACCCGAGCATACCCTTCTATTCTCATCAAAGTTTTCCTTTCCATTTATCAAAGAATCCCCGAACCTATTACAAATTTAGTGTCGATCTCAATCTGAGCATCAACAGTAATGTTTAACGTCATTATTGTTGTTTTATAGGAGAGTGAGTCATCAGGTGCAAGTAGATGCCTAGTTTTTTGGATAAAAAATTAGGAAATGAATGTGATAGAATAAAATTTCACTTATTCCACACAAAAATTCAAAGAAAAATATCACTATGCAATTTTGTTGTGGAATAAACGTGATAGATTTATTCCATTATTCTTTTTATTATCCACGATGTAATGCATAGGATATAATGAGAAATTCTCTAGGATGCCATCATTAAAAGTTTTTGTTCTTTAGATACCATTAATTTTTAAAAGTTCTTTAGATACCACTTTTTTCCAAAAAAAAACAAATTTTCCAAAAATACCACAAGCACAAAAATTGATTTTTAGAGGGTCTAGAATTTAAATTTTTGGGTTTAAGTTAACTGTTGTACAATTAGGGTATAGTTTTAGGGGGTAGGGTGTAGGTTTAGGGTTTATGGTTTAGTTTTGGCCATTTAAAACTATTTTTAATTTTGTGGTATTTTTGGAACATTTGAAAAAAGTGGTATCTAGGGAACTTTTAAAAATTAATGGTATCTTGGAAATTTTTTTTGAAAAAGTGGTATCTATGAGAATTGCCCTAGGGTAATTGGTATGGAGAGTGATCCTAATGTTCCTGATGGTAAATATTATTTTGGAGATTCAGGATATGTACTATGTTGTGGATTTCTTTGTCCACACAAAGGAGATCGTTATCACCTAGACCGGTTCCGTAACGGTCCACAAAAAAAGATGGGCAATTCTCATAGATACTATTTTTTTCAAATGTTCCAAAAATACCACAAAATTAAATTTAGTTTTAAATGGTCAAAACTAAACCTTAAACTCTAAACTTCCACCCTACCCCTAAAATTATATCATAATTGTACAATAGTTAACCCAAACAAAAAAATTTAAATTTCTAGACCCTTTTAAAATTAATTTTTGTGTTTATGGTGTTTTGGAAATTTTGAATTTTTATTGAAAAAATGGTATCTAAGGAACTTTTAAAAATTAATGGTATCTAAGGAAGAAAAACTTTGTTTGGTGACATCCTAGGGAATTTCTCAAAAAAAAAAACTATAAATTTTTTTTTAAGTTTATTAAGAAACTAGATCGTCATCCTAATTTATGTCTCTTTATTTTGAAATTTATTTTTCAGTTTTGTATTTTTTCGGTTTATTTGGATTATATTTTATTTTGCTTTTATTTAAATTTGTAGTAAATCAGTTTTAACAATAATAAATGAAACAGTTAGTTCTTCGAATTTCGTCTTGTAATTACAGAATACAAATTTCTCATAATTTATATTTTAATTTAAAATTATAATTATAATATTTAAAGTCATAGTTACAGCTTCTACCGTTTGTGTTACCAATTAGACTTTGTTAATTTCTAAAAATAACAGTCAAAGTTCTTATAGCCACTTTCTCTGCAGCCCAAATTTTAAAGTCACCGTCCTTACCAATCAGACCATAACTATAATCATGTTCCAGCTATAGGGGTGGGATTATTATCCGGGATCCGGGATCCGCTCCGAAAATCCGGATATCCGGGGGGCCGGATCCGGATCCGGGGTATTAAATATATTAATTTTTTAAAGAAAATATGTATTTTTATATATATTATGTGATTTTTAATATAAAAATATGTATAAATATTAATTTTAGTTATGTTTTTATAAAATATTAGATTTATTTTTAAAATATTATATAAAATATTACTTTTTATAATTAAATTTATCTTTTTAAACATTTTTATATTGATTTTTAATTTTTTTTTTTTTTTACGGATCCGGATCCGGGTCCGGATATCCGCGGATATCCTGATTTTTGGCTGGATATCCGAAGTCCGGATATCCGGCAGGCCGGATCCAGATCCGGATAGTAAAATCACGGATCCAGCGGATCCGGATATCCTGAAAATCCGGCCCACCCCTATCCAGCTATATTAAGCTCCTTAATGCATAATTAGTGGTTGTCCACCTATATAAACTTAATCGGCAGTAAAGTTTAATTAAATTCTCAAAATTCAAGGCCCATCAAATATGATGATAGACTTCTGACTAGCATAATTCTTTTCGGCCCTTCTCTCTATTTCAATATCAGTTATAATACTGATTTTAGATCAGTTTTATTTGAGAATTAACTTCAACCACTGGCAGAAATGCAGAATAAAGATGTTATCTTTTTATTCTAGATTTTCTACTCATCAATTTAAGATATACAAAACCAGCGGACGTAAAATGTTTTTGGACATTAGGTCGGACGATAAACATCTTTTCGTTGAAGACTAAGAAGCCCTATCAAAGGGGACAAAAGTTACCGCAGTGAAATAGGCTTTGATAACCGAATAGGAAACAACTGCTTCAACTTAAACAAGACAAAAAAAAAACACGATAATAATGTACGTTTCCTTTTTTTTATTCAATTTGGTACAGAGAATAATCAAATAATATTTAAACCGCGTATAACGCGGGGAGTCACTTAGTTAATTTCAAACAAGTGTAGATAATGTACTTTCTCTAACGAAGATGAAATTCCCAATTGCAGGCCGCATAACCAAAACCGGTTTTGAAGGGAAGCTAATCAAACATTGGTTTCCGACCTCTAAGTGTTGCAGAGGATAAGTTTCGAATCCCGTATATAAATTTTTGAATAAATCTCAATTAAATAGGCAATTTTTTGTTTTTTTCCTCTCAAATCTTCTTTAACTGAAATAAACTAAGAACTTACAATTTCTCGGCATGCACCAAAGGTACTAACTAATTAACCCACAAAGGGGTACTAAGTACTAACATATTAAATCTTTTTATTTTTATGTGTAGTTTTGTAATAAATCAATGTTGGCTCTGACTTTTTTCTCAAAAGACCAAATAGACTTGTAAGAGCAAGTCCACCAGTGAGTTTTAGACAGTCTCACAAAATAAAAAAATAATAAATCTCCTCTTTTTACTCAACTTTACTCAACTTCAATACCCTCTCTCTTCATTTTACTCAATTTTTATTAATTTTATATTTAAAAACACCCACTTTCTCCTATTGAGCCCCACCAAAAGTCTCTATCCATAGAGCCCCTCTCTCCTATAATAACAACAATCTCCTCTTTTTACTCAACTTTTACTAATTTTATATTTAAAAATACCCCATCTTTTTACTCAAACACACTCTCTTTCCTCCTATTCCTCAAATTTTAATAATTTAATATCTTATGAGCCCCATAAAAGCTCACCGCTGTACATGCTCTAAGTTGTAACTAGCTGATCTCTATTTGGTCCATACTTTTCCTTTTCTTTTCACGTCTGATAAAAAATGAGATTATGTGGTTTGGTCAACGAAACCCTAAACCCAAGGCATAGTATTGCTGACTCCATTCCGCCACGTGGCATCAACCAAACCCACAAGAGTGAATGTTTTGTTCAAATCTGAAATGTTGGTAAGACTTTAGAGAGACTGACCGAGGAGTACCGTTGGGGTTAGGCTTGATTCTTTGGTTCCCACTCCATCACAAATTAGAAGCTTAACAAAACATTAATAGATTTTTAAATCTGAAATTAAAACAAGGAGAAACGTCACATTACATACAAAACGTCTCACCAAAATATTAAAAATGTTTATTTAATAGTAATAAAAAGAAGAAGAAACATGAAATAAAGAGTAGGTGAACCACTCAGTAATTGCTTCCAAGTGCCGTCTCTCTACGACGTTTGATTCATTTCCAAGATTGCGGCAATCTTGCGGCAAGGACTCCTAACCATCTCAACTCAAGTCAGCCATGAATTAGGTTTTTATATCTAAAATAGAAAAAAATTAGTACAATTTTAAAGAAAAAAAAAAAGACTGCCGTACAGAGCTGTGTAACCTGAAGCCACGCAAAGGCTCTTTTTTTCTCCCCCTGTAATCTTTCCTCTTCTTTAGCTTCTTATATATATATATATATACTCAAACATGCTTCTTTCATTTCTTAAACAAATCTGAAACAACATATTCATATATTCACATAAAGTACAAAAACAAACTTCTTTTCTTTGTTTCTTTCTTTTCCAATGAGAAGCTTCTTCTTCATCATCCGTTGCTTCTTGTTATTATTCTTCTTCTTCTTCTTCAATGGAGCATTTACAGCTTCAGGGAAGAAGATATGGAGCAGAACAGAGATGGTGGAAATGGCTGGCTACGGCGAACAGAAACTCTCCTCGGTGATCGTCACCGGATCACTTCACTGCGACATTTCGCGTCCTCATCTTCACTCAATCGCTATTCCAGGTTAGTATTACTCCTCTATGCTTTTTGTCTTCAATCTGAATATACTTAACATGATCCTCAACAGGTGCTACTGTTGCAATCAAATGCCACAATGGATCCAAACGGAGATCGAAATGGATTAAGGCTGTTACTGATGAGTTTGGAGAGTTTGAAATCGATCTTCCTTCTCAACTCCACGCAATTCCAAACCTGGAAAACACATGTTCTATCAAACCAGTACATGTTCCTAAGCTCTATAGATGTTATCACACTTCTACCAATATACACAAACGCATCAAACTCGTTTCATCAACCAACGGCTTCCGTGTCTACACCTCGGGGAAGATAAGGTTACAACAGGGTCACAGTTCAAGATCATAGCAAAGCTGCATGGGATCAACAAAAGATTAAACTGAAAAAAGAAGAATAGAAGATCCTTAAAGATCACATCTTGTGAAAAGCATTTGTTCATATGCTTGTTTAGCTGGCGCTTAGTCACAGAACCAAGTTTGAGTCTCGCTAAATTGTTTTACATGTTTCCCAAAGATTTTGTGTCATTTGTATAAAGGCTCTCATGTTTTTGGTACAAAAGTAGTATTGATCAATTGAAATCTTTATTAGCAACTGACGAAAATGTAATTTTCTGATAAAAAAACAAGAGAAAGGCACAAAGCATGTCTCTAAAACTTAGCATTAACTACTGACCATAGAAGACAAGACTATGAAAGCAAGAGACAAAATCAGGACTCAGATGTTTTAGAGACTATGTAGCTTGCAATATCACCACAACAAGTAAGCTTATCTGCTTTTTCTTCAGGGATCTCAATGGAGAACTCTTCTTCAATAGCCATGACTATCTCCACCCTATCTAAACTGTCCAATGACAAATCCTTCTGGAAATCAGACTTTTCAGTAACCTGTAATTGTAAATAACTAAACCATGTTACAATTACAACATTTTCACCAAAGACACATAAAGAAACAGTTGCAGTTTGGTTTACCTTAGAGGCGTTGGTTTCGTCATATTTCTTCACCAGCTCAATAACTCTAGTCAAGATTTGATCTTTGCCTCCTCAATCTTCTGATGAGAAATTCATTATACCAATACTTCTTTTGAAAGCACCATTCTCGTTCTTAAGTAGCGAAACTGGTCTGAGAGAAGCTCTTAGTCCCATGTGTTTCAGAATTGAGGTCCTGATGCAATTCATCTTCTTTCAAGTAGAACTGTAACAAAAACGAAGAAATCGATTTCAATATTCCCTACGAGTTAATCAAATTTTAGTCTCATCGTTGAAGGAACAAAAACAGTCGAATGAATCTAATCCAGTGTTCGTAAAAATTGAGACTTTAAAATGGAAGACACCAAATTTCCAATTTTAAATAGAACGAAGCACAAATCGAAGCACAAAATGGAACATAGAAGCCATACCTGTGACTGTGCGAGTGATTCTTAGGTCTTGTTGTTCCTCTGAAGCAGAAGAATGATAAAGAGTAGTGTGGAGAAGAAAACCAAAGTGGGCCGAAAATACTATTGGGCTTTTATAATATGGGCTGACAAAACATGATTTTTTAAATTTAGATCTTCCTCACTTCTAAATTTGGCATGTGTGAGGATCTTATAAACCATTTTTTAATTCCCGATTTGGTTAGGCTGCATTATCTCCCAAATAATTAAATCAGACTTTAGAAACTAGGACAGTAAGTAGGCTTATAAGCCTATAAGTACTAATGGTTAGTAGATGATATTCATTTCCATGTGTCAACACATACAATTTGATCTCCCTTCTTTGATGAATCAATAGACCATTATCAACAATGAAGAAATAGTAGTAGGTGACCCGAATTATTAAACTCGGCCAAATAAACTAATTGGTAAAATATGACAACATGTTTTAGAATATATGATCTGTGTGGTGCAAACTCGTATTCGTATGTAATATCAGCGGTGGAAATTTGACTTGTGAACATTAGACACCAAGAAAAACAATAAAATTGTGTCTTTGAAAAGAGATAGAGGAATAAGTATAACCAAATAATATATTGGACGGTTTAGTGATTAATTTATTGAATAAAAATGAATAAAAAGTAAGCGTATGAAAGTTGGTAATTATTTGGATGCACAGGGAATGCCTTGTGACCTTGAAACATCTTCCACTTGGTGATAAATTATTTTAAAATTCATTAACTACAAAAAATAATAATTTATACTATACGAAAGCAATATATATATGGACATAAAAATGAATTGTGGGATGCCAATCTTTATCGTCATCAAACCATTCCCCATGTTCCTACCCACTTTGATTCCCCTAAGCTTTTCATGCCAATGTCATATTTTACTAACCTCAAAATAATTATAAATCAAATTATTGTCCATCTCTAAATCACATGTCCGCATCTACTTTCATAATTTAGCTGATTAAGGACGAACCATGCCTTGCTCTTTGATCGGATTACATGTAATACATCGTTGTATGCTGATGTGTTTATACCTAAGGCAAAAGTAATATCAAATTTGGCTTTTCAAATTTATGGTATATATATATATATAAGTCTAACAGCATTCATAGACCAAAAATTGATCAACATGTTGTTAATCAATTGTATAGATTAATTGGGCTAATGGATCAACATGTTGTGACCTAAATAATGATTTAATAAATAAAAAAAAAGTTTGGATGAATTAGTCTAGTAGTAGAAAGAAAATCAGGACAAAATCACAATTAAAGTCGGATAATTTTAGTATGATGAAAAACATTAAATATCTTAATTTGAGTGATTATGGATGATGGATTTGAAAATCAAAATTGTCTATAACTCCAAGATTGTTTAACTTATGGGTAAAAAGGTTGCACACAAGTCACAAACACATTGGTGGTAGAAAAAGAAAAAAAACAAAGCGTCGGTTAATAAATATTTAAATTACAGAGAAAAGAAAATGACGAAAATGCCATCGTCTCCTACAAAGAGAAGAAATGATAGCCAAACATTCCGTATAAAAAACAAAAAAAACGTAAGAAGAAGAAGAAGAAGAAGAAGGTCGTTTCTCTTTTCTTTTTTAGCGAATCCCATTTCTCTCTTCCTTCCTTGTACAACACAGAAACTCCATCATCCATTTCTTCTTCTTCTTCTCTCTCATTTTTGGGACGAAGAGAGAGAGAGAGAAGGAAAGGAGGGCCACTCGCCCTCTTGTTAAAAAGCTCAATCTCCAAATCTTTTAGATTTCAATCTCGTTTTTTCCTCTTCTTCTTCTTCTCCGTTTCTTTTTTATTTCGGTAGATTCTTCTCTCTCTCTCTCTCTCTCTCTCTCTCAAAGATTTCATCTTTTCTTCTGGGTTTTTGAGTTTTGATCGACCCATTTGTGTGTGTTTTTGATGTTGTTGTTTATCTGTTTGTTTCAGGAATCTAGGATCGTGGGTCGATCGGTTCACGGAATCCGATCAAGACCCAGCTGCTTTTTATTCATCGATTGCTTCCCTTAAGGTTTGTTCGATTCGATTCGCATTTTGATGTTTTAATCAGTTAGATCGAGATTCATTGCGCTTAGAAAACCCATGAACTAGATGTATATATGAAACTCAAAACCAAAGCTCTTTGTTGTTGCAGAATGGAAATGGAATCATGTAAGCTCTTCATCGGTGGGATATCTTGGGAGACTAGTGAAGATCGTCTCCGAGAGTATTTTCAGAGTTTTGGTGAGGTTTTAGAGGCTGTGATTATGAAGGATCGTGCCACTGGTCGTGCTCGTGGCTTTGGTTTCGTTGTTTTCGCTGACCCAAATATTGCTGAGAGAGTCGTTTTGCTTAAACATATCATTGATGGTAAAATTGTAAGTTTTCCTCTCTAAATTCACAAAACTACATTGCTTCCAATATCAATCTCATGATTAGTTGCTTGATTTTTAGAGGTTGCTGCTCTTCAAAGCAAAGATATTCTCTTTATTCTTTAGACTCGTTAGTCCACATTTAGCGTAAGGAAGCACCAAAAGCAAATGAGAAAGAGCTTGCCTTTGATCTTCACATCTTAATCAAACGTTGTTGTTATATATCACACACAAACAATAAGGAAAAACATGGATTCTAACTAAACTTGGCAAAGAATTATGTTTTCCTATGCAAGAATCAATCAACGTTTATGAGTTATGTACTAGTGGATTTGTGTGGTGTTGATTTTCTATATGATCACAGGTTGAGGCGAAGAAAGCAGTTCCGAGAGATGATCATGGAGTATTGACCAAGAGTAGCAGCAGCCTCCAGGGATCACCTGGCCCAGCCAACTCCAAAAAGATATTTGTGGGTGGTTTGGCATCATCGGTGACTGAGGCTGAGTTCAAGAACTACTTCGCTCAGTTTGGGATGATCACGGATGTTGTGGTGATGTATGACCACAGAACTCAGCGACCAAGAGGCTTTGGGTTCATCTCTTATGACTCAGAGGAAGCTGTGGACAAAGTGCTGCAGAGGACATTCCACGAACTCAATGGTAAAATGGTGGAGGTCAAACTCGCTGTTCCTAAGGAAATGGCTCTGAACCCAATCCGTAACCAAATGAATGTAAATAGCTTTGGCAGTAGTAGAATCAGTACATTTCTGAACGAGTACGCCCAAGGATTCACCTCGAGTCCAACCCCTGGTTATGGAGTTAAACCTGAAATTAGGTACAGTCCAGTAGTAGGTAATAGGGGCGGTTTCTCACCGTTTGGTCATGGATACGGAATTGAGCTGAACTTTGAGCCAAACCAGACTCAGAACTATGGATCTGGTTCCAGTGGAGGCTTTGGAAGGCCCTTTAGCCCTGGATATGCTGCGAGTCTTAGCAGGTACGGTAACCAGATTGAGTTGGGAGGAGCTAGTGTTGGAAACGGTTCTGTGCTAAATGGAGCAGCAAAGAACCATTTATGGGGAAATGGTGGTCTAGGATACATGTCAAACTCTCCGATATCTAGAGGCAACTTCAACGGAAACTCTGGAATGTCTTCGCTAGGCAGCATTGGAGACAACTGGGGAGGAGCTGCACGCGCCCGTAGTAGCTACCGCGGTGAAGGAGGTGGCATAGGATTAGAAGCAATGAGAGGGGTTCATGTTGGTGGTTACAGCAGTGGCTCAAGCAGCTTGGAGACAGACTCTCTGTACAGCGACTCGGCGTGGCTTTCTTCGATGCCTATAAAGGCAGAGGAAGGAATGGGAGCATTAGACTTCATGTCTAGAGGACCAGCTGGATATATCAACAGGCAACCAAACGGAGGTATGAATAGTTAAGTGTATGTTTTGAAATGATAATTTGAACATTAGTATGTTTATAGGAAAATCTGATGCAAAATGGTGTTGTTGCAGGAATTGCAGCTTAGAGAAGTGAGAAAATCCATTCCATGGAGATCAGAATCAGATGATGATAATTTGGCTATTTGCAGAAGAGAGTTTTTTTAGAAGAGGAAAAAAAAATTAAAAAACAAAAATATTTGCTCCAAAAAAGCTTAAAGCTTTTCTTTTACTTTTTACTATTTTGATTGTTGTTATAGTTTTTTCACCCTTCTTTCTAATTTGGGGTTTTGTTTCTTTTTTTATCTAAAGAAGATGTAAACTTTGAGTGATTTATTTAAAAAGAGACAAAGAAACAATGAAGTGGGAGTATGTTCATTGCAGAGCTTTAAGTGTTTTATAAGAGTGTCTAATGAATAATTTAAGGGACATTTACTAAAATGCCATTTTTGACATGTCACTTTTCAAATATGCCATTTTTCAATTATTTTCTTACCAACATGCCACTTATAAATTCGTTTAAAAATTTTATATCTCAAAATTCTTAATTTTAAAAAATGTTTTGATCCCTAACAAACCTTAAACCCAAGAAACTAAACCCTCAGATAACATAGTTAACCCAAACATAAATAATTTAAAATTTTGGAAAAAGTGATAGTGGCATTTTTGAAAAATAGCATGTCAAAAGTGGCATATCTTAAAATTTCTCATAATTTAATATTAAACTTAAGATTTGGAGATCCAAAAATTAGATTAAGTGTCTTACATATGATATTTTTTTAAGCTTTAGACTCGATGACGTGACAGCGTGTGATTGACTGACGGATAATAAACAAATTTTATTAAATGTTTTTATGTTTTAAAAGTTTTGATGTTTTAAATTTTATGCGTATTCACGCGTTTTGACTATGTGGATGTTTCAAATTTTATTAAAAGTTTTTATGTTAAATAAAATGTTTTTATAAATTAAAATAAATTAAAAATAAAATTTTTTTTTAAACACACCCAAATTAGGTGTCTCCATTGGAAAGGTCCATAAAACACAAAGGTAATTAAATTTAATTAAAAATCACTTATGTTCTTGTCTCTCAATCCAACATCCAGATATTGACAAATTCGACACATGAATTGAATTGAAAGAGAGAGCAATATTGCCTAGAATGTAGGCAAGATAGTATGAGAGTGACATGTGTCAAACATGTGGATGATGATAAGCCACAAAGCCACAAGAACAAAGAGTAAATCCAAACATCATCCATCATCATAATGATAATCATTTAATACCAAAGTGGACCAAAAGAGAGAGAAGCGAGAGTTACAGTCCTCAGAAACATCCTAATCTTAGAGCTTCAAGACTTCACTGGAACCTCTCTCACTTTCTCTATAAGGTTTACAAGAACCTCTCTCAAACACACACAACACAAAGAAACCAAATCAAAGAAGAATGCGTTTGCTAGTTGAAGCAGCAACTTCACCATTGTCCTCTGTTTCAGCTTGTAACTCTCATACTTGCAAATGGAAGCCTTACTCAAACTCTAATGACTTCCAAGCAAACGCATCAATCCTTTTAATCCTTCTCTTCTCTGCTCTAATCTGTGCTCTTTCTCTCTACACTGCAATCCGTTGCTTTCTCCGACCAAACCTTGATACTACTGACAAGCCTGATCTTGAAACAGCTGTTTCATCAATTGTACAAACTCTTACTCTTGTCTACTCCTCTGACCTTGAGCTTGCTGGTGCTGAAGCAGTGTGTGCTATTTGCTTGTCGCAATTTGAACAAGGTGAGAGTATTCAAGTGTTGGAGAAATGTCACCATGGGTTCCATGTTAACTGTATCCATAAATGGCTCTCTTCTCGCTCCTCTTGTCCAACTTGCAGGACTTCTATCTTCTCACAGCACAACTTAAACACTTCACCGTCAATGGAAACTTCTTCTTCAAGCCAGATCAATGCTTCTTAGCCTTTTCTTCCTCTCCGCACCTTTTTTTATTGACTTGTACCATGTTTTGCTTTTGAGATTACCTTATGTTTGTTGTTATGTATTACGATTAGGTAATATTATAAAAACAGAGACAAATCAAAGTATTACTTACTTGTTTACTACTTGTATGAATCAAATAAAGAAAATAGAGCTGTAACTAATGCACAATAGCAAGAAAATAACAAGGTTACAAGAATCAAAGGTTTTGCAACATGCCCAAATGCAAGAAACGAGCTTTTAACTGATTTGATAAGAAAAAAAGAACAACATTTATAACCAGAATTAAAGTTTCCGAGCACGTTTATAACCTTCCGGTAAGGTCTTCACCGAACCAAGGTCCATGTCTATGCAAAATCTAGTCGCTTCCTATATGCTAAGTTATCTGGTGGGTCCCTTTTTCCTTTTTTAGAAGATCTGTGTAATCCTAGATAGAGATTTCCTTTTCCTTTGTTTTTTTCAGGAAAAGTAAGTCTCTCTATCAAGTATCTCTGTATTTCTTTTCAACGATGATTCTTGTGAGACAAGACAAGAATGTCGAAAAAACATTGCTCGAGGATGAAATCGGAGCTTCTTCCTCACCATGTCGTAGAGCTAATCCTGGAGAGAGTTCCGGCGGAAAATCTACGGGGATTTAAGGCTGTATCGAAGCAATGGAAATCGACTATCGAATCAGGGCTCTTCGAAGAAAGACAGTTGAGGCAGCTTCAGCAATCAGGAAATCCAGATGTCCTCATGGTCTCTGTACCTCAACCGGAATTTGAATCTCTAAGAACAGTGGTCTTGGGTCCATCATCATCATCGGTCAAGATCCCTACTCCTTGGGAAAACGCAAAATACTTCGTTACCCGTGATACCTTTGACGGTCTCGTTTTTCTCTACCATTACAACCAACCTTGTCGTGTACGTGGTCAATCCCGCCACTAGATGGTCTCGGACCCTTCCTCTCTGCGAATTACAGCAACTCGTTTTCGACTTAGGAGACTATGGTTTCAACTTGTTCGGATACGATTTCTATTATCTTGGATTCGGTAAAGACAAATTCACGGGTACATACAAGCCTGTTTGGTTATATAAATCTCGAGAGATAGGCCTAAAGAAGGCCACTACATGCGAAGTTTTCGATTTTAGCACCAATGCTTGGAGGTATGTCACCCCTTCCTCTCCTTATCGTATCATTGTTGCCCCGATCCTGTGTGTGTAGATGGGTCGCTTCACTGGTTCACCGACTGCAAACAAACCAAAGTTGTGTCTTTCGATCTTCATACTGAAACTTTCCAATTACTTTGTGAAACTCCTTTTCTCAATGCAAATCCTATCGATGTCGTCATGTGCAACCTCGACAATCGCTTGTGTGTATGCCAGACTACGCCCCACCACAACCAAGTGATATGGTCCTTCGATTCACGCAACAAGACATGGGTCAAAATGTGTTCCATAGATCTGACATTAACTTCTTCTTTGTTTGGGATTTACTTAGCGCCCTTGCCATTAGCACTTTTGGAGAAGAAGAAGTTGTTGTTTTATGATTATGCCAACGATCAAACACTTGCGACTTATGATCTGGAAACCAAATCATATGATGTTGCTTTCTCTGCTGAATCCGTGGGGTTTCCAGTTTGTTATTACCAAAGTTTAATTACTAGTTTATAAGTTTGGTTATTGTCAATCTTTGCTTCTTCCATCCAACTCTTTGTTTGTCGGTTTTTTTTAATAAGACTCTTTTACCACCCAACGGATGACCCGATGTGATGATGTTTGTCCTAGTTTTTCTAGTTAATCTTGCTCACTTTCTTCCTTGCTTCCATTTGAACGATTGCCATATTTTCTTGAAGAATTATCAAGTTAACTTGGTGCAGTGTTTCGTTTTTTGGTTGTGTTATACTTATATCTAATCGTTTGTTAGATTGATAATGAGAGGATGTATGTTTTATATATATTAGTAATTGAAGCTTGCTAGGTGCATGTCTTTCAGTTAAAACTGCTCGTATATTCTTAGGTCTCTAGACTAAAGTTTTCAGTCATTGAACAATTTAAGGCATACCAAGAACAACTAGGCTATGTATCTCTTTAAAAACTTCTTAAAATACGTCATTGGAGATGGTCTAAGATGCTACATGTACTACTACACTTGAACAAACAAAAAATCGTATTCCCATTCCTACACTATCGACTAAGTACGAAGTACTAACTAACATTTATATAGTCAACATAATTTTCTTCTCAAGTTACAAAGATATAAATTCTTCTCACGGATATCGTTCAGAAACATAGCAAGAATCTCATCATAATGATTCAACAATCGTTTGGACGAAAAAAAAAAAAAATGATGGTCAACTCGTGACTTGTGACAGGTCTATTGATTTTGGACCAACGTGAAACAAAACTAAATACATGGGAATCATATAAAATCTCTAGAAAATAAAGGAGCAACAGACAAAGGAAATATGGGATCAAATATCCTTTCTTCGATGTAAATTAGGATTATCAGAATGATGAGGCACTAAAAGTAAAACTATTTGGGTTAGGAAGAGATCCGTCACAATTATTAATGGCTAGCACGCACAAACTTGTCGTTTATACAATTTCTTAACCTTATCGGGTCGGGTTTCGGAACTCCAATTGGGACCAAGTAATAGAACCATTCGATACATGGAAAATATAGCAAGTCTTCATTGCTATATTTATTCATTATCCAAGACTTGCTATAGCAATGAAGACTTCATTCTACTGAATTTTAGAGTTCATTTTTTCCAAATTGATTCAATTAGGTTCTTGATCATGTATTTAATTATAGGTTTTAAATCATTTTACGTTTTAATTGTTTACTAGATTTTGACCCACGCCAAACGTGGTAATATAAATTTCAGTTTATTGTAGAATACAAATATATTGTTTTACATCATGCATACAAAAAAATACTAGATAAAAAATTATTCGATCAATTTTTGAATCTTGAGTATCTGAATATGTGATAGGTTTTACGTTTTAAGTGTATACAAAATATAAAAATGAAAGAAATTGATTTACAATAACGAAACTAAAAAACAAAACGTTATCTTATAATGTATGACAAAGAATGTAATCGCGTGATATACATCTTATATTTACAAAAACAAATGTTTTTCAATAACTCTATAAAATATGTTAAACCCAACTTTATCACGAACCAAAATACTACTACTTGAATCGGTTTGAGTTTTCTAGTATTGTAATGGATTTGGTAAGTATATATATATATTTGTCATCAATGTCGCATATATATTAGAAATATTGAAATATGTAGATATTTTCACCATGCCAAATTGAAATGTTTTGATTGGTTGATTTAATTAATGTGTTCCTTAAGATCTTCTTTGAATGACACATAGGATTAATATGTTCCTTAAGACTCTCTTTGAATGACACCTAGGATTTTTAGCTTTTAGTATCTCCTCAATTAATATATATATAGGATATGTGATGTATATGCAATATATTTTTAGATTTTATAAAATGTAGTATGTTTATAAATTTTTACAAAATAAATGAAAGTGGGCTTAAGCCCTAGAAAATTGCGAAACTCAGACCATACGTATTCTCTGGATAGTTAGACCTGAATTACTGGCCCATTTACCAGTTAAGCTAAAGATAGTCTAACCGCCTCAGTCAACAAAGCTATAACGAGTCAGCGAAGATCCAGCATCCCAACTACAATTCTGATATTTCCGGAGGATGAATCCGAACGTATCCGAGATCTCTGGAGCCGTGGAGAAATACGTGGAGCTGAACGGTTAGCTCGTGGAGGCTATATATATATATGAAAAGGTAGAGCATAAATCACCAACTTAATTTTTCCATACGCTTACAGTTAGCACTACTTTAGCTTAATCAAATATTTTTTCTTAGAGAGAAATCGGAGCAATTGGAGAGAAAGAGATATCTTCTGACTTATACATTTTTGTTAAAACAAAACAAAATAAAATAAAATTTAATATTATTTAAAATAAACTTTTGTTTTAAAAAATGTTAGAAATAAATAAATAAAATTTGTCATTTACAATATTTATCTGCAGTTACGGTAATCACCAATCAAACATTATCTTGTCCCGTTTTTTCCACTTAAACCGCACTTGTTCCGCAAATAATTTTTGTCTACACGAACTGCAGTTATATCCGTCCCGCATAATTTTATTATCCGCACCGCTTATTTTAACGTCACCATTCGGTGGAAGCATCAACATATTACCAAAGTTACCGAAAAGAACAAGTTACTAACCGCACATATTATATTTCTAGCTTCCTTACAAAGTTAACCTCCGATACAATTTGAAATGCAATAACAAGCTCTTCAGAGCATCTCCATCCTTGAGAAACTCCCTCAATTTTTTAAATATATTATTTTAATGATTTCATATAGTTTAATTCTTTATTTATAATTTAAAGTATAAAAGTTAAACTAAACCAATGATAAATTAACAAGTGTTAAATGAGTTTCTTAAAGATTTCTCATAGTTTCTCGTTTGAGAACATCTTCTCATTCTTTCACTTACTTTGTTATCATTTTTTATTTTTTTTAGTGTTAAGAAACCCATAAAGATAGGGATGCGCTAAAAACATTTCTATTGGGGATATCTCACCATACAAGACTAATAATAAAAATTGAATAAGGGAGGAAGATAGAATGAAAAATTGATGGTAAAGTCTTTCAAATAAGATATCCATGAGATACTTATATTCACTTGTCTCCATTTAACTGGTTCTATTCTTTGGTCGAACATTCATGTTATTAAAATAATTAAATTCGGTTAAAAATGGTAGTATGAAAATTAGTAAAAGTTTCTCAAAGGTATTTCAATGGATATTAATATTACCGATGGAGATGCTCTCACATATGTGTCTCTTGTTTCTGAAGCTTGGGTCGGTTAATTAAACGACGGTATTTTAATTTCAATACTAATTGTTATTTAATTTCAAAACATCGTATCTTCTCTCTCTCACACCCTCATAAAAACTAAACGGCTATTTTAAAATTCGCATTAAACGGCCATTTTAAAATCCCCATTAAATAGTTTTCTTCTCTCTCTCTTTCGGTCATAAATCGCTTTTCTCTCTCTCTCTTAAATCCCAAATTTTCCCAGTAAACCGCTTTTCTCCCTCTGAAATCCCCAAATCAAAGTAATCTCGTAAACCCTAATTTTTTTTTTCCTGAAACGGCGAAGATGAATTGGACACAAGAAGATGATGAAATTCTGAAGAGGAAAGGTCGCCTGTTGCTTCCCCACTCCAAGGAGAGTGTCAGTCTCGCCGTTGGCAGAACAGAAGACATTCCGGCGACGAATGTGTTGAACGGTACAAACTTCTGGGCAAATCAGTCAATACCTCTCAATTCTCTTCCAAGAAGAAGACTAGTTTCACTCCTCCTCCAAGATGGACAAAGAAGACTCTATCTTCTCTAGGTGGGAATCAAGAAAGCTTCAATGAGTTTGTGAAGGATACAAGTAAATATCTTCAAGATGAAATCACCATTGAAGAATACGTGCAGATCGTGGATAATCATAATTGCTTTGACAATATGTTGATTGATCTCGCCAGAATCATCACGGACCCTGTTAAACTAACAAGACAGTCGATCAATTTTGTTAGTTTAACAGGGTCCGTGATGATTCTGGCGAGATCAATCAACATATTGTCAAAGTAATTATGATTATCCACGATCTGCACGTATTCTTCAATGGTGATTTCATGTCTTTATGATGTGTCCTAGAGAAAAGATTGTAAATTCTTTATGTTCTTCTAGGCTAAGAATGTCTCTAAAGATGAGAGGGAAGAAAGGGAGAGTCCACCAACTAAGATGGTATTAACACTTGAACTTGTTTCTTGTTTCTTCTTTTTTGTTAATTATGTGCCCCTAAACAAAGATGTATCTTACTTCGGATTCAGGAAAGTGCTCTGCATGAGGCTAAAGATGGGAGGGAAGATAGGAAGGCTAAAATTGATGCTTTAAAGGAAAAATATCAGGTGGAAGAGTGTCTACCAAATAAGATGGTAATTACACTGGAACTTGTTTCTTGTTCCTTCTTTTTTGTTAATCATGTGTCCCTAAACAAAGATGTATCTTACTTCGGATTCAAGCAGGCTAAGGAAAGTGCTCTGCATGAGGCTAAAGATGAGAGATTGAGCAAAACTTGCCTAACGACTAAGGAGGTTTGTGTGTAACCTACTTTCTGTTCTATGTATTGATTGATGTCTCTCTGAAAAAAGACTCTCTTCCTTGTGTTTTTCCAGGCTAAGCAAATGGCTAGAGATGAGAGGGAAATGAAGGCCAAAGAGGATGCTTTAAAGGCTATATATGAGGGGAAAGAGAGTCTAACCATGGTAATTACTTGTTAATGTCACTAAAAGTTTCTTTCTTCTCTCTTGTTTATTACTCAAGATGTATGTATTCCTTGGATTATTCAAGGCTAAGGAGGATGCTGTAGAGGCTAAAGAGGATGCTGTAGAGGCTAAAGAGGAGAGAGGGAGCCAAAAAGTCTCTTTTTCTTTCAAAAAGTGCTCTAGAGGTAATTATTACATGTTAATGAAACTTCTTTCTTCTCTCTTGTTAATAACATGTCTCTGAACATAGATGTATATTCCTTCGATTATTAGGGTAAGGAGGAGGGATGGTCTATAGGCTAGAGAGGAGAGCAAGTGCGTAGCTTCAACCTCAAAAGTTACCACTCTACTAACTATAGTCTTTAGTCTTGTTCACTCAGATTTTTTTGGCTTTTTCGTTCACTGATATGTAGTAATTACAACAGCTTTTGTTGTTTTCTCTTTAGTCCTCTACTAACTATACACGAAGTCTTGTTCACTCCAGATTTTTTTTGGCTTTTTTCTTCACTCAGATGTAATTACAGCAGAGTTTGTTGTTTTCTCTTAAGACTTTACTAGCATAATATTTTTTTTTTTTTTTTTTTTTTTGTCGTCACTTTACTAGCATAATATAAAGATAGATGTTGCGACATGTTATTATTTCTTAAAAGGATTTTCAAATATTAGAAAAGTAATTGTAATTGGTTAATGTTGGTTTGACTAAACCGAAGCTTCTCTATACAAGGGAGTCAATTAACAGTGTAAAAGATTAAATTTGAGCATTATTACTGAATCAAGAACATGTACTTTCATTTAATCTTTATATCTTGGTTTACTTATAATTGTAATTGGTTTATGTTGGTTAGACTAAACCAAAACATCTCTATATAAGAGAGTCTATGAACAGTGAGTGTAAAGGATTAAGTTGAGTATTATTAATTTATTATTGAAGAAGAACATTTACTTTCGTTTGAATTCTTGTTCAATCTCTCTCAACTAACATGCTATTAGGATCCGGTGAAGAGCTTGGCATACTCTCTCTCTTGTCGCATCCTAATTAATTGATCTTGAAAGTCTTGCCACTTGAATTCGTCCTTTGATACCTGTTACATCACATCTCTCATTGTAGCTTTGAGCAATTTTGGCCAAATACTAAACAAGTAAGTAGCTCTCTTTGTTCCACGGTGAGATCTCTAAAACATCCTTGCCTAGCTATGTCTAATGACCATTTAAGCTTCTCATTGACTCCCTAATATAAAATACTAATGATAGCTTGCTTGTTGAATCCATGGTGGGGGCAGTCTCGAGTACGTATATTCTTTAATTCTTTCTCATGCTTCATGGAAGTTTTCATGGGTTCCTTGCTCACCATATCATATCATATACACCATGGAAAATCCAGTTGATACTAAATGCACTGAGTCGGTGCAATGGGGGTATGGTCCTCCTCTCTATCAAACTATCTTCTAAGGAAATTTTTAGTCTCTTGTACATTTTAAGATATTAGCAATATAGTATCTTTTAGTCGAATTAATTGCTTAGGATCATATAGTGAAACAACCAGAATGGATTTTTGAGTTATTTGATGGTTATACAAGTTTCTAGATGTCAGGTATTGGATGAAGCAGATCAAATGCTTGATATGGGTTTGAGGAACCAGTTCGGTTTATATTGAGCAAGCCGAATAGAGGCAAGTGCTAGTATCACATTTCACTTAAACTTCTCACCGTATGAGGAATCAACTTGTGGATCTTGTTTGATTCTCGTGCCAAATTTTAATGAAGATGCTTCTTTTCCTGGATGCCTTACAGTTTGTCAGATGGTTATGGTCAGTTTCTTTTTCTGTATCCTCTTCAGTTTACCTTTCTAACCTAGTTGCTTCATTTTTCCTACAATTATTCAAATTTCTTTCAGGTAGTCAATAGGTTCCGTAGACTTAGCTGCTAACCACGACGTTCTGCAAATCATCGAGGTATGTTCTCCATAGATTAGTGTTTTTTCGTCTGTTGGTCACAACTGACAAGCTCTTTGGTTTGGTTAGGTATTGAACGATCGTGCTCGTGATCAGCGTCTCATTGCTTTACTAGAAAATACCATAAATCTCAAATGTAAACCTCCCACTCGATTATCCAACTAAACCAAATCTTCCTTTTTCAGAATACTAATACCAAGTGTTTTGGTAATTGCAGGAAGAGGGTTTTGGCATTTGCCTTGTACAAGGTGGAAGCTGAACGCCTCGAGCGTTTCCTTCAGACAAGGTTTAGTCTTTTTTACCTGAATTACCTCAACAAAACAAGAATAGGCAAAGTTTATGAATTGCATTGATTCTAATCTCTAAATAACTATTTAGAGGTTGGAAAGCTGTATCTATTCACGGAAACAAATCACAGAACTAACGTACCAGGATTTTATCAGATCCTGCCCGTTGCTGGTACGTATCCGGCAACTCCACGGACGGACCTTGGCTGGTTCTGAAACAGAGCGTTGACACACTGTTTATAAATTGCAGGTGGCTACTGATGCAGCAGCAAGAGGGCTCGATATCCCCGACGTGGAAGTTGTGATTAAGTACAGTTTCCCTTTAACAACAGAGGATTATGTACACAGAATGTGAAGGACGGGAAGAGCGGGTTAAATAGCCGTTGCACACACGTTTTCACGCAACAGAACAAGGTAGAATTAGTTTAAAGTTCTGAAAACAACCTCTCTTAGATTTTTCGAGTCGCTTCTTTTTACTGAGTGTTTTGCCTCTCTTGTCTCTCTTTCAGGTTCTTGCCGGAGAACTTGTGAATGTTCTCAGGAAAGCGCACAAGTCGTGCCGGCTGATCTTATGAAGTTTGACACTAGTGTAAAGAAAATGAGTTTGATGAGAATGCCCTCTTCTCTAATTTTTCCTATTTGATAAGAACAAGTCCATTCCCGTTTGAATGGAGAAGAACCATTCCTTGGCGCATTTGATACATGTGGAAGAATAGAAATTGATGGATATTTGAAAGATGTTTGTTCTCAGCAGAGGAAGTGGTTCAGAAAGCAAGGGAGGAAGGAGACCAATGGTTTGTTGCTCAATCCATAGAGCAACCGTCAAAGGTAGTTCTTGATTTCCTTGAGTATAGTTCCCTTAGTAAATGGTCGAGTCTTGGGTTAAGTGCAATGTGGGTATTTCTTGGACAAAAAGGAACAAGGTAGTTGGTGGTGCTTGGGTCTTGAGAAATGACCAAGGATAAGTGTTACTACATACCCGAAAATGTTTTGCAAAGATCACAAGCTTGGATAAGGCTAAACTTTTGGTTAAGTTATGGGCTATGGAGAGTATTGGCTTCCATAGAATGAACAATGTTTTATTTGCGTGTGAATACTCTGAGTTAGTGGGGGCAATAAATCGACCAACGGCATGGCCCTCTTTCAGCTATCAGGCGGCTAAGCTTGTTGTGGTTTGGAGAGATTTAGCGAGGCTAAATTAATTTTGGAGACAAGAGAAGCCAATAGAAGAGCTCATCTCATTGCTCGAAGCGTTACGAAGGACTTGCGAACTCAATCCTATGATTCTGTAGGTTATCCTTCATGGCTTTGAAGAACTCTTTGTTTGTGAGTGCCTAATCCTCTTTTTGCTAATCTCTTCTATTTTGGTGTACATACTAGGTAAAGGTCTTGTACCATAATTTCATTAGAGTTTAGTGGTTGAGGATGGCCTTGGAATTTTATTGGGAGATGTATGTATGTATATTCAAACTGGGCCATTGGTCGTATTTCATTTTAATAAGACTCATTTACCACCAACAGATGACCGATGATGTTTGTCCTAGTTTTTCTAGTTAATCTTGCTCACTTTCTTCCTTGCTTCCATTTAAATGATTTGGTTGCCTTGTATCTAATCGTTTGTTAGATTGATGATGAGAGGATGTATGGTTTACATATTAATGATTGAAGCTTGCTAGGTGCATGTCTTTCCGTTAAACTGCTCGTATATTCTGTTGAACTCAGGCATTTGTCCTCGTATCGTTCTGGGCAGACACGATGATATCTCTTCCACTTCCACTCGGGAGAGTGTGTCGCGGTGCGCCGTGTCGGTCGGATGGCCGCACATTAACATTCGCTTCCCGGAAGCTCACGAGAGGCCTTGGAGCCCTCCCGAGGGTCACTTGATCAAGGGGGCCTTTGCTTCCCTATTCCCGCTCCTATTTTGGAGTATTGTGGTCGCCGGAAGCTTTTGGTCTCTCAATTGACCCACTCGGCCTTCCGAAACTTCATGTCGATCCTTGCGCTGAGTTACGCGGCAGGCCGGGTTGTCTCTTGCGATCATTTTGAGGAGGCGTGGTCGGTGGCGCGGATGAATGTTTTTGACTCAGGCCGTATCTAAGTGAAAGAGTCGGGCTCTCTCTCTCGTGCAGGGCTTTATTGATAGGTTTGAAGGCGTTTGGCAACAGAAGTACTTCTTCGTCAAAATGAACAAAGATTCGATCGGGAGCTACTCCGGGCCCATCTGGATTGGTTGGAATAAGCACGTTGGTATGCTCCCTTCTCTCTGTCTTTGCTGTATAAACCGACCATTGATTTTCTTCTTGTTTCACAGATACGTTCTCGAGGCAGCTTCCTGACGCCGAGTCGACCGGTACCATTAGGATGCTGCGTCGGTATGGGCCCTCTAACTGGGAGGAATTTCTTTCTAGTCGGATTCGCCGAGTCAACCTGTAACGCCCGTGTTTCAAAAATGGGAATTTTGGAAGGGTGTCGAGCGACACAAGACCTGTGTGTCGATCGACACGGGGTTTGTTTCTCGCGTGGTTTTGGGCAGGGAGGTCCCTGTCGATCGACACAGTGTGTCTGTCGATCGACACGCGTGAAATAAGACTTAGGGTTTTGATTTCGGTTCGGTTTGGTTTTGGGCCGGTTTAATGGATAAGTTAGGGCTTCCGTATAAATACGAGGATACGTATTTCTGGCCGTATTCAGAGGCGAAAATACGTAGAGATCAGAGAATTCTTGAGAGGTTTTGGGGTTTGGATCGATCTAGTTCGTGTTTTCGAAGCCTTGCCGTTCGTTTGCTCGCGTGTGGTGATTTGTGAGCGATTTCCAGTCCGTTCCAGCGAAGGATCAGAAGGATCAGTTCGTTCGTGTCTCTGTTTCCGTAGCCAATCCGCTTCAAACTCAAGGTGAGTGCGTGATTGCTAAGAAAAACGTAGATTCGAATGTTAGGATTGTTGTATTTTCGATTGATTGTTGAATTGTGTGATTGTTGGTATTATGGTCTCTGTCCTGCGTATAGTTTGTGTGAAATCGTGGTTCTTGGTCGCTGTTTCGAATCGCGATAGAAAACGAGATGAGTCGCGTGAGGATAGACTCGGTCTCGGTTTCTGGGAGGTTGTGTCGATCGACACGATTGAGCTGTGTCGATCGACACATCGCGGAGAATTGTGTGTCGATCCAGTGGGCCGAGTGTCGATCGACACGGGGTGTCTGTCGATCGACACTTATTAATTGTTGCTGTTTTGTGTGGTTTATCTGGTTATTTGTGAATTGTTTAATTTAACCAGGAATTGCGTAATTGAACTGGAATTGCTTAATTATTCAGGAAATGGTATTAATAAATTGGTTTATGATTTAATTGGCTTTTAAATCGCGTGGTATGTTGGTATTTGAATTTTATATTTTTCCTTTTAGCGGGATGACCGCACCACTGAGTATTTATGATAATACTCACGTAACTCCTTTCTTTCCCTTTGAGTTGTAGGTAAAGGAAAAGTGTGATCGTGGAATCGAGGCCAAGAGAAGAGGATGATAGGGTTTTTATATGTTGTTTAGTCTAGTGAACCAGCTGTTTAGGTTGCTAGAGGATTCTATTTCATTCCTGAATTCTGATGGTTGAATTTAAAGGGTTATTTATCTTATGGATTTATTATTGGTTTTGAGTATTAAGTATGTTTATTTATTCCGCAACAGAATTGTTAGTTTTTTTTTTTAAAAAAAGGGGTTAAGGTGTTACATTTTGGTATCAGAGCCTAGACGGTTTTAGGACAATTGAATTTGGATGCCTGAGACTATGTGTTTAAATTGATTTGTGTGTTTAGTCAATTTAATAGAGTCTTAGTATCATCCTCGTCGGCCTTTTAAAATGATTCCACGGTAAGTTGTTTGGTTATTTATGACTTCTTGTAGCTTATAGTCCTGTTCTGTGAGTGTTGCAGAGAGGTGGACGCTGGAGCTAGAGGTCGTGGTAGAGGCCGTGGTAGAGGTCGTCGTGGTCGTGGTCGTGGACCAGTGGTTGAGTCGTCTTCAAGTGCTTCGCATGCGTCAGGGACTCCTACGCATCATACGGGTCCAGTGAGCGAGACCAGTGTTAATGCAAGCGTGAGTGCTGTGGGTGCCGGGAGAGGCGCAGGGATGGCTGGTAGAGGAGCGGGCCCGGGTGGGGGTGCTGTTCCAGTTCAGGATCGTATGGATCGTATGGAGGGTATCTTGACCGAGTTACTGGGGCGTTTTCCGGCAGCGGCTCCGGTTCAGGCTCCAGTGGTTCCGCCTGTGGCGGAGGTGCAGCAGAGGGCTGCGGTTGCAGAGTTGCGTCCGTCTTACCTGGAGATGGTGAGTCAGATGCGGCAGATGAGTACGGCGTTCTTTTCGGGTGGTGTCAGTCCCGAGGAAGCCGACGAGTGGCGTATGCGCGTAGAGTGCAATTTTCGATCGATTCGTTGCCCTGATGAGTATCGGGTAGAGCTGGCGATCCACTATCTGGGTGGTGATGCACATGCTTGGTGGAGAGACATTGAGGCTAGGAGGCCTGGTACAGAGTGGACCTCGGGGGAATTTGTGGTTGAGTTTAACGCCAAATATTTTCCTCAGGAGGCTTTGGATCGTCTTGCATCGAGATTCGTGGATCTGGTTCAGGGAGATCGTACAGTGCGTGAGTACGATGCTGAGTTTGGACGTTTGCTAGCTTATGCGGGAGGCATAGTGGATCAGCGGACGTAGGTTAAGAGGTTTCTGAGAGGTTTGCAGCCAGATTTGCGGACCATGTGCAGAGTGACTGAGTACGCCTCCAGGGCGAAGCTGGTTGAGGTTGCTGCGGGGATCGAGGAGGATCTGAGAGGGCAGGTAGCCGCGGTGGTTCCGGTGTCAGTTGTTCTCCTTTTCAGCCAAGGCGGCAGCAGCAGCCGCGGAGTGGTTCCGGTTCTGGATCAGGCAAAGGCGACAAGCCTGCGTAGGGTCAGAAACGGAAGTGGGATAACGCTTCCAGGCCTAGTCAGGGTTCGAGGGGAGCGTATTTTGGATGCGGTAGTTTGGAGCATCGGGTTTCGAGTTGTCCCGTGAGGGGCGATCAGCAGCAGCAGCAGTCGCGACAGTCTGACCCGAGGGTCTGTTATAACTGTCGTGAGCCCGGGCATATCAGGCCGATGTGTCCAAAACCCCAGCGGGTGTCCGTTGCTGCGATTGAGCCAGTGCAGCAGTTAGCAGCAGTGCAGCCGTTGAGTCAGATTGGGCCGGCGCCGAGAGTCTACAACCCAGCCGAGGTGGGTCAGCACAGCGGCGCGACGATCACATGTAAACTCTAGACTCAGACTTCGTAAATTCGTTGTTGTGAATTGTTGTTTGGTTTTTTGGTTTGCTTGTGATATTCTAGTAGGGTTCTCAACGCATATGAAATTATGTAGGGACCTTGTTAGTGGGAGGTTTTACCCCGGAGCATGCCGAGAGCAGTGACATCCATAGTAGCGTGGGTGAGCATTAGGGTTTGGTCAAGGTGGCGGGAGGATGATTTCTGGCTACCTCGGGCCGTGCTAGAGCAGTTGATGTTCAGATAGTAGGGCAGTCTATGCCAGCAGACCTGGTGATAAGTCCGGTGGAGCTGTATGACGTTATCCGGGGGATGGATTGGTTGTCGCATTACAGAGTTCATCTGGATTGCTATCGACGCAAAGTGTCTTTCGAGCGTGAGGCAGGGAAGTTGACGTTTCAGGGAGTGAGACTAACTTCAGGGAGCTTAGTGATTTCTGCGGTTCAGGCAGTGCAGATGTTGGAGCGAGGATGTGAGGCTTACTTAGCGACGATTTCTATGCCAGAGTCCATTGGTAAGGTTGCGGTGAGCGAGATTCAGGTTGTCCGGGAGTTCGAGGATGTTTTTCAGTCGTTGCAGGGATTACCGCCGTCCCGGTCCGATCCGTTTACGATTGAGTTAGAACCCGGGACAGAGCCTATCTCCAAGGCACCTTACAGGATGGCTCCAGCTGAGTTGGCAGAGCTGAAGAGTCAGTTGGAGGATTTGACTAGTAAGGGTTTTATCCGTCCGAGTACTTCACCGTGGGGAGCGCCGGTGTTGTTTGTTAAGAAGAAAGATGGTAGTTTTCAGTTGTATATCGATTACCGGGGACTTAACCGGGTCACTGTGAAGAACAAGTACCCTCTCCCGAGGATTGATGAGTTGCTAGATCAGTTGAGGGGTGCTACTTGGTTCTCCAAGATCGACTTAGCTTCAGGTTACCATCAGATTCCGATCGACGAGGTTGATGTTCGGAAGACTGCTTTCAGGACGCGGTATGGTCACTTTGAGTTTGTGCTGATGCCGTTGGTTTGACAAATGCGCCAGCAGCGTTCATACGGTTGATGAACGGCGTATTTCAGGAGTATCTGGATGTCTTCGTGATCATCTTTATCGATGATATCCTGGTTTACTCTAAGAGTCCTGAGGAGCATGAGGTTCACTTGCGGTTGGTTCTGGAGAAGCTTCGGGAGCAGAAGCTTTATGCTAAGTTGAGCAAGTGTAGTTTCTGGCAGCGTGAGATGGGATTCCTTGGTCACATTGTGTGACGCACAAGTTTTTTTTTTTTTAATTCATAAAAGGTTAACAATCAAACATTCACACAAAAAGCCGTACAATTATCCAGATAATAGAGTCAATATTACATCCGGAGTTACTCAAAATAAGTCTAGCAACCTAACACTGGTTTTAACTAGAATTAGACTATGCACACAAAAACCTATCATCCCCTCCTCAGGCCCTGATTCCGCGATCAAACCTTTTCTTTACCTGCAACACAATTGGGAAAAACGAGTTGCGTAAGTATTTAACAAATACTTAGTGAGACGGTCGTCCCATCTACATACCAATTACTTGAATTAAACAATATACGAAATACCAGGGTTATCAGACAATGCACGGAACAAGCAAACAATACAAAACGGAGAAAACAGGACAGTACTGCTCGTGTCGATCGACGGGGAGCAACCCTGTCGATCGACAGCTCTCAACCACGTGTCGATCGACAGGAAGCAATCCTGTCGATCGACAGCGAGCCTGCTGTCCGAGTTTGGCCTATCCTCTTACGGCCAATCTCCCAAAAATCAACACCAAAACCTGCAAATTCAACCACAAAGCACCACCCAACACACAACAACAAACGTACAACGTATAATCTTTAATTCAAGAACCTATGGTCGCGCACTCACCTTAGATCTGAAGAAAAAGAGGATGAACTACGAAGAACACGAAGCTCTAACTCCGATTCCCGCACAAATCAACCTCCCAAGAGCTCTCCCACGACCACACACGCCATGGAAACGAGAATCAAGGACAAAAACTTCACGAATTCCTCTCAATTCTCCTTTCTCCCTTTTCCTCTCTTTCTCTCTTTTTTTTTCCTCTGCCGCCCAAGAGAAAAATAGAAACCACCCTTTTATAAGAAACCCTAGATTCCCCAACCTAGATCTGATTTTTAACCCGTGTCGATCGACAGACACAACACGTGTCGATCGACACGACACTCTCTGCCCAAAAATCCGAGAAACGATGGTCTTGTGTCGATCGACAGACACTCCGCGTCGATCGACACGACCCTCACTGGAAAAATTCTCAAGGAATAACAACCTGGTGTCGATCGACACACACCTACAGTGTCGATCGACACCCCCAAAAATCCCATTTGGGTTCGCGGGTGTTACAATTCTCCCCCACTACAATGGATTCGTCCTCGAATCCCGACAAAACCGCCATCAGCTAGCCACAACTCGATCCTGACCCAAACCGATCACAACTATCCGAGATTATAAAACTCGATCTCCGAGGCTCTAGTTCAGTCTCATGCTTATACGCCCGTTTCTAGACATCTATTACTCTTAACTCATTCGACACCCCTCCCACTCGCAGGACGCATCCTTTGAGCTATCGGTGTCTCGTGTCCCTTCCACTCTCAGGACGCATCCCTCGAGCTCCGGGTACACAGGGGAACTCGTCATCCCCTCAATACTCACAATGGGAACTAACCATCCCAAAGAGTACACAGGAGAACTAATCATCTCCAGATAAAATGAATGAGTTATTCGGAGCCGCAGCCCCTAGAGTAATAAATTCTAGAACCGTCTATAAACATCTATCGACAAGAACTACCCCGTGTGGCCAACTCGATACTCCCTAACCCGGAATATCGCCACAAAACACGCTCTCACGGGCCAACACAACAATACATCCGAAACACCAACTGCTAACTCAGAAATATAAGAAAACGCATCTCATAAATCTCCGAGGAAAAATGTATATCGATACAACGAACGAACATACATGAACCAAAAAGACTATAGACACAAGGCCTACACGATACCGGACCCACAAGGAAAACTAATCTCAAATGGCGACCTGCTCGTCGAACCATTTCTTGAACTTCAGCTTCATCTTCGCCTCCGGCTCCCAAGTCTCCTCTTGGCAACCGCCACAATCCCATAGGATACGCAACAACGGGATCTTCTTCCGACGCAATTCCTTGATCCTCCTTTCCAGGATTCTCACAGGAACCGCCGGAACTGTCATATCCGGCTGAAGATCCGCAGGGATCTCTGGCACTAGCTCCTCCGACGCATGCAGGCACTTCCTCAACATCCACACATGGAAAACCTTATGAAATGCCTTCATGATCGGTGGTAACTCTAACCGATAAGCCACTGGTCCAACACGCTCCACCACCCGGAACGGACCCATAAACCTCGGACTAAGCTTGTTCTCTGCTATGGATTTGTTAGGACCCCTCAACATAGCCATCTTGAGATACACGCGATCTCCCACTGAGAACTCAAGCTCACGCCTACGCTTATCCGCATAACTCTTCTGCCTATCCTGGGCTTCCTTCATGTTCAAACGCACAATACGAACCTTCTCGGTCGTCTCCTGAACATAAGTGGCCCCATGAATGCTGCGCTCCCCCACTTGGGTCCCGCATAAAGGCGTCCTACATGGCCTCCCATACAAAGCCTCAAAAGGAGCCATACCGATACTCGCCTGAAAACAGTTATTATACGCGAACTCCACCAAGCCCAAATGATCGGCCCACTGACCACCCCAATCCAAAACACACATCCTCAGCAAATCCTCCATAGTCTGAATAGTCCTCTCTGACTGTCCATCAGTCTGCGGATGATAAGCTGTACTCATATGCACCCTCGTGCCCATCTCTGCCTGAAAGGCTCCCCAAAATTCGGATGCAAACCTGGGGTCTCGATCCGAAACAATACTGGCTGGCACTCTATGCAGCCTCACAATCTCTCGCACAAACTTCTTAGCCAACTTAGCCGCTCCATCGGTCTTCTTAATGGCCAAAAAGTGTGCTGACTTGGTCAATCGGTCCACGATCACCCAAATAGCATCGTACGTCCGCGACGTAGGCAACCCGACCACAAAATCCATCGTGATCATATCCCACTTCCACTCCGGGATGGGTAAACTCTGCAGCTTGCCACTCGGAACCTTGTGCTCGGCCTTGACCAACGAACACGTATTGCACTTAGACACAAAAACTGCCACGTCTCTCTTCATCCCGACCCAGTGATAATACTGCTTGAGATCACGGTACATCTTGGTCGCCCCCGGATGAATTGAGAACTTGCTCGCAGGAGCCTCACTCAGAATCTCCTGCCTCAACACCTCATCCCGAGGTACGCACACTCGACCACGAATCAGAATCGTCCCATTCGGAGAGACAACATACTCAGACCCTGCTGCTCGCGACAAATCAAGCAACATCTGATCGCTCTGCTGAGCCACTCTGATCCTACTAAGAAGATCTGCCCGATCAACTGCTTCCAAGCCCAACGGCTCCTCCGAGAAGGCACAAAGACGCAACGTGCTAATCTCACCTACCAACTCCTCGATATCCCGCTCGCGGGCTGAATCGGACCTCCGCCGACTCAAGGCATCGGCCACCAGATTAGCCTTGCCCGGATGATAAATGATCTCCAGATCATAATCTGCCAACAACTCGACCCAGCGTCTCTGTCTCATGTTCAGCAACGGCTGAGTAAAGATGTGCTGCAGGTTCTTGTGGTCCGTGTAGATCTGAACTCTCCCTCCATAGAGATAAGACCTCCAGATCTTCTGAGCGAACACTACTGCTCCCAGCTCTAGATCATGCGTAGGCCGATTACGCTCACTACCCTGCAACTGCCTCGAAGCATACGCAATGACTCGACCCTCCTGCATCAAAACGCAACCCAAACCAACTCCCGAAGCGTCAGTATACACGGTGTAAGGCTTCCCCGGTTCGGGTAGTGCCAACACCGGCGTACTAGACAACATCTCCTTGAGTCTCGCAAAACTCTCCTCGCACTCCGGTGACCAAACAAACGGAACATCCTTACCGGTCAGCTTCGTCATCGGCTGCGCCATACTCACAAAGCCCTTGAAGAATCTCCGATAATAACCTGCCAAACCCAAGAAGCTCCTGATCTCGGTCGCACTGCTCGGTCTAGGCCAATCCCGAATAGCCTCAATCTTAGCTGGATCCACAGAAACTCCCTCTGCAGACACAATGTGACCAAGGAAACCCATCTCCCGCTGCCAGAACCTGCACTTGCTCAACTTAGCATACAGCTTCTGCTCCCGAAGCCTCTCGAGGACCAAACGCAAATGCACCTCATGCTCCTCAGAACTCCTCGAATAAACCAGAATGTCATCGATAAAGATGATAACAAACACGTCCAAGAACTCTTTGAATACGTCGTTCATCAATCTCATGAAAGCTGCAGGCGCATTCGTCAGACCAAAAGCCATCACCACGAACTCAAAATGCCCATAACGCGTCCTGAAAGCCGTCTTGCGCACATCCGCCTCAGCAATCGGAATCTGATGATATCCTGAAGCCAAGTCTATCTTGGAGAACCAGGTCGCACCCCTCAACTGATCCAACAACTCATCAATCCTCGGGAGAGGGTACCTGTTCTTCACAGTGACTCGGTTAAGCCCCCGGTAATCGATGAACAACCGGAAACTCCCATCCTTCTTCCTCACAAACAACACCGGCGCTCCCCACGGTGACACACTCGGTCGAATGAAACCCTTACAAAAAAGGTCCTCCAACTGCTTCTTCAGCTCTGCTAACTCTGCTGGAGCCATCCTGTAAGGAGCCTTAGATATCGGGGCGGTTCCCGGCTCAAGCTCAATCGTGAAAGGATCGGACCGAGATGGTGGCAATCCCTCCAACGATCGAAAAACATCCTCAAACTCCTGAACAACCCGGATATCCTCCAAAGCAACCTCACCACCGGACTCCGACATCACAATCGTCGCCAGATAAGCCTCGCAACCCCGCTCTATCATCCGCTCCGCCTGAATAGCCGAGATCACGAGACTATCAAAAACCGGCCTCAAACCCTGAAACGACAACCTGCCGCCCTCCCGCTCGAAGATCACTCTGCCCCTGAAGCAATCCAGATGAACCCGGTAGAACGATAACCAGTCCATACCTAGGATTACGTCATACAACACCACTGGGCTAATCACCAAGTCCGCTGGCATCGAATGCCCAGCTATCCGTACATCCACCGCCCTAGCACGGCCCGAAGTAGCCAGGAATCCACCTCCAGCCACTTCGACCACGCCTGCGCGCTCACCCGCGCTACTCCGGATGCCACTACGCTCGGCACGCTCCGGGGTAATATAGCAATGCGATGCACCGGAATCAAACAACACGTGGGACTCAAAACCGCCCACTAACAAGGTCCCTACACATACCACATGCGTTGGGAACCCTGAGACTCGATCACAAATAAATAACAGAACACAACCCACAACAACAAGGAAAATTCTACTTCTAAGAATTCCACGAAGTTTGAGTCTAGAATTTACCTGTGATCTGCCCGGCTCCACTGCTCTGACCGGACTCTGCCGAAGGATACACGCGCGGTGCAGGTCCAATCTGGCCTATTGGCTGCTGCACTGCCGCAACCTGACTCAAAGGCTGCACCTCAACTGGCTGAATCGCTGCAACACTCGGCTGCTGCAACCTGGGACACGACGCCTTGATATGCCCCGGCTCGCGACAGTGGTAACATACCCTCCAGTCCCGCTGCTGCAACTGCGGCGGCTGCTGAGACAAATGCTGCAGATCACCCTTACGAGGGCAACTCGCCAAACGATGCTCCATACTGCCACAACCAAAACATGCTCCGCCCCTCTGACTGGGCCGAGAAGCACCATCCCCTTTCCGTTTCTGTCCCTGCGCAGGCTTGCCGCCCTTGCCGGAACCAGAACCGGAACTACTCTGCTGCTGCTGCTGCTGCTGGCCCCTCGGCTGAGCCACAGGAGCAACCACACGCGGAACCACTAAAGAACCAGCCTGCACGCGCTGATCCTCCTCAATCGCTGCCGCCAGCTCTACCAGCTCTGCCCTCGAGGCATAACTGGCACCTCTGCACTGAGACCGGATGCTCAACCGAAGACCATGCAAAAACCTCTGCATGAGAGTCCTCTCATCCTCGATATCGCGGCTCGAATGCACCAACAATCTGCCAAACTCGGCATCATACTCGCGTACAGAACGGCCTCCCTGCTGAAGCGACATGAAACTGAGCTGCAGACGATCTCGAGCCTCCTGAGGAAAATACTTAGCATTGAACTCGGCTAAGAATTCTCCCCAGGTCCACACTGCCCTCCGAGCCTCGATAGCTCGCCACCACAGATGCGCATCACCACACAGATAGTGAATGGCTAACTCTACCTGATACTCCGCGGGACAACGAATCGATCTGAAGTTACGCTCCACTCTCAAGCGCCACTCATCCGCCTCCGCAGGACCCACACGGCCCTCAAACGTCGGCGTACCGATCCTCTGCATGTGCCCCATAATCTCTAGGTAAGACGGCACCTGACCCTCAGCCACTACAGCCCCCTGCTGCAAACCTGCCTCTGGAGGAACACCCGGAGCCTGCTCAGGAGCCACAGGCGGAAAACGTGCCAACAACTGAGTCAGCAATCCCACAACCTGGTCATCACGACCTGGAGCCACAGCAGCACCCACACAGGGGCCCACTGGAACTCCCTCGCCTCCAACGGCACCAGCCAACACACTGGCACCAAGCGACTGGGACTCTGACGCGGTTGCCCCACCCGAGGGTGCACTCTGCGCCGCGCTCTCTGCCGACTCCGTGACTGGTCCACGACCACGACCACGACCACGGCCACCCACTCTGCCCCTACGGGCCACTGCCCTACCCCGACCTCTAGCTCGGGTATCCATCTCACTGCAACACAACAGCAGATAAGTACCCGAGGAAAAACAAACAAACACCACAACTTACCGCGGAATCTCTTTGAAGGCCGGAGAGGATGATACTAAGACTAGAATTGATTAAACACACAAAAAATCAATTAACAAACATAGTCTCAGTTCAACACAACCACCACTAGCCCTAGAACCGTAAGGGCTCTGATACCAAAATGTGACGCACAAGTTTTTTTTTTTTTAATTCATAAAAGGTTAACAATCAAACATTCACACAAAAAGCCGTACAATTATCCAGATAATAGAGTCAATATTACATCCGGAGTTACTCAAAATAAGTCTAGCAACCTAACACTGGTTTTAACTAGAATTAGACTATGCACACAAAAACCTATCATCCCCTCCTCAGGCCTTGATTCCGCGATCAAACCTTTTCTTTACCTGCAACACAATTGGGAAAAACGAGTTGCGTAAGTATTTAACAAATACTTAGTGAGACGGTCGTCCCATCTACATGCCAATTACTTGAATTAAACAATATACGAAATACCAGGGTTATCAGACAATGCACGGAACAAGCAAACAATACAAAACGGAGAAAACAGGACAGTACTGCTCGTGTCGATCGACGGGGAGCAACCCTGTCGATCGACAGCTCTCAACCACGTGTCGATCGACAGGAAGCAATCCTGTCGATCGACAGCGAGCCTGCTGTCCGAGTTTGGCCTATCCTCTTACGGCCAATCTCCCAAAAATCAACACCAAAACCTGCAAATTCAACCACAAAGCACCACCCAACACACAACAACAAACGTACAACGTATAATCTTCAATTCAAGAACCTATGGTCGCGCACTCACCTTAGATCTGAAGAAAAAGAGGATGAACTACGAAGAACACGAAGCTCTAACTCCGATTCCCGCACAAATCAACCTCCCAAGAGCTCTCCCACGACCACACACGCCATGGAAACGAGAATCAAGGACAAAAACTTCACGAATTCCTCTCAATTCTCCTTTCTCCCTTTTCCTCTCTTTCTCTCTTTTTTTTTCCTCTGCCGCCCAAGAGAAAAATAGAAACCACCCTTTTATAAGAAACCCTAGATTCCCCAACCTAGATCTGATTTTTAACCCGTGTCGATCTACAGACACAACACGTGTCGATCGACACGACACTCTCTGCCCAAAAATCCGAGAAACGATGGTCTTGTGTCGATCGACAGACACTCCGCGTCGATCGACACGACCCTCACTGGAAAAATTCTCAAGGAATAACAACCTGGTGTCGATCGACACACACCTACAGTGTCGATCGACACCCCCAAAAATCCCATTTGGGTTCGCGGGTGTTACACATTGTTTCTGCAGAGGGAGTTTCTGTGGATCCGGCGAAGATTGAGTCTATTCGAGATTGGCCTAGACCGACTAATGCTACCGAGATCAGGAGTTTTCTGGGTTTAGCAGGGTATTATCGGAGGTTTATCAAAGGATTCGCGAGTATGGCTCAGTCGATGACAAAGTTGACCGGGAAGGATGTTCCGTTCGTTTGGTCTCAGGAGTGCGAGGATAGCTTTTCGAAGCTTAAGGAGATGTTGATGAGTACACCAGTGTTGGTGTTGCCCGAGCCGGGTAAGCTTTATGTAGTGTACACGAACGCTTCTGGGATTGGGCTGGGTTGCGTGTTGATGCAAGAGGGTAGAGTAATTGCGTATGCTTCGAGGCAGCTGAGGGGCGTAGAGCGTAATTACCCTACGCATGATCTAGAGTTGGGCGCAGTGGTGTTTGCGTTGAAGATTTGGAGATCCTATCTGTATGGTGGGAAAGTTCAGATTTTCACAGATCATAAGAATCTGCAACACATTTTCACTCAACCATTGCTGAATGTGAGACAGAGACGCTGGATCGAGCTGTTAGCAGATTATGATTTGGATATTGTCTATCATCCTGGTAAGGCGAACCAGGTAGCAGATGCGCTGAGTCGTCAGCGAGTGGATTCGTTTCGAGAGCAGGATATCGAGTCGCTTGTGAGCGAGGTTAGCACTTTGCGGTTATGTGCTATGTCAGAAGAGCCGTTGGGCTTAGAGGCAGTGGATCAGGCGGATCTGTTGAGTAGGATTCTCGCGGCTCAGGTGAGTGATTCTGGTTTAGTGGCTGCATCGACCGCAGCGGGTTCTGAGTATCAGGTCTCATCGAATGGGGCAATTCTTGTTCGCGGTCGGGTTTATGTACCCAAGGTTGAGGAGCTGAGGCAGGAGATTCTGCGAGAGGCTCATGCGAGCAAATTCTCAATTCATCCGGGAGCGACTAAGATGTATCGTGATCTCAAACGGTATTATCACTGGGTCGGGATGAAGAGAGATGTGGCGGTTTATGTCTCTAAGTGCAACACGTGTTCGTTGGTTAAGGCAGAGCATAAGGTTCCGGGTGGTCTTCTGCAGAGTTTACCCATTCTAGAAGGGAAGTGGGATATGATCACGATGGATTTTGTTGTGGGATTACCTGTTTCGCGGACGTATGATGCTATCGGGGTGATTGTTGATCGGTTGACTAAGTCAGCACACTTTCTGGCTATCAAGAAGACAGATGGCGCGGCTGTTTTGGCTAAAAAATTTGTGAAGGAGATTGTGAGGCTGCATGGAGTGCCAGCCAGCATTGTGTCAGACCGAGATCCGAGATTTGCATCTGAGTTCTGGGGGGCGTTTCAGGCAGAGATGGGCACTAAGGTGCATATGAGTACAGCGTATCATCCGCAGACTGATGGGCAGTCAGAGAGGACTATTCAGACTATGGAGGATTTGCTGAGGATGTGTGTATTGGATTGGGGTGGTCACTGGGCTGATCATTTGAGCTTAGTGGAGTTTGCTTATAATAACAGCTTCCAAGCGAGTATTGGGATGGCTCTTTTCGAGGCTTTGTATGGGAGGCCATGCAGGACACCCCTATGCTGGACCCAAGTGGGGGAGCGGAGTACTCTTGGAGCTACTTATGTTCAGGAAACGACGGAAAAGGTCCAAGTTGTGAGACTGAACATGAAGGAAGCTCAGGATCGTCAGAGGAGTTATGCGGATAAAAGGCGGCGAGAGCTTGAGTTGGCAGTGGGAGATCGCGTGTATCTAAAGATGGCTATGTTGAGGGGTCCTAACAGATCCATAGCAGAGAACAAGCTGAGTCCGCGGTTTATGGGTCCGTTTCTGGTTGTGGAGCGAGTCGGGCCGGTAGCGTATCGGCTTGAGTTACCGCCGGTCATGAAGGCATTCCATTAGGTTTTCCATGTGTCGATGTTGAGGAAGTGCCTGCATGAGTCGGAAGAGATAGTACCTGAGATCCCTGCGGATCTTCGACCTGGTTTGACTGTTCCAGCGATGCCTGTGAGGATTCTCGAGAGGAGAGTCAAGGAGCTACGTCGGAAGAAGATTCCTTTGTTGCGTATTTTGTGGGATTGCGCGGGTTTTGAGGAGGAGACTTGGGAACCCGAGGCAAAGATGAAGTTAAAGTTCAGAAAGTGGTTCGACAAGCAGGTCGTGGCGTGAGCTTGATTTCTCTTTGTGGTGCTAGTCTTGTTGTTTAGCATGTTTTGCTTACTTTATATTTCGTTTTGTTGTAACGATTATACTTTTTGGGAGATTTATAAGATGGAGTTACTTCTTATTTATCTGTTTATATAAGATGGCTTCTTCTTATATTCGTTTGTGGTGATATTCCGAGTTAGTGAGTATCGAGTGGACCACGAGAGGCAGTTAGTCTTTAGATGCTTATAAACGTTTTAGAATTTATTATCCTAGGGGCTGCGGTCCCGAGTAACTCATTCATTTTTGTTTTGGGAGGATGCGTTCTCTCGAGGGATTGTTTAGCTTTCCCTGTGTACCCGGAGCTCAAGGGATGCGTCCTGAGAGTGGAAGGGACACTTAGCACCGATAGCTCAAAGGATGCGTCCTGCGAGTGAGAGTGGTGTGGGCACCGATAGCTCAAAGGATGCGTCCTGCGAGTGGGAGTGGTGTGACATCGATAGCTCAAGGGATGCGTCCTGCGAGTGAGAGGGATGTCGAATGAGTTAAAGGTGATAGATGTCGGAAAACAGGCGTATAAACATGAGACTGAACGGGGGCCTCGGAGATTGGGTTTGATCTCAGATAGTTGACCGGGTTGGGTCGGGTTTGAATTTGTGGCCAGTAGTTGGCGGTTCGACGAGATTCGAGGACGAATCCATTGTTAGTGGGGGAGAATTGTAACGCCCGTGTTTCAAAAATGGGAATTTTGGAAGGGTGTCGAGCGACACAAGACCTGTGTGTCGATCGACACGGGGTTTGTTTCTCAGGTGGTTTTGGGCAGGGAGGTCCCTGTCGATCGACACAGTGTGTCTGTCGATCGACACGCGTGAAATCAGACTTAGGGTTTTGATTTCGGTTCGGTTTAGTTTTGGGCCGGTTTAATGGATAAGTTAGGGCTTCCGTATAAATACGAGGATACGTATTTCTGGCCGTATTCAGAGGCAAAAATACGTAGAGATCAGAGAATTCTTGAGAGGTTTTGGGGTTTGGATCGATCTAGTTCGTGTTTTCGAAGCCTTGCTGTTTGTTTGGTGATTTGTGAACGATTTCCAGTCCGTTCCAGCGAAGGATCAGAAGGATCAGTTCGTTCGTGTCTCTGTTACCGTAGCCAATCCGCTTCAAACTCAAGGTGAGTGCGTGATTGCTAGGAAAAACGTAGATTCGAATGTTAGGATTGTTGTATTTTCGATTAATTGTTGAATTGTGTGATTGTTGGTATTATGGTCTCTGTCCTGCGTATAGTTTGTGTGAAATCGTGGTTCTTGGTCGCTGTTTCGAATCGCGATAGAAAACGAGATGAGTCGCGTGAGGATAGACTCGGTCTCGGTTTCTGGGAGGTCGTGTCGATCGACACGATTGAGCTGTGTCGATCGACACATCGCGGAGAATTGTGTGTCGATCCAGTGGGCCGAGTGTCAATCGACACGGGGTGTTTGTCGATCAATACTTGTTAATTGTTGCTGTTTTTGTGTGGTTTATCTGGTTATTTGTGAATTGTTTAATTTAACCAGGAATTGCGTACTTGAACTGGAATTGCTTAATTATTCAAGAAATGGTATTAATAAATTGGTTTATGATTTAATTGGCTTTTAAATCGCGTAGTATGTTGGTATTTGAATTTTATGTTTTTCCTTTTAGCGGGATGACCGCACCACTGAGTATTTATGATAATACTCACGCAACTCCTTTCTTTCCCATTGAGTTGTAGGTAAAGGAAAATTGTGATCGTGGAATCGAGGCCAAGAGAAGAGGATGATAGGGTTTTTATATGTTGTTTAGTCTAGCGAACCAGCTGTTTAGGTTGCTAGAGGATTCTATTTCATTCCTGAATTCTGATGGTTAAATTTAAATGGTTATTTATCTTATGGATTTATTATTGGTTTTGAGTATTAAGTATGTTTATTTATTCCGCAGCAGAATTGTTAGTTTTTTTAAAAAAAAAAGGGGTTAAGGTGTTACACAACCACCGCATAATTTCAGGTTAGACGTTCTTTTAGGTGTTCTAGCTTAACTGCGCGCGTTTCCTTTTATCCACTTTATTTATTCGCTCCTTGTCGCCCTCAGGCGACCCGACTCGCAGGCTAGACACCGGTTCGGGCGGGGTTCCAGTGCAGCGCTCTGTCGACTAGAAGAAGGCACAGGTATCACTCAAACAACCGCCGCCTCCTCGGATCAAGCGCAAAGGATCATCTATTGGTCCGAGCAAGTCAACTCCCACAAAGGTGAGCAAGTCAGCCTCCGCTACTCGAAACAGTGATGCTTCGAGTAGATCTCACCGAACCGTGTCTGCCGCCCAGGAGACTGGGACTGTTTCTAAGCAAAGCTCGAGGGACGAGAGCGCCCCAGTCACCATCCGGCACGGTCGAGGGAAAGATCTTAAGGGCATGTATGCCCATCTGCTGGACAAGCGCGCCCGTACCGAAGGTGGAAGGTCTGGTCGAAGAGCTGACGAGGAGGGGGACGAAGGCGAACCCGAAGATGTTGGTGAAGAAATTGTTGGTTTCGATAGCGGAAGGATCCCATATGGGACAAATGATGTAATTGGTGGCGAGGAGGCCGTTATGGAGAGGAGGGCCGAGGAGAGAGGAGGAGGAGATTCGGCTGGGGGTGCTACTCGTGACGTTGATCCGAGCGGGGGCCTTGTCGAGACTTTCTTCACTGACCCAAACTCAGCGGGTCTGCCTGTTCACGACGAGTTTGAATACAGCTTTAAAGGCCTTGGGGGTCACATCATTGAGCACCCCCGGGAATGTGGGAGGTTACTCAACATGATCCGAGGAGACGAAAGTTCCAACAACGTGGCGTTGGATGACATGTCCGATCCGCAGTCCTATTGTGATGGGACTCAACACGTCGTTCAGGTACCTTGCTCATTTTCCCGTTTCTTCCTATTCCCCGACTGTCGGTTGTTACTTTTTGATTTGCTACCCGCTGTTGAATAGGTGCTCGCTATCTGGAACAACACATGGAATCGTCTCTCGAATGCGAAGAAGAGGATCGTTACACTGATGACCCAGACTGAGGAGGACAGCGCTACAATCGAGCGACTTCAAAAGGAAAATGAGTCCTTGATGGGAGAGATTCGGTTGTTGAAATCGCGGGGTGGTTCGGAAGCGGAGCTTAAAAGGCTAAGGGTGCGCGTGAGAGAGCAGGATAAACAGATCGATGCCATGAGAAAACGCTTGACCGCGTCGGTTGAGAACACGCGGTTTCTCCGTGAGTCCGTCGAGCGTGCAAATGCGGAGAAGTTCACGGCCAAGAAGAGATTTGAAGACGTTAGGGAGTGCATTAAGTCGGCCGAAAGGATCAACGCCGGGCTGGTCGCGCATGTCCGTAATCAGATGTCACGTCTTCGGGCTTCCCGACAGGATTATGTTTAGGCGTGTGCTAAGTTGATCGAGCAGGCAAAAGAATCCCTCTCGTTAGTCGGGGCCTAATTTGTGAAGCAGAAGGAGTATCAACGCCGTATAAGTCTGGTAAGTCAGTCCAAGACTCAGGTTGATGTCCTCACAAAGATGGAGGAAGCCGGCTATGAGATGGACCCTGGCAGCCTGGCAGACGCCAGAGCAAATCCAAGGATTATTCCGACGAGGTAATGTCGATGAAGCTGATGGACTTCCTGGAGCGAGGCTAGGAGTTTGTTCCCGATCCGGGCATTTTCCCGGGCGGTTGTGAGCGGCCTTCGTCCCCATTCGGAGAGAGGGATTTCGGTTTTGAAGATTCCTGGATACTAAAGCCGTACATCAGTCACGACATGGTTGAACCCGAGGATGTACACCGCCGGGAACAGGGCTCTTAACGTGTTTGTCGATGTGGCGCTTAGGGGAGTCACCGAGGAACCTCCAAGGTTAGTTGACCGTTTGCCAGTTTCTTTCAATTCTTTCTTTGGACGCTAGTCAGAGGCTGACTGGAAAAGGTGTTGATAGGAATGTGGATGAGTCTGCTCTCCCCAAGCAGGTACCGGTGGAGGAGCCTACTCGTGATGTGATGACTGGTGACGCTCTCCAACCCCTGTCTACTCCGATCCCGCCTCTTCAGCTTTAAGGACCAAGATACCGGTGGCCGGTTTTAAAAGAGTTTCCTCCCTTTTCTTTTTTGTTGTTGCCCGGCCAAGTGTGGCCTTTAGAACTCAAATCTTTGTAATAACTGCTTCTCCTCGGATCTGTGGAGGTCCGAGTTTACTCTGTTTTTCCCCGGGAAGTTTTTCTCGGGTTTTAAGTCAAGTGTTTGTTCGTTATTTGTTTTGCGGCTAAGTTGTCTGAAATGTGTGAATCCGACCAGGTTTGCGCGTTGGACAGTCGGATTGGTTTGTTTGCAGGTCAGAACCTAGCTTACGACGAATTCCGTCTCGTGGCTAAGTTTGCGAGGATACTCGGCTTAACGACTACTTACACGTTCCTTGGAAAATGTGCAGGTCGGGGCCTGGCTTAAATTCTTATTTGGGTTAACTTTCGATTTCTAGGAATTTGTAGATTATTTCACTACGGCATTTATGAGAAACGCGAAAGGGTATTCTTCTGGTCGAGTACTTGGCCAGAGCATCGATACAGATTTTTGCTCAGAGCTTCTGAGAATTGAAGGGTTAGTTTTGTTAGCGTGAGACCGGGTAGGTATATAAAAAGTTTTGATTATCACGACTGGTCTTCCGGGGAAGCTGCCTACGTACCCGTTAAAAAGGGATCAAGCCAAACGTAGTTTAGATTACAAGTGATAGATAGGTAGCTCGTTCGGAACGAGTAAGAATACAAGGTACACCTTTTTTTTTTGGCGCTTGCTCGCGGGGAGTGGTGTCGGTTCTGGACTGCTTAAGTGACTCTCCGGGGAAAGTGTGGCTTCGGAGTGTGTGAACATGTTTGTTGGTGGCCTTCCTTGAGCGCCTGTGCGTTCCAGATCAACGGGGCGGGAGCTTCGCCGATGGTGTCGAGTTTGTACAATCCCTGACGAGCTACTCTGGCTACCCGGTAAGGTCCTTCCCAACTTGCTCCGGATTGGTTGGTGTGTGATCCGCTCGTATTGGGTATCTGGCGCAAGACGAGGTCGCCGATGCTAAGTGGGGTGTTCTGAGCGAGCTTATGGTCGTTCAAAGTCGGGTTGCTGAGTGACCTCCTCCGATCTGGGGGGTAGAATAATTCATCAGGTACGGCACTAGGCGAATATGACGGTTAGTTCTTCGATTTCTTGACAGATGGCCGGGGTGTCTGGTTCACATCGTTCCGTTCCCCGGCTCGCTCTCGTTTTTCTCTATCTGACATTTTCTTGGGTCGGGGATGGCCTTGTCGGATGTTGTCTTTCTGTCCGTAGCTTCTTCCTCGCTCGAGTCTGTCGAAGATTGTTGGTACCGATCGGAGGCGGGGTGTGGGCGCCCTGGGGTTCAGTTGAGTCGGTGGTTCTTTAAGCTCATGTGTCATTCCATGCGATGAGACTAGACTTTCTAGGCGGGCGCTCGTCTGTCGAACCTTCTCATCCTATGCGTCGAGGCGGCGCATCAGTAGTTGGAGAGATTGTTTGTACTCGGCATGGCTTCCTGTTCTTGGAATCATTGGGTTGGGGGGGTTGTCCGATCGGGTTTGATCGTACTGGGTTTCCAGGTGAAGTCTCAGATCCTTGGGATGATCGGGGGTGTGTCGTATTTTGGTGGGGTGGTCGGGAATTTGCACTAGCTCTGGAAGGATGATCCTGTCGAAGACGGACATCGGAGTTTTAGTTTGCTCGGTTCCGCCGAGACGACTGACGGGACGGTCGGGTTTCCTTCGTGAGCGTTCCTCGCGGTCGGGGAGGGTTCTCGCCAACACATGGTCGGACTGTGACCGAGAGTTAGCATGTTTGTTGAGATCTACCATCTTTTAGGCGTAAAAAGAAATCTTCAAGGAGGAAACTCCCCTACCTGGCGCGCCAAATGTTGAACTCGGAGAGCGGGTTCTACACTAAACTTGTAAAGAAGGTTCGAGATTCTTTGTAAGTTAGATGGTAGGTGAGAGAAGGTTGAATAAGTATGCTGTTTCGGGAGAGCAGGTAGCTATGGGCTTCCGAGCAGGCTAAACGAAAGGCGATTATCCCGAGCAGGATGGACGAAAGTAGGATTGTATTAATACTCAAATGTGGTCAAAAAGCATGGGTCTTCCCCCAAATGTGATACAACTATATATAGGACTTGTAATGTAGGGTAAATGTGTATATGGTTAAAAACTAACCATATACTTTACAAAAGTAACCGTAGATTAAATACAAAATAACTAGACATAGATTTTATCTTATCTTTGAGGAACGGGCCTTGGTGCTTGCTGGGCCGAGAGCAGGATTTGCCTCGGGCCAAATCCAGATGTAACATATTCTTAGGTTTCTCGTCTATAATTGGTTCTGCAATTTTGTCCAAGTACTACAGTGCCATTTCTTCTTTGTTTTTTCTACCTCATATTTTCTAGTCCTCTTTTAAGACTCAAATAGGTTTTTTTTTTGTCGAACTAAAATAGGTCTAAAAGTTTTCAGTCATTGAACCATTTAAGGCATACCAAGGACCACCAGGCTATGCATGATGATGTTTATATTGATTATCTTTAGTTACTTTCGATACCTTAAGTTTTGCTTTTGAGATTACCTTGTTTGTTGCTATGTATTAGTACCATGTTTTGCTTTTGAGATTACCTTGTTTGTTGCTATGTATTAGTAGGTGAAGATATAGAAACAGAGACAAACCAAAGTACTACCTGTATGAAATCAAATTCTAAATCACCACCACACAAAGAAAAAAGAGTTGTAACCAATTCAAAAATAGCAAGAAAACCCAAGAGGCAAAGGTTTTGCATTTTGCAACATGCCCAAATGCATGAAACGAGCTTTTGAGCGGTGAGGCTACAGAAAAACAGCCTCTTTAACTCATTGGTAAGATAAAAAGAACAACATTTGTAACGACTAACAAGAATAAAGTTTCCAAAAGAGGAATTTCGAGATTATCCTGTTTGTCGTGATGTATTAGGTAATAGTATTATAAAAACAGAGACAGCCATAGTATTACTTTACTACTTGTATGAATCAAATGCAAAATAGCAAGAAAACACAAGAATCAAAGGTTTTGCAACATGCCCAAATGCAAGAAACGAGCTTTTAACTGATTTGATAAAAGGAGCAACATTTATAACCAGAATTAAGTTTCCGATTTAATGGGCCAATTATTAGGCCCATAATAGATTAAGGCAGGCCTTTTTCAACCCTATAGTCTCTTCCCTCTTTGGCTATATATATAGTAACTAAACACCGGCAAAAATTCACCCTCACTCTCTAGTCACTTACTTCACCATTTCCAGAAGAGCACCACAAAAGCACCGTTACTGAAAATGAGTCAGAGAATGCCAAACTCCACCATGAAACCAGGAAGCTCCGGTGGAACCAACACTCCACCAATGCGTATGTCTTCTTCTCTCACCCTTTTGCTCATAAAAATCCAATTTTTTTTACTTTTGGTGAACTCTTTTCTTAAGATCGGTCTCTAATGTTTATCATCAACTTCCTCCCACACTTTTGGCTCATAAAAATCTAATCTTTTTTACTTTTGGTCAAATATATCCTCCCAAAATCGATTTCTGATGTTAAAGTTTGTTTTTTTATGGTGTTCTATTCCATAATGATGTTTATGGTTTCTTCTCTCACATTTTTGCTCATAAAAATCCAATCTTTTAGTCAATTTTTACTCTATAGGTCTCTGATTTCGAAGTTTTTCATTAGTCTCAACATAAAAATTGAATCTTTTTAACTTTTTGTCAAGTCTTTTACTCTCAAAATCGATTTCTGATCTTAAAGTTTGTATTTTTCTTGTGTTTAGCGAGGAACTTGTTCCAGAAAACCGGAAGTGAAACGGTGTACGAAGTGATCGACACAAAGGAGGCTTGCATTTTTAGGGTCGACATGCCTGGCTCTCCCGAATCAGACCTTGCTTACTGGGTCGATTCGCACAAAGTTCACTTCTTCGCCGACGAACCAGATAGGCCTGAATACAACTACTCCGGTCGTAAATACGGTGGCTCCATGGTTTTCAACCCAAAGACTAACGACGTGAGTGGAGCAAAGGCTAAGCTAGTTAATGGTGTTCTTTGGGTCACTGTTCCTAAGAATCCTGGTTCAAACGCTTCCACTGATGTGATTGAGAAGATCGTTTACTGTAAACTAACAAGGGAAAACTTTTAATTGATCGTATCTTGCCTCATCGTAATCGTGTTTAATTAGGGTTTAAATAAGGTGTTTTCGAGTCCTAATGGTGTCTAGGGTTTTAAATTTGGGGTTTTTCAATAAATGAGTCTCCTATCTATCTGTGTCGTCTACTTTCATGTAGCTCTAGCTTTGGTTTATGTTTAATCTGGTATTGTTTGAGTGTAATGATCTTTAATTTATCATCTGATTAATATCATCAAGACGTTTCTTTGTTTCATTTAATGCAAAAGCGTTGCTTTGAGTTTTATGGAGAGACTATAAAAAGAAAAAAGAGAGTTTCGTTCGATTAATATAAATGGAAGCCAGATCATATACATTTAAGGGTTTTTTTGCAAGAAAGGAACAAACTTTAAATATCGTACACTGAAAAAAAACTTATTAATGATAAAAAAGTTTGGAAAAATGGATATACATAAAAGACTCTGTTGAAAACTTGTAAAACCCATTTTTTTTTGTCCTACTTGAAAATAAAGAGAAAAGGAGATGACGTCATCGTCTTCCTCCTGAAATTTTTCTTTTTGAAAAATGAAGATAGGAGAGAGATGACAACATTACCGTGATTAATGATTTGTCGTAAATAAGAAAGGAGGAGGGCCAATAGGAGATTTACAGCTCGTCACTTTTACTCTGTATCATTGGTGACGTCACTGATTAGTTTCACGGTAAAAAACTAAAACAAATCAGAAGGAAAAGCAGTTTTTTTTAACAGTAAAACTTCAAAAGATGAGTAAAAACGTATGACCAGTCAAATTTGGTTACAACATGCCTAATTGCAAGAAACGAGCTTTTTTTTATGAATTGACAAGATAAAGTAACAACATTTGTAACTAAAGTTGATCAATTCAGTAAGAATCAAAAACTATAGCTCGATACAAGGGTACTTGATTCATCATTACTGCACCAAACTCTACAAAGGGAGATTTCCCCAAATCAAAGCAATTTTTCCATTTTGGGATTCCTTTAGAGCTAAATTCACTGGGCCAATTACTAGGCCCATAATACATTAACCCTATAATAATAATCTTCCCTCTTCGGCTATAAATATTACTATTAACTAAACACTGCCAAAAATCACTCACTCACCGCTACACCATTTCCAAAAGAGCCAAAAAAGAAAAAGAGAGAAATTTGAAAATGAGTAACAAAATGCTAATCTCCACCACGAAACCAGGAACCTCCGGCGGAAACGAAGCTCCATCACCACGTACGTCTTCTTCTCTCTCCCTTTTACTCATAAAAATCCTTTCTTTTTTTACTTTTGGTCATGATTTCTCTTAAGATCTCTCATGTTTATGGTCTAATTCTTCTTTCACTCATAAAAAAAATCCAATCTTTTTTTTTACTTTAAGTCATGCTTTTACTCTTAAAGACCTCCGATCTCGAAGTTTCTCTTCACTCTGAACATAAAAATCGAATATTTTCTTAATTTTGCTCAAGTCTTTCTCATAAAACCGATCTTCTCATGTTAAAGCTTGTATTTTTATGGTGTGTAGCTAGGAACAGATTCCAGAAAACCGGAAGCCAGGCACTGTACGAAATGACAGAGACCAAAGAAGCTTGTGTTTATAGGCTCGACGTGCCGGGTTGTCGTGAATCGGATCTTAATTTCTGGGTCGATTCCGACGTGGTCCATTTCTCCGCCGACGAGCCAGCCAAGCCTGAAAACAACTACTCCGGTCGGAAATATGGTGGAACCATAGAACCGTACCCAAAGGCTTACGACGTGAAGGAAGCAAAGGCGAAGCTTGTCTATGGAGTCCTCTGGATTACTGTTCCGAAGATTCCTGGTACTAACGTTGATCCAATTGAGAAGATGCTTTACTCGATGAAAACAAAAGAAGACTTCATGAGTTGATGATGATGAGTCCTATCTTAATCGTGTCTAGGGTTTGAATAAGGTTGTGGTTTCGAGTCCTAATGGAGTCTAGGGTTTTAAATTAGGGTCGTATTTGAATAAATGAGTCTCTAATCTATCTATGTTGTCTACTTTCATGGTTTTATGTTTATCTCTTATGGTTTCAGTGTAATGGATCTTTGGTTTCTACCTTAATCTTCTGGTTAATGAATAATAATGTCATCAAAAAGTTTCTTTGTTTTTCTCTTTTTTGTCAGTAACATTTATTTGAGCTTATGGTAAAAAGAAAAACGAAATTTGAGTAATAATATTAATGGAAGACAGATCATATAATAAGGGTTTTTGCAAGAAATGAACAAACTTTATACATTTGTAGTCGTACACTGAAAAAAAAGTAATTAGTGGAAAAAAAAGTTTGAAAAATATGGATTTACACATTAAAAGACTATTGAAAAACTTGTAACCCATTTTTTTGTTGTCGTAAGTGAAAATAAAGAGAGAAGAATCGATGACGTAATTGTCTATTTCGTGTAATTTTTTACTCTGTATGATTAATACGGAAAGAAACCAGCCAATAGGAAACCGACAGCTCGATGCATTGCTAACGTCAAATGTTCTCACGGGTAACAAGTAAAACCAAAAAAGCAGTTTTATTTACAGTGAGAGAGTGGTTAAAACTTCAAAAGATGAGTAAAAGTATGACCAGTCAAACTTTGTTACAGAGTGTGCTTCGTTTATACTTTATACAACAAAAACCAAAGACTCCATTTTTATGCAGAGAGAGAAAAGTGAAGAGAGAAGAGAGAAAAATGGTTGGATTGGGATTTAAGGACGATACAGAAATTCCTTCTACTGGAGGTTTCCTTCTTCCTCCTTTCTCTTCTGCAATCAATTTTTTTTTTGTGTGTAAAGTTGCGTTTTTTCTTCCCATGAAACGAAAAGAGCTTTCTTTTACATGATTTCGTTAAAGCTCTTCAATAATTTATGATTCTGATCTTACTTTTTGCTAGAAACTACAATATTTACGATTTCCTTTGTTTACTGTAATCAAAGTTGCGTTTTTTCTTCCCATATAAACGAAAAGAGCTTTCTTTGACATGATTTCAATAATCTTTGATTCTGCTATGTTTACGATTTCGTTTTTGTTCTCTCCACTGTGTTGAAAACAGAGGACATTTACGCAACTAACAATCAGTTTCAGAAATCCGGTCCAAAGGGATTCATCCAAGTGAAGGTTCTCGAAAACGACGATCTTTACGTCCGTGTCGACTTGCCCGGAGTTCCAGACGACGCCGTTCGTCACAGGGTTGACGCCGTGAGGCAAAAGATCGTCTTTTTCTCCGGTGATACCGTGGACGACGGAAACAAAGTAGACCCAGTTCGTGAATACTCTGGATCCGCCGGTTTGGGTTGTGACTGCTGCGAAATCACAAACGTTGATGCTAAGATGAAAGATGGAATCTTGAGGATGATTATCAAAAGGGTCAAAGTGAAGGACCATGAGAAGAAGTGCACACTTACTCTCCCTCCTTTTAAAGGTTCGAATCGATCATCAAAATCCCTAAAGTCATCACTGTGTATCTTAATTTGCACATTTACAGATTTAGATTCAGTATTATATGTTGTAGAGTTACATAAGTAAAGAGCATATATAGAAATGTGGTGTTAACTGTTTCAGACCTAGTTTCTATCTGCTGCTTTGTTTTGGATAATGGAATGGTTACTGTTGTATATGAGTGATAAGCTTGACTTGGGAGAGCTTTATTGTATTCAGAATAAGTCACAAACGTGTTGGTTCTTTTGTGTTGATGTCTTGAAAAGTTACTGAATGAAATATGACTTATCTTTTGTATAAATGTAGTCTAAGAATGCTTGTATATGAGTGATAAGCTTGACTTGGGAGCTTTATTGTATTCAGGATATAGGTAAGAAGTAATTGGTTGTGACTTGTTCTGTGTTTGGAACAGGTAAATCCGGACGGTTCTTGGAGGATCATCCCTTTGTGGTGAAAGGTCGTAAGAGAGCACTTATTGGAGATACAATGGCTAATGGAGGACTTTACTTCGCAGTGGACGTGCCTGGTGTTTGTGGTGAAGAAATTGAAGTTTTAGCTAATGATAACGAAGTCAAATTCTATGCTGAGGTGAAGAATGTGTATGAGCATGATGAGAGTGCTCGTATCTACCTTGGAAGGCTCATAAGTCCTCAGGGACTTCCACTTCTTAGCCACCTCGTGGGTTGCGAAGCAAAGTATGGTGTACTCAAGGTTGTTATTGCACCTCCTACCACCACCACCACCGCACCTCCTCCTACCACCACCAACAATGAAGACTAAGCCCTATCGCCTTATCAATCTCTTTATCTCTCTTTTGTTAGGAATGTTAAGTTTGAGACACTCTTGCTTTTGTGTTTGATTGTGGAATGGATCTAGTGATTCATGACCCTTTCAATCACTCTATAGCTATTTAGAGAGAAAATCTGAGTGAAAGACAACATCTCATCATGTCAACCCCAAATGAAAACTTTGTGCAATCAGCAATTCCTTGCTTTGATGGTCATTGGAGCATGTCATTGGAGTATGTGGCACGTGCCACAAGAATTATAACGTAGGTCCACCCCTGACCGTATCCGAGGCCTAGTCAACATGACAAGAATTTCAGAAAAAAAACTTTATTCAAATGATCCTTTGATCGTGTTAATGAGGCACTCAACAAGCCTCATATCTTCCATTAAAGTTTGGGACTGAGAGAAACTGCCTTGCAGAATCCATTGCCACAAGCGTAACTCGCGACAATCGTTACCAGTCAAACATTTCCCAAGGTTCTGCAACATCAGCTTCTCGTTCTTGATTTTGGTGCGCGCCTCTCTGCCAGTGCCTTCAACTCATTGAACTTGACACGTTAGGCCCGATACTGGTCTGCCAACTTACCAAGATCTTTAGCAAATCCAATTTCCTAGTAAAACGTATGTATAACACTTAGCCGCAATAACAGACGGGTACACATAACAAATGAAGGCGTGAAACTAGTAATTGGTACAGTTTCAGTAAGAAAGCTTTCTACAGAGCAATCATGTGATAATCTAGAGCACAAACTATGAAGCTAAACAAGCAGTATCTATCTACTATGATGCAGAGATACTAGAGAGGAACCAAATCTAAAATTCTCATTTCCATACAAATTCTCATCATCAGACTTTGGGATTCGTTTCTGTAATAGCAATATATAAATGATACCTAAGATTTTATTATGATGCAATGGTAGAAGCCATATCAAACGAAGAACAAGAACATAAGAAAACAATAAAAGCTTACCAGTGATGGCACTTGATCAAAATCAGAAGTAATCTGACCGCAGTCGGCGATTTTCAAGACCTTGATCCCCTCTGAAACTCCTTCCATCGCATTAATTCGCTTGATCACATCCAATCCCTCCACAACCTGTCCGAACACGATATGCGAACCGTCGAGAGTCATTGGGGTCGTGTCGGCGAAGAGCTCCATCTCGATACGACCTGCTCGCTTGCCATCGACTTCCATCTCAAAGAAAACTTTGGGGTTAGTGTACACCATTTTCGGAGATTGAACAAGCAGAGAGATGCGACGACGGTTTCGTATTGCGGCCATTTAAGAGATGAATATATTTATGATAACAAGTCAGAACTCAAGGCATCAAAAATTGAAGGATCTTAAAGCCAAACATTATTTGTTTCATGCTAAAGATCGAGCAACTTTGGAAACAATTCTTTGGACTTGCAAACAAGATGAGGAAAAAATGCAAGAGAAACAATAAAACAATCTCGTCATACAATAGACAACACAATATAATGGAGAATATATGTAATCTAATTGGTTCATAAAAGGCATCTAATTGCTTCGGTTGCCATCACAATTGGACAGAGATAAGCAAATAATATATCAATGGAGACCGAGAGTAACTCCGATGTGTAAGCCCCGCAACTGAAAAATCGAACCGAACCGACCTAAATTACCCGAACCAAATGCAAACCGATTTTTGAAAATACCCAATGAAACCGAACCAAAAAACCGAAACCGAATCAAACCGAAAATCCAATGGATATCCGAAATAACCAAAACATAAATTAACTCATAGACATTTTGTTATATGTTGGGTATGTTTGGATAATTTAGATAGATTTTACACATTTTTTCTTAGTTTTATTTTTATTGACCCTATTGTATTTTATTTTTAGTTTATGTACTTGGTACATATTTGCAAGTTTGGTTTTGATTTTTTGGGTATCAACCAAACTGACCGTTTTGAAATTTAGTTCTTTTATGGTTTTCCTAATTGTATAACCAAACCGAACTATTGTGGAACCAAACCGTACCGAACCAAAAAACATTTGTTTTTTTATATAGATCCTATTTTACTAGAACCGAAATACCGAACTGAAGAATCAAATGCCGACCCGTAAGAATTTGGATGGACCGTTAATAGTTGATGGAGATTTCAATACTATTGTTTGGTTTTTATTAGGCCCATAGTAGCAAATAGGGCTGGGCATAAAATCCGTACCCGATACCCTAACCCGAATCCGACCCGAAAATTAGAGTACTGGTATCGTAAATTACCCAATCGGGTTTTATTTTATTAACATTAGGGTATCCGAACCCTATAGGGTAAAACCCGATACCCGATCGGGTATCCGAATATATACATACACATACACGATTATGTATTTTAATCACTAAACCTAACCCTAAAACACTCATTTCATCTCTATTTTTTCGCCTATGGCTTACATGATCGAGATCCTTGTGCTTTCGGATTGATTATTATTCTTTTGTTTCCTTTACTTATTGTGTGTTTATATAGTAGTAAATTTACTACATTTGGGTTGTGTTTTGAATTTATTTTCCGTTTTTTTACTGTCATATCTTGGTGTTTCGTCAACTTTGGCATTTTTAAATTCAATTTTTGTTTAAGACATGGTTTTTTGAATAATTTTTTTTGTCTTTTGATCATTTTTTTTAGTATAATCATAATATTCGGGTACCCGAACCCGCTACAACCCGACCCGTACCCGGCCTAATTATACGTTATACCCGAATGGATTTTATATTTTTGAAAACGGATACCCGACGAACATAACTACCCGCCTCGAACCCGAACGGTACCCGAATAGGTACCCGAATGCCCAGCCCTAGTAGCAAAAGGCAGGCCTTTTTCAACCCTATATTTCTCCCTCGCCGGCTATAAATAATAAGTAAACAAGTAGCGAAAAATCTCACTCATTCACAGAATCACTACAACACCATTTCCAAAAGAGCAAAAGAAAAAAAGCTTCTTTTTTTTTTTTAAGATGAGTCAGAGAATACGTAAGCCTTCTTCACTCACCCTTTTACTCCTAAAAATCCAACCCTTTTTTACTTTTTGGTCGAGTCTTTGCTCTCTAGATTCATCTGTGATGTTAAAGCTTGTATTTTTATGATGTTATTGCACAAAACCCGAATGTTTTTCACATTTGGTCAAGTCTTTGCTCTCTAGATTCATCTGTGTTGTTAAGCCTGTATTTTTTATGGTGTTATTGCATAAAAACCGAATCTTTTTAACTTTTGTTCAAGTTCTTTCTCTTAAAATCGTTCTCTAATGTTGAAGCTTGTATTTTGATGGTGTTATTGCATAAAAATCGAACCTTTTGACCGTTGGTCAAACTTTTTTCTCCTGAAATTGATCTCTCATATGTTAAAGTTTGTATCTTTATGGTGTTATAGCGAGGAACAGGTTCCAAAAAAGTGGAAACGAAGAAGCTTATGAGGTGATGGAGACCAAGGACGCCATCGTCTATAGGGTTGACATGCCGGGATGTCCAGGATCAGATCTCGTTTACTCGGTTGATTCCACCACCATTCACTTCTTCGCCGACGAGCCAGCAAAGCCTGCATACAATTACTCCGGTCGCAAATACGGTGGAACCATGGTTTTGAACGCAAAGATGTACAACGTCGAGAAAACAAAGGTTAAGCTTGCTAATGGAGTTCTCTGGATCACTGTTCCTAAGATCCCTGGTGTAAAGGCTTCCATTGATACCATTGAGAAGATGCTAAACTGTAAGATTACCAGAGAAGACTTCGCTTGATGAATGAGTCTTCTTCTGTCTCGTCTAGGATTTGAATAAGTTGCTGTTTTCGAGTTCCTCTCTTGTCCTCTAATGGAGTCTCTGTGTGACTTGTTTTGAATAATGATATGTAGTCTACTTTAATGCAGTACTGGTTTTATGTTTATCTGTTCTGGTTGAGTACTGTAATGATCTTTTAGATTCTATCTTTATCATCTGGTTAATGAATAATGATGTCATCAAGAACGTTTCTTTGAGCTTAATTATGGTGAAACTATAAAAAGAAAAAGAAAAAAAGAAAAAAAGAAAAAAGAGTTTTGAGTAATTTAAATGGAACCCAGATCATGAACATGTAAGAGTTTTTGGCTATAAAAGAAAACATATATATATATATATATATATATTGTAAGCTGATAAAACCTAATCGATGGAAAAACAAAGTTTGAAAAAATTCAAAAATGGTTAATACATTAAAAGACTGTGTTGAAAACTTTGAAAATGAAGACAGGAGAGAGAGAGAGAGAGACGACAACATTTTTGCATTTCCGTGTATGGTTTGTCGTAGATACAGAAGGAAGACAACCAATAGAAACTTGTAGCATTGCTGACGTTATTGATTCGTTTTTCACGGTAAAAAACAAATCAAAAGGGAAACCAGTTTTTTTACAGTGACTGAGTGGTTAAAAAACAACTTAAATCATTTTTGTTTTTCGAACATTTTTGATAAGTAAAATATTTAATCGTAACTAGTTATAATTTGATTAACTAGTAATGAAATTATTGATTTTCCAACCAAAACATGAATGGATTTGTCTTTAATAATGTTTCACAACTTTTGTCTTTTTGCTCAAATTCTTCAAATTACTTAAATGGTAACAAAATTTCTTTCTTTCTACAAATTCTTCATAATAATTGGTTACCATTTAGAACCTTTATCATCTGATTAATGAATTTATCCTCAAAAACCTTTCTTTATCTTCTTTTTGTCAAAAACTTGAGCTTATGGTGAAATTATAAAAAGAAAAACGAGTTTTGAGTAAAGCTAGATCATATACATTTAAGGTTATTGTAAGAAAGGAACCAAATTTATAGATTTATACACTGGAAAAACGTAATTACTGAAAAACAAAAAGTTTGAAAAAAATGGATATACATTAAGACTCTGTTGAAAACTTGTAACCCATATTTTTGTCGTACGTGAAAAATAAAGAGAGAAGAATCGATGACGTAATCGTGTTTTTCCTGTAATTTTTCTTTTTGTGTCGTTAATACGTAAAGAAGAGAGCCAATAGGAGATCGACAGCTCGATTCAAATCATTTCAGGGTAAAAGGTAAAAACAAAAAAGTAGATTTTTTACTGTGATATAGTGGTTAAACTTTCAAAAAATGAGAAAAAGTATGACCAGTCAAACTTCGTTACAGACTCTGGTTCGTTTAATACAAGCAAAAACCAAAGACTCCATTTTTATGCAACAGAGAGAGAAAAGTGAAGAGAGAAGAGAGAAAGAGAGAAAAATGGTTCCAATCGGATTTAAGGACTCTACTGGAATTCCTGGCCCAGGTCTCCTTCTTCCTCCTTTCTCTTCTGTAATCTTTTTTTTTTTTTACAAAGTTGCGTTTTTTCTTCCCATGGAACGAAAAGAGCTTTCTTTGACCCGATTTCTTCAATAATCTCTGATTCTGTTCTTACTTTTTTTCTGGAAGCTAATGTATTTACGATTTCCTTTGTTTACTGCAATCAAAGTTGCGTTTTTTCTTCCCATATAAACGAAAAGAGCTTTCTTTGACATGATAGACATTAAAGCTCTTCAATAATCCTTGATTATGTTCTTACTTTTTTTCTGGAAGCTAATGTATTTACGATTTTTCTTTTTGTTCTCTCCACTGTGTTGAAAACAGAGGACAAGTACGCGACCAACAATCAGTTTCTGAAATCCGGTCCAAAGGGATTCATCCAAGTGAAGATTCTCGAAAACGACGATCTTTACGTCCGTGTCGACTTGCCCGGAGTTCCAGACGACGCCGTTCGTCATAGGGTTGACGCCGTGAGGCAAAAGATCGTCTTTTTCTCCGGTGAGACCGTGGACGACGGAAACAAAGTAGACCCAGTTCGTGAATACTCTGGATCCGCCGGTTTGGGTTGTGACTGCTGCGAAATCACAAACGTTGATGCTAAGATGAAAGATGGAATCTTGAGGATGATTATCAAAAGGGTCAAAGTGAAGGACCATGAGAAGAAGTGCACACTCACTCTCCCTGCTTTTAAAGGTTCGAAAGTCATCAATGTTTATCTTAATTTGCACATTTACAGATTTGGATTCAGTAGTATTTGTTTTAGAGTTACATAAGTAAAGAGCATAGAAATGTGGTGTTAGTTTCCAGACTTAGTTTCTATCTGCTGCTTTGTTTTGGATAACGGAATGCTCACTGTTGTATATGAGTGACAAGCTTGACTTGGGAGAGCTTTATTGTATTCAGAATAATTTACAAACGAGTTGGTTCTTTTGTGTTGATGTCTTGAAAAGTAATTGGTTGTAACTTGTTCTGTGTTTGGTTTGGAACAGGTAAATCCGGAAGGTTCTTGGAGGATCATCCGTTTGTGGTGAAAGGTCGAAAGAGAGCACTTATTGGAGAACCAATAGCTAATGGAGGACTTTACTTCTCAGTGGATGTGCCTGGTGTTTGTGCTGAAGAGATTGACGTGTTAGCTAATGAGAATGAAGCCAGATTCCGTGCTGAGGTGAAGAATGTGTATGAGCATGATGAGAGTGCCCGTATCTACGCAGGATGCCTCAAAAGTCCTCACCAGGGACTTTCACTTCTTAGCCACGTCATGGGTTGGGATGCAGAGTATGGTGTTCTCAAGGTTGTTATTGCACCTCCTCCCACCACCACCACCGCACCTCCTCCTACCACCACCACCGTCACCAACACCAACAACGAAGACTAAGCCCTATGACCTTATCAATCTCATTATCTCTCTTTTGTTTTGTGTTTTGAAAGAAGTTAGGAATGTTTAAGTTTGAGACACTCTTGCTTTTGTGTTTGGTTGTGGAATGGATCTAGTGATTCATGACCCTTCAAACACTCTCTATCTCTTTTGTTTTGTGTTTTGGAACAACTTTGCATTGACGTTTCTTGTTTGTTTTAGTTGAAGACAATTGTGTTTGACATTAATGAATGAAACGTTAGGTTTTTGATAGAGAGGCGGAAGCTATAACGAACACAGAGATCAAGATCGTGAGGCACAATTTCAAACTCAATGATTCGAACTAGGATTCAACGAGAAATCTAGATCGAATGTAGTCGCGAATACTCTTCGCAGTGCTTTGAAAGCTCTTGAACTCTTATTAATAAAATCAAAGGTGCTTTTTACAATGGATGCTATTCTCTTTAAATACTACCTAAAGAGATAAACGAAAATCTATTCTACTCCTATCTCTAAAAGATCTGCAAATATCCCATCCTCAAATAAACGAAAAGCTCGTAAAGAAGAAAACCAAAATGAAACAAAACTTGATAAACACGTAAGGCCCAATAGGATTGTTGAGGCCCATACTCGTATGATGCGCTGCATCAGGTCCCTCCGGGTGGGAAAGAATTCGTCCACGAATCTGGAGCATCATTGTCACCACGAAACGGAGAAAGATACTTCACGTTAAAGACATCGGATGTACGTATATGTGAAGGTAAACGAACGCGATAAGCATTGGGATTAATGCGTTCCAACACTTCCACTGGCCCAAGCTTGCGTGACTTAAGCTTATTGTATTCTCCCACCGGCATCCTGTCTTTAGTCATCACCACCCAAACCATGTCACCTGGGTGAAAAAGTAATTCACGGCGTCTAACTTCAGCTGCTGATTTATACTTAACGGCGGCAGTCTCCAAGTTAGCCCGTGCCGTCGTATGTATCTCTTGTAACTCATGAACAAAGTCTTGAGCATCCCCATGGCAGCGCGTGTTATCGGGTAAAGTAGTCAAATCCAACGGACCCCGCGGCACAAGACCATAAACAACTCGAAAAGGAGAAAAACCCAAACTCCGATTCAGAGCATGATTATGCGCAAACTCAGCCTTGCACAATTGAGAATCCCATGACCGAATCTTATCACCCACAAGGCAACGCAACAAATCACCTAAAGCGCAATTAGTTACTTCTGTTTGACCATCGGATTGCGGATGATACGCGGAACTCATGTCAAGACTCGTGCCTAACAACCTCCAAAGAGAACGCCAAAAATGACTCAAGAAACGAGTATCGCGATCAGAAACGATAGACGTCGGCAGACCGTGGAGACGATAGATCTCACGAAAAAATAAACCAGCCACACTAACCGCATCGGTCGTCTTCTTGCAAGGAATGAAATGAGCCATTTTAGAAAAGCGGTCCACGACGACGAAAATAGAATCATGACCTCTCTGTGTTCGTGGCAAACCCAAAACAAAATCCATACTCACGTCCGTCCAAGGTTGAGTAGGTATAGGCAACGGTAAATACAACCCAGCGTTAGAAGCCTTACCCTTAGCGAGTTGACACACACGACATCGTTCTACAAAACGTTCCACATCGCGACGGAGCGTAGGCCAAAAGTACGAAGTAGAGACAAGGTGAAGTGTCCTATCCCTGCCCACGTGACCTTCATTATGGAGTTCTTGAATGATATGCAAACGCCAACTACAAGCAGGAACACAAATGCGCAAACCTCGAAACAAAAATCCCTCCTGAATGGAGTAGTCGCCACTTATGCCATTTGCAGTATCCGTAAAGATGCGGGAGAAGAACGGGTCAGTGGCATATAACTCAGCAAACACCGCAAAACCAGGAACCGAATTATGCATTGTAGTGATCAGACCATGACGGCGACTTAGAGCATCCGCCACACGGTTTGTTTTTCCCGATTGATGACGAATCGAAAACGTAAATTGCTGGAGATACGAAATCCAAGAAGCATGACGAGAGGATACCTTCGCTTGACGATCAAGATGACGGAGAGCATCATGATCGGTGAATAAGACAAACTCCCGATGAACCAAGTAATGGCGCCAATGTTTGATTGCTTGTATGATAGCATAGAATTCAACATCATAAGTGCTATAACGAGCACGAGCGCCAGCAATCTTCTCGCTATAATACGCAACAGGTCGACCAAGCTGACTTAACACAGCTCCAATTCCCAATTTCGACGCATCGCAGTGAAGCTCAAAGGGAACCGCAAAGTCAGGAAGAACCAAGATAGGAGCTGTTGTTAATTTCTCCTTAATAAGCTCAAACGCCGCTGCTGCCTCTTGAGTCCACTCAAACCGAGCATTCTTCATGCAATTCGTAATTGGAGCCATGATAGAGCTAAATTGACTCACAAACCGTCGATAAAAAGAGGCCAAACCGTGGAAACTACGAACCTCAGAAATTGTAGTAGGCGTCGGCCAAGATTTCACCGCTTCAATCTTAGAGAGATCCACCGATAACCCCTTATCAGACACCACATAGCCAAGAAAAAGAACTTCCGATACGCCAAACTCACATTTCTGTTTCGCCGCAAAGAATTGTTCTTGGCGCAAAACTAAAAGGACTTGACGAAGATGCTTAACGTGCTCGTCCAAGGAAGAACTAAAAATCAAAATGTCATCGAAATAAACAACAACAAATTTACCAATAAATGGTCGTAAGGCTTGATTCATGATCCTCATAAAGGTGCTAGGAGCATTAGACAATCCGAATGGCATAACAAGCCATTCAAAGAGACCCTCGCGCGTTTTAAAAGCTGTCTTCCACTCATCGCCCGGTCGAATGCGAATTTGATGATACCCGCTTTTTAAATCAATTTTGGAGAATATTTTAGCAGCTCCAATTTGATCTAATAAGTCGTCTAAGCGTGGAATAGGAAAACGATACCGTATTGTAATCTTGTTAATTGCGCGGCTGTCAACGCACATTCTCCATGACCCATCTTTCTTCGGGATTAAAAGAGCCGGTACCGCACACGGGCTAAGACTCTCGCGAATGTGGCCTTTCGTCAAAAGATCTTCCACTTGACGGCGAAGCTCTTCATGTTCAGTCGGACTCATGCGATAATGCGGACGATTGGGTAATGAAGCACCCGGAGTAAAGTCGATCTGATGTTGTATGTTTCGTAGAGGGGGCAGCCCCTTAGGCAGTTCAGTCGGAAAAACATCATCAAATTCTTGGAGAATTGGTGATAAAGCGGATGCTATTGTGGTTGATAAAACTGGAGATGATGACGCTGGAAACAGAGCCAATGCTAGGCCTTCTAAGCGAAATTCACACATAAAATCAGAGTAAGAACAGAGTAACGTACGGTGACGTTGTGATGGAACTGACTGAACCGAAAGCGGTTGTTGTCGTGGAGGCGAAGGAGGTGCGGGAATGGCAGCGTCACGGGACGGCGTGAGGACAATCTGATGAGTTTCCCAAATGAAACTATAAGTGTTTCGAGCGCCGTCGTGAATAATCTTGCGGTCAAATTCCCAAGGTCTACCGAGTAAGAGATGGCTTATATCCATTGGTGCGATGTCACAATAAGTCCGATCCCGATAGAAAGGACCAATGGAAAAGGCCACTAAAGCGCGATGAGTGATACGAACACTTACATTCTCGCTAAGCCAACCAAGAGTGTAAGGTGCAGGGTGTACCTCACGAACTAGGCCTAACTTCTCCACTGCTTCCTCCGAGATAACATTGCGACAACTTCCCGAGTCAATGACGAAGCTACAAATACGATCTTTAATCGTACACGTCGAACGAAAAATATTGGTCCGCAACCACATCTCATCTTGACGTCGCGGTGTAAAACACGATCGCCGGACCACAAGAAGATGGCCCTTGTCACCGGCTGTGAGTTGAATCTCGTCAATCTCCGTGTGCTCTTCTTCGCCATACGAGTCATAGACAGGAACATGGTCGTCTTGTGGCTCATCAAGGAGTAGGCCACGCTTGTTTTGGTGAGGACAAGCTGTCTGACGATGTCCCGGTTCACCACAAGAATAGCACTTAAGTGCGTTTGGACGATTAGAACGACGTAACGTGATGTCTTCTGGTTGTCGTGGTGTCTGTACGAATGCGTCACTGTCTTTGATGGCAGGAGTAGCGGAACCCTGTTCCTGAGGGCGAGCACGAGAAGATTGTGTCGACCAAGTTGACGATCGTAGTTGTTGTTCAAATGTTGAAGCACGACGATGGGCTTCGGCAATTGTGGTTGGATCAAATTGAGATAATGCCAATTGAAGTTGTTGGCGCAATCCCCCAATAAATCGAGAAACCAATTGAGATTCGGTATCGTAAACCTCTGTTTTCGTAAGAAGAAGAGAAAATTCTTCGGCATAATCGTCAACTGATCGTGATCCTTGGCGCAAATTTTGTAGACGATTATACATGAGACGCTCGTAATTATGAGGAAGAAAGGTCGCTCTTAAATGTTTTTGTAGCTTCATCCAAGTACAGATCGGTTTCTTACCGGTTCGAAAGCGCGTGGTTTTGACTTGTTTCTACCAAGAGGCGGCATGACCACGAAACTTCATTGCTACAAGGGGAACACGATGGGCTTCAGGCACTTGTTTGAACTCTAAAACCTCATCCACCGTAACGATCCAATCCAAGAGAGCTTCACCACGTGGTCCACCATGAAATTCTGGTATATCGACTCGAAAGCCAGCTTCCCACCGTAGGTCATGGTTTCTGAATCGATCTACTGCGTCACGCCGAAAACGCCGTTGATGGACATTCTCGTCGAAACGATCATTAGGAGCAAAAGGGTTTTGCTCCTCCTCTGTTTCTTCATCTTCAAACAGAGTATGGTTGTCACGTCCACGACGTAACAAAGTTTCTCCTAAATCTTGAATTGAGGTATGAATGGTACTCTGGAGATGATTCTGCATCGCCAACAAGGTGTCTCGCAATTCTCCCCAACCTGCGGCCATAGCGTCCTTAGCGGCGAGATTGACGTCAACAGATTTCTTTGCAGGCATCGGAAAGAGCTGAGAATTGGATTCCCGGAACGCACTAGTCTGATACCAACTGATAGAGAGGCGGAAGCTATAACGAACACAGAGATCAAGATCGTGAGGCACAATTTCAAACTCAATGATTCGAACTAGGATTCAACGAGAAATCTAGATCGAATGTAGTCGCGAATACTCTTCGCAGTGCTTTGAAAGCTCTTGAACTCTTATTAATAAAATCAAAGGTGCTTTTTACAATGGATGCTATTCTCTTTAAATACTACCTAAAGAGATAAACGAAAATCTATTCTACTCCTATCTCTAAAAGATCTGCAAATATCCCATCCTCAAATAAACGAAAAGCTCGTAAAGAAGAAAACCAAAATGAAACAAAACTTGATAAACACGTAAGGCCCAATAGGATTGTTGAGGCCCATACTCGTATGATGCGCTGCATCAGTTTTTCTCTCTGAAATCTTTTTAGTTAGCAGTTTTATGAGAGCTATTTAGAGAGAAAAATATGAGTGAATTGAAGAATGAGATTTACAAGTATTTTTTTTATGATACTAAAAATGAAAAATATGTCTAGGAGTATTGAATTTGAGTTCATTAATAGATTATGAGTTTACTATTGAAGAAAAAACTTTCGTTTGTTCCAAAACTTTTGATATAGACCTTTGACTAAAATATCATATACATCATCTCATTTACAAATTATCAAAACGAACCTTAGTGAATTTTTGTGAGAAACAGAGAGATTTATTTAAAAAAAAGGCATCAAGAAACGTTTTTACCTACTGATCTTGACCTGGAACAGAAGACGGTCCAGTGTTAAACCCTTGAGACTGCATTGGTTGTTGCATTTGAGGCTGAAGTTGTTGTTGCGTCGATGGTCCTAACACAACTGCATCATCTAAAGACATGACAAAGTATTGTTGTGGGTTCCACGGGTCTTGAAGTACTGCATAAGATCTTACTTCTCCACTTGGTGATGTTGTAGTAAACACCTGATCATTTCTGAACTGTGGCATGATCAGGTTCTGGTTATTATCTTCAGGTCTCAAGTAAGGGTATTGAATGTGCCTAAACGGAGTTACATTGAGATGGTATTGTGGGTTGAAAAAGTTTTGAGCTGCAACAAACACTGGCCTTGGATTATACGTGTGGTTCGGCAGTAGCGGGAATGGAGGTTGCATTGAGACTTGATTAGCCATCTGGTTAGCCGTCGAATGATTCTGATTGTTCGTGACTGGCCTGGTCATTGGAGCTTGACCTGGGACTACATTGGGAATAACCTGGTCCTGGTTCTGGTTGTTCGTCGTTGGCCTGATCATTGGAGCTTGACATGGGACTGCATTGGGGAAAGGCTGGTATTGATGATGGTTGTACATCACTGGCCTCATTGGAGCTTGAGGAATAACCTGGTGTCGATGGTGGTTGTACATCACTGGACTCATTGGAGCATCACATTGGACCGAACTGGGAACAACCTGGTCCTGTTGATGGTTAAAACATCATTGACCTCACTGGACTTGCAACAAGATTGTGACCTCAATGGCAGAACAAGAAAAAAGCAAAAACAGAGACAATTGAAGAAAAGGACTCTTTCACTTGTGGTTCTTGAGCGACAACAATAACAACAACATAATCACAAGAAGCAAGCAAGACTCTTTCACTTGTGGTTCTTGAGTGACAATTACTTCATCATCACAACCTCATTAATGGCGGAACAAAAGCAAGCAAACCAGAGACAATTGCAAATGAAAAAGACTTTGTAATCAATTGCGGTTCTTGAGCGATAACAACAACAACATGACAAAGCTCTGGATTTACCTTGATCGGCTCTTCTTGATCGTCTTCCTCTGCTTGCACTTCTTCTTCGGTGGTTTCTGTTGTCTCGTCATCTTCGGTGCTTCCTGTTTGCTCTTCTTCTTCGATGGGATTATCAGGTGGTAAGTCAGCCATGGCCAGAGCCGAGAGAAAGAGAGAGAAGAAGAAGAAGAAGAAGAGAAGAGAGAGAGAAAAACTTTTAACAGAATAATGAAACCGTTAGGGTTTTTTAAGCGTGAGTCTCAAGGTGAGAAATTTTAAAGAAGAGTGTAGTAAAAAGATTAAATTTTGACTCCAATCTTGTAAATTAGAAGTTAAAAATGAGTCCTTTGTCAAGGATAAAGAATGTCATGTTCAGTTTGTTATACCGTTAGGAATCTCTCTGAATTTAGTTAGGGGTTAAGCGTGAGTCTCAAGGTTAAAGAATGATTTGTTAGCTAGGGTTAAAGCCTGAGTCTTAGTCTTAGGCTGTTAAACAATGATCGGATCCGTTTGGTTCGGTTAACTCCAGTTTATTGGATCTCACTTAATTGGTAAGTAGAACTGTTTTAGATACACAGAGCAAGTTCTATCAACTTTTCTAGTACAAGCAACTTTTTCAAGAATCAACTCATCATGTTATGTACCTCCATTGTTAGTGTACAATTGTTATGTATGTTCAAGGCATAATAAACACACCACACACAGAGTAAAAAATAATACAACACATAACCGAATTCGAATCAATTCAAACCGATATTCGGCACAGTACAAACCGAAAACAATGAAACGAACACACAAGAAGACATTGCCTAACAGCAATTTTGTCTTTTTGCTCAAATTCTTCAATTTTTTTAAATGGTAACAAAAATTCTCTCTTTCCACAAATTCTTCATAGTAATTGGTTACCATTTTAGACCCTTTGTCATCTGATTAATGAATTTATGTCATCAAAAACCTTTCTTTATCTTTTTTTTTGTCAAAAACTTTCCTTTGAGCTTATGGTGAAATTATAAAAAGGAAAACGAGTTTTGAGTAAAGGCAGATCGTATACATTTAAGGTTATTGCAAGAAAGGCACAAACTTTATAGATTTGTACTAGGGCTGGCATTCGGATGTTCATTCGGGTTCGGTTTGGGTTATTCAGATTTTTGGATTTTCGGGTAAAGGTTTATAAGAACCATTCGGATATATGTATTATCGGATCGGGATCGGTTCGGATCCCAACGGATTCGGATCGGTTCCTTGTACTACATGTGAGATCCAATGTTGATCCGAAGTATGATTGGATTCGGTTCGGATCGGGTATATCCGATCTCAAACCAAAATAGTAATGTCCCTAGCTAGTACTATAATAAAAATATAAAACTCAAATTATTCTTCATAATAACTCAAGTAACTCAAATTCCATAACCATTCTGGTTTATGTCGAGCGGGCGGACTGAAGACCTATCGATGCAGCTCGGGATAAATATTTCGAAATGAATCGAATGTTGTGTTGCTTCTATGTTTTTAAACTTTTTTGCCATAGCTGCAACTTCTAGGTGTTTATCTTGTTCCAGCAGCAATTTGTAACATCATACATTTTCATTCCCAGTAATGAATATTTACCATTTAGGAAAAAAAAAAAAAAAACTCAAGTAACTCTCTTTTAAGTGCTAACAAAGGTTAAATCAAAACCAAAATGAACAAAAACAAGTATAGTCTTGCATTCATAATTCAAAAAGTTTCAAACGGATTGTCTAAAATGCAAACTCAAATTCCCAAAACAAACTAAAGTAGAAGTAGCAAAAGAAATAGAACTAAAACTGAATTTCCAAAACAAAAAGCATGTTTTTGTCTAAAGCTAAGGTAAGTTCTAAGAGGATATTCTATATGCTTGGTTTTGTTCGGTTTTGACTTCGGTTATCGTATAATATCCGAACTGAACCAAACATCAAACTAAATTGAGATTATAACCATTCGGTTATTAGAGCATATCCAATACCGATCTGAACCGCCTTATTGACCGAGCTGAACATTGACTGAAACATGGGAGCTTGGCAAAACAAAAACCTTTCAAAGAAAGTAAACTACAACTAGTCGAATCATATCCACCGAGTTGAACATTCACAGAAACATTGGAACACGGCGGCAATAATTATAACTCCAATGAGAAGTGTGTGACTTGTGCTCTTTTGCCCTTGATTTGGTTTTTCCCATTGGGTTTTCTAAACAAGGTTTTTACCGAGGCTTGCTCACACACTGACGCGCTATCCTCATTGATGACAAGTTATTCCAAAACACGATTCTGCAAGGAGTCTTTGCCGAGCTAAGCGTTTACAGAAACACGTCGAAGTCGGCAATATATACAAGTCGGCGAAACGAAGCTTTACGATTTTATCTCGTCTTAACATATCTTGGAGGGCAATGGCAACATCTGCGACACATCTCCTTGAAGCATCGACCTCATTTGCAACTTCTTCAACCTTGACACTATCATACCAGACACTGTCAAGCTGGGGGCTAACTGTAGGGGTCGGATTCCACCCTTGCGAGATCGATGCAACGAGAAGAAGAATTTTGTCAAGTCCAGAAGAAATCCTAAACAGGCTTTCAAGGCCCAATTTGTAATTAGGCTCATAATAAAATTAAATCTATATTTAAAATGAGTTTAATTAAATTATGGGCTTAAAAGCTATTTTATGGCTTAATGGGCCAAGCCCAAATCTAGTACTTAGACCTAGAATTATTTAGCTATATATAGCTCATTGTATTCACCCAGAAATGGGATATGCAATTTTTCACAACATCAATAATAAAGCTCTCTTAACAGCTACTGCAACAGTCTCTACATTTTTCTGCATTGTGATTCACTCAGAAGTCTCGCACCTCTCCTAAAACCCTTACAAATTCAATTGTGTTAGTTACGACTCCTACACCCGGTTGGCTATAAAAAGAGACCACGTGATGAGAGGTCGGAAAATTCCGATAGCTAGAGTCAATATCCCCATTGTACATACAATCTCATATGCATTCATTCATTAAAAAAAATTATTCTCATTTGCATTTGCTTCTCTTCTCTGACTTGAAACACAACGAGACAATGTGAATTAAGTTATGGCGGGAGATCAATCATATTTTCATTTGAATTTAGTATATTTTAAGTTATAAAACAGATTAAAACAACAAAAACATGAAAAATCAAAAAAAAAATGGTAGGATCATAGATAAAATATCGCTCGATATTTTGGTCGATACTTCAAGCGGTAAAATTTTGTATCGACATGGGTATCGTTCGATACAAACTCTCTGATCACGTGTATTTAGGATTTCATTTCATGAATTTTTCTAACTTCATATGATTTGCCTTAGCTTCATATAGGGTATATATGCATGACTGTAGGGGTCGTCCAATAAAAAGAACTCGTTATTAAGGTAAAAAAAAATTTATTTCGACACATTAGATCTTTTTAATTGTAGTATCGTGCTAAGACCATCTTGAAAAGTAAACCAACCAAATCTTAACCACAATATATTTATGAAATTGCCCAAGTTGAGGGTTTTCGGTCTAAAACCCCTTGAACCGTAGACCCTCTATGTATACATACCTAAATTATGCCCCAAATCTAAAACTACATGAACTAACCACATGAACTAACTACTTATGGTTTTATCCACCAAATTAACGGGTTCCGTCTAATGTTCGTTAACCGGATGTTGACTAGATTGCCACGTGTCTTTTTACGTAAGATATATATTATCGGTATTAATTCATGTATTAAAAAGGACCATGGTGCAGTGGCTATGAAGATCCTTTGACCACATTTTCACCCTGGTTCGAATCCCCATTGCCAAAAAATTGAGGATAACAAAGTTCGAATGCTCAACCTTTGGTGCTTAGCCGACTGAGCTATAGTCTCAATTGGAATTAACTACTTTTGGTTTAATCCACCAAATTAATGGATTCCGTCTAATGTCCATTAACCGGGTTCTGGTTAGATTGCCACGTGTCTTGTTTACGTAACTTCTATATTATCGGTATTAACGCATGTATTATGAAGAACCATGGTGCAGTGGTTATGAAGATCCTTTGACCACCTTCTCACCCGGGTTTGAATCCCTATTTTCACAAAATTTTTATTTTAAATCTATTTAAAATTGAGGATAAACACTCGACCTTTAGTCCTCAACCCGGTTGCTTAGCCGTCTGAGCTATCGCCTTAATTTGAATGTCATATTAAATAAAATATATATTATTAAATAAAATCATCATCTTCTACCTCATCATCTCTAACCTTATTTTGTTTCTCCCATTCTCGCCAGATCTAAAGAGGTAATTGCGTCAATCTCACCTTCTCCGTTATTAATTTCACTTTTCATGCTTTATTGTGAATACCCTTTTTCCCGATTTATGTTTCAACTTTCGACTTTCTTTATACAATAGTCATGGATATGTTGAGTAAATTTTTGAGGTGTAACCAGATAATTCCATGGAGGAACAGAGAGAAGAAAGTGAGTTTTCTGATGATTGCAGGGAGTCCATGGAGAAAGCTGGTAAGGGTTCTAAAATTGAAATCCTATGTGGTGAGGTTGATGTTCCACAGCAAGATCCCAGTATCAAAGATGCAAACATGGTCGAGAATTTGGATTCAACTGATGGAGGTTTAGCTAGTATACGGATCTGTGTATCTTCGACGATGTAGGGTTGCCTTGACGAGAAGAAGATAGAGATGATGAGGTAGAGATTGGCTAATCCCAAACTTTAAAAGCTTTAGAAAAAAATTAAAGCCCTTAGAGCATCCCATTGGAGGCACTTTAGAATGTTCTTATAATATAAAATTATTAAAATGGTTGTAAAAGAAAGAAAAAGAGTGTTTTTGTGGGGTATATTGAAATATAAAATTAATAAAATTTAAGTAAAAAGAGTAGATAGTGAGTGTGTTGAGGAAAAGGAAGAGAAAGAGTGTCTAATATAGGATAGTTTTGAGAGTGTTCTTAAAAGAAAAAAAGAATGTTTAAATATAAAATTAATAAAAGTTGAGTAAAAAAATAAAAGAGAAAGTATAAAGTTAAGTAAAAGGAAAAGAGAGAGTGTGTTTTAATAATTTTAGACGCTAAAAAGTCTGCTGTTAAAGCTTGTTTACCAATCGCCCCATTGATTTTTAAAATAAAATTTGGTGGAGAAAGGGATTCGAACTCGCGACAGAAAAGGTGGTCATAGAACTTTATAACCACTGCACCACGATCATATTTAACACAAGTGTAGATACTGATAATATATAACTTACATAAAAATGACACGTGGCAATCTAGTCAGCGTTCGCTTAAGGGACATTAGACAAAATCTGTTAATTTGGTAGATTAAACCATAGTTCGTTAGTTCAGGTGGTTTATTCAAATTTTTACTTAGTTCATGTAGTTTTAGACATTGAGGCATAGTTCATGTATATATTCACACATGGTATACAGTTCAGGGGGGTTTAGACCGAAAATCCCCCAAGTTGGTGTGTCTCCATTTGAACCAAAACTTAACTTGGCTTTGTAAAATATCTCTTTAATTTTTTTATGGTGGCTGCTTGTGGATATTAAAACATTCGAGTACTCTTTCCACCATACCACCCTAATTGTAAACTCGGATGGTCTACTCACCCTTAACCCAAAATGTTTTAAAAACAAAAAAATACTCTATTTGAGAGTTTTTTTAAGCCTTTTTACTTTGGTGATCCTTAGTAAAAAGTATTGGGTTTATGATGAGGAAATCCAAGATGAACCAGGCCAAGAGACGGAGGAATCAACACAAGGAGCATCTGTTGTGCCTTTTGTCCCTAGAAGGCCAATGACGAGGTCAACGGCAAGGAGCATGCATAGGAAGTTCAACAAAATCATAAGGAGTGTCATGGAGCACCTGGAGCACCTGGACCACACTCAAGAATCAGTTGGTCAAGCCCTTAAGCTGTTGGCTAACAAACCACCCGATAAAGGCATTATGGCGTCCCAAAGCCTTAAACGCCTTGAAGATCACACCAAAAGCTCATGCCACCTATCAGACGTGAAAGAAGACTCAAAGATGTGCTTGAACCCATAAGATCAAGCCCTAAAATGCACATAGATATATACCTCAACGGCCTTTATGATGCCAATGAGGACCATTTGACGACCATCTTTAGCCAACTCTCAACCGATGAAGACCTAGCTAGCAAAGACCAACCTGTAGACTTATTCAAGACTAAATCAACTTATGTTCAGGAGGAGAAAATCTAGGACCCGATGTTTTGGGTTAAATGCCACCTTGGCCACTATAACTTAAAATCATGCCCATAAAGGCATGTCACACATTATTGCCTTGCCACGGAGGATCAACCTTAATAAACATGTTTAGAATACTCCAAAGGAACTATAGGGACTCACTTAACTCATTGTTGGATTGGATTGCTAATTAAGGAGAATCAACAATTGAAGACATTTCCGTAACTGAAGATTATGAATACAGACCCAACGGCTACTTAGCCTAAATTTAGATATTGTGTAAGAGCCTATAAAAGCTCAGTTTTCAGTTTAATTTTAATTACCCTTGAATGCTAAAACCTTTGAGAACTAATCTCTTTTCTTAATAAAGTACTTTGTTTTTCTTTTCAAAGTGTCTTTTTAATTCTTGTTCTTGGATTAGAATAAGGCCTTGCTGTATCACTAGTCCTACCATAGCTAGTGTGGTGTGTCCAATCCATCCATCAATCCATCTTATCCTTGAATTCCTACGTGAGAAGCGAAGAACCTACTTAGCCATTCAACCAATACGATCTCAATAAGTTCTTAGGGTGTAAGGCTTATATCAATTTAGGACGACAATGAATGAGTCTCTAGTAAAGGCGGAATGATTTAAGCTTCGCAGTAGGGTGTGATAGAATATGATAGGTGGTGTGTAAATTAAAGTTTTAAAAATCAAGAAAAACTGTTTGTTTTGGTAAATTAGAAAAGAAAGAAGGAAAACGATTCGAAGAAATGAAAACAAGTCCTAAAAAAATGGGTTCTCTCCCTAACGAAAAAAAAAAATATATATATATATATATAAGGAGATGGAGTTTAAGAAGAAAATAAAAATTAGGACTTGAAAATTTTGAGTAAAAAGAAGAAAATCCCTTGGGAACGGGAATGGCTAAACGCCTAATTTTGGGTTTTAGGAGTAGAACGAGAATAGAACTTTAGGTTTATATGCTAGGTTGGGTAGTAGAGGTTCACATGTTGTATGCATCGATTGTCTAGTACCCTTAGCATTTTACCGAATAATCATCATTTTTTTAGAGAAACCCGAAATAAACCAAACTTCCACTTTTTTAATATCAAAACCTTCTCTTACCCGAGCCAAAAGAAACCTTTGTCACAACTTTTACGAGATTCACCTTTCATTAAAAATAAATGAGAAATGAGATTTTTGGAGATTTAAAGCACACGGATATGGAAAGTGAAACCATAATGTGAAAAGTGGGTTCTGCATGATCGAAGAGAGTTTATACAAGATCGGTCGGGTAAGCAAAAGATTTAAATAAAAACGGGTGATTGTAAGAATGAATCCGAAATGAAGAGAGGTATTTATAAGGGAGAATAGGAGTTAATGGTGTTTTAGGTGTCCATTCGATTCGATTTCTATGAGGGATAAACTATTCAACTTCCCTCCATAAGAAGAATGATACATCAAAAGCATGTCTTAGACCCTCAAGTTACCGTTGGAGATTGGGAGCTCAAAATTCGAATTTTTAATTTTGGAAGCCGGCCGCATTAGCTATCGGAAAAAGAAAGTGACAGTTGTCCGATCAACTTCATTTGAATGAACCAAATCTCAATTAGCTTCGAACTATTGATTATGGAAATTCTTTGACTCATCTCGAGTTGTCACTCAAAGAACTAGAGGGGGGACTTACTATTGGTGGTGGGATTAGCACCCCTTATCAACAACAATTGAGATTTGTTCCTTTCCGAACTCGGGCTATAAGCCCAAACAAGGGGGTGTTAATTGTTTTACTAGCTCGGTATCCGAGCTTGTCCACATAAGATCAAATATTTTTGGGATTCCTTAAATCTCTGGGAATAAGGAAACTATCCTTATCTCCCATTTAGCCCATGAGCCTTGAGGTACTGACTACCTCACCTGTATAAAAGGGGACCCCTGCCCCTAAGAAAATGCATTCAAAATCCGAGAAAGGGACCTAACAAGAGCTCCGAACATGACCTTATTCTTCTATTAGATTAAATTGAGCTCGGCACTCCGAGCTCATATCTTGTAATTGTCTGAATATCAATAAAGCTTCTTTTACTTAATTACTTTTGTGAATCTTTTAATTAGTAATAATTAAAAGTTGAACCCATGAATCAACAGTATACATGAGTCAGCCTCCTGGTTTTTTTGACAAAGACTGTCCTCATTTTGTTTGTCGGCTCCATAAGGCTATCTATGGCCTCAAACAGGCTCCGTGCGCGTGGTATATGGAGCTTCCACAATTCATTGTTGACCCGTCCTTATTCATCCTTCACATGGTAATATTCTAGTCTATATGTATGTGGATAACATTTTGATAACAGGAAACTGTCAAAAGGCGATAGACAAGTTTGTTGGCATTTTCTTTGATCGGTTCTCCCTCAAGGAGTTAGGGCCTCAATCATATTTTCTTGGCATTGAGGCTACTCGGAATACATTAGGGATAAGGTTAACACAACAAAAGTATGTGCTTCACTTATTAACTCGTCATCATATGCTTATAGCCAAACCCCTTCACACGCCCATGGCTTCCTCAACTATTTTGACGAGTACATAAGGTGTAAAGCTCTCCGATCCATCTGAATATCGTGCTATGTTGGGGAACCTTCAATATCTTGCTCTTGCTCGACCCGATATTGGTTTTGCCGTTAATCAACTCTCGCAGTTCATGCACTCTCCCACGACATCACATTGGGATTCCGTCAAATGAGTTCTAAGGTATCTTGTAGGCACGGTTGATCAAGGTTTATGGTTTTCTGCGAAGTCTTCTTCTACTATATGTGCCTATACTGATGCTGATTGGGCTGGAGATCGGGATGATTATTCATCTACTGGGGCATACATTGTTTATCTTGGCACTCACCCTATCTCTTGGTCCTCTAAGAAGCATAAAGGTGGTTCTCGATCCTCCACTGAAGTGGAGTATCGTGCTGTTTCAGTTGTAGCATCCGAGCTTAAGTGGCTACTATCTCTCCTTGGTGAACTCGAGATCCCTTTGTTAGACACACCTAAGATCGTTTGTAACAATATAGAGACTACATATCTTTGTGCTTAACACAGCCTTTCACTCTCGAATGAAACACATTGCGCTTGACTACCATTTTGTTCGAGAGTTGATTCAGAGTGGTCGTCTGCGGGTATCTCATATTAGTTCTGTTGATCAACCAGCATGTGCACTTACAAAACCGCTTTCGCATGCGTGGTTTCATGATCTTAGAGTCAAGATTGGAGTCACCAATGATACTCCATCTCGAGGTGGCATATTAGACTAAGATGTTGTGTATATTTTTATAGTGCTAGTTAGAAAATATTGCGGTTCTCTTATTTGTAAATCTCTCTAGATCTTATCTTGTAACTATGTATAAGGTTGTATAGTCATATCAATAATATCATTCATTCGAAACCTTTTAAAAAAAATTCATCTATTTATGACGTGATTTTAATCATTTGATACTTTGGTTTTGATACGCAAGAAGAAGCATGGAACACAAAGAATGCAAGACGCATTTTTTATTTTTTTTAATTTGTAGAAGTGCAATTATTAAAAATGAAAATGTTTATGATATACATATTTTGGATATCATATTCTTTGTTACCTGGCCCCAAAAAATATTTAAAAAAAAGGGAACAAAAGTTTTCTCAAACAAGATTATAATCTCATATTAGCCAAATTGTCATGAGGTTGTTGAATTTCCTTCTTCCTCTTCTTGCCATGAGTGTGTTAACGATCGCCATGTCAATCATTTTAAAAACTTCGAGTAGAGAGAGCGTTGTGGAGAACATTGTTCCGTTGTTTCAAGATGTTGAATATGACCGCATGCCATCATGTAATTGAGTTTGGTTTATGATTTTGTTTCTTAAAAAAAATGATTTTGTTTCTTTTGCAAATGCGGTCTTATCAAGATTTCAATAGATACTGAGAAAGATTTTCACTATTTAGAAAAGTTATCAATAAATAATATAATAAATCTGGAAATTTTTTTTTTTTTTTTTTTTTGATCAAATATAAATCTGGAAATTATTCAAAACAATTTCTTAGTAGTTCACTTCAATAATCCACGATGGGTAGTACATGTAGTATTGATTTATCATAAAGTGACAATGAATATTATTATACGTATAAATATAACATCTTTTTGTTTTTTCAGGATAAAGGTGTTTTTCTATTTCTAGCTATTGAATTTTCAAATTATGGGCGATACTGCTGTCCTTCAGTAGACCACTCCGTCCTTACGCGGGAAAGTGAATCGAAATATCATTTTCTTTTGGACGGTTCGTACCATTTTCTTTAGGACTCACCCCATAGTGTTTAACAACTCACCCCATCATGTACGATTTAATATGAAACTTCCGAATTAATAATTATCATGTTTAAAGTGTCGTGCGAGTAACTTAGAGAATAAGTAAGTAGTAAAATAAAATACACATTATAGCACTATATCATTTTCTTTACATTCATTTATACTGAACTGATCACATTTCACTCTTTGATTATCTCTCACTTTCTCCATCTCCTAAACAATAGGAGTGTTTGTAAAACATTTTCCTGTCTTCATCGCTTATTCTTATCCTTTCCTAACATTTTCCTATGGATAGAGTATTTTCAAGTAATATGATATAGTGCTATAATGTGTATTTTATTTTAATTTTTCATCTAAAACATATTTTTTAATATAAGAAGAAGAAAAAATGTAGACAGGATGTAAGAAACAAAAAAAAAGATATAAGAAGAAAAACAAATTAAAGTTGAAAGTTTCGCTGATAATACCTTCTTCAATTTTTAATCCCAGAAGGTCTTTTATTAGTAACCCTACTTACAATTTATATTTCCCCTTTTCAAATCTTTTAACCAAAAAAAAAAAAACACACACACACATATATATATATATATAAAAAGAAAGTAGACAGTTATAATTCAAAAAAGAAAGTCCGTACGTTTGGGTCAGATCGATGACAGCCCACTCCTAAGCCCCAGTCCGTCCTTTCTGCTCTCATTTTCCCATCTTACGCGGAAGTGAATCGGACGGTTCATATCATCTCTCTCTTCCATGTCCTCCTTTTTATCGATTACACTAAGCTCACATATGAGTGTCCTCCCATGTCCTTCTTTTTCTTCTATAAATAGAGGGATATACTCATCTCTAAAAAATGTAAACTTTATTTCTCTCGTACTCGCCTTTACTCTTCTCTCTACTCTCCTTTACCCTTCTCTCTACTCTCCTTTTTTCTCTAGAAAAATGACTTGGGGAGGCCCGACAATAAACAGAATCCTAAGAAGATACAGGGCTGCTGTGAAGAAGGCTTTTCTAGAAGGAAAATATAGAACAGCCCACACAGAAGGCATGGAAGTTGTCACGGCGTGGGTGGAAGGATTTTTTAAGAGTAGCCCACCGTGTTTTGTGGATATCCCCAGCCTCGACCCCAACGAGGTAATCCATGCATTCTCTGTGTGAAAAACTTATCAAACGGAACAAACTTAAGTTTGACCATGTAACAGTTCCGTTTGATAAGTTTTTCACACAGAGAGTGCATGCGTTAGCGGTGTTTTTGCTAGTGAGCCTAAAGTTATCGCCCACTTGGTTCGTCTCCACGATTACCTCGTTTGATGATGAATCGAGTCTATAACAAGTGGCCTTGGGCCTTTATTTGTATTGGTCGTTCTGTTTTCGCAGGGGCTTTTTTGTCATTTAAGCAAATAGAAATAATCTCTTCTTCAATTTTTCGCCATTGGCAACCTAGAGAGAGAGATCCATTTCGATCCGCTGAGTTAAAGGTGAATGATTAAACCCTTAACCTTCGAATGAATTACATTTCTGGGTTTTCGTCTCCTGTTCTGGTTTTGATTTCCTTATCGCATCTCTCTTCGAAAGTTTCGTATTTGTTTTGAATTCTGTACTTGTCAACTTTCAAAGGTAGATTTCGAGGTTTTACTTTCGTTTAAAAATGCCAACTTTCTTCTCAACTTAGCACCTGTTGTTTTTATAATGGAGAATGCAATTAGATTCTCTTTTGGGTTTCGTTTCCGATTGGATCTACTGCACTACTTTTGTCACTAAGCTTTAGATAGAATGGTTTCAAGTTAATTCATGGGTTTTGTTTTCTTGGCTGCACTAGTTACAAGTTGATTCATGGGTTAATTTCATCAAGACTCCCATTTTTCGCTAGTTTTGTTTAATCTTTGAAGCTACTTGCTAGATTTATCGAAAGTTGAGTTAATGTTTCTGATGAATTGCCATGGTTACAGGGAGAGAGTCCTAGTTGTAGAGGAGACAATAAGAATGAGTGGTTTTAGAGCATTTAAAGCACAAGTTCCGATTGAATGGAGCCAGAGCTTGTACATAACCTTAGTGAGAGGTTTCCCAGGAACCAGGAAGCTTCATAGGCGAACACTTGAAGCTATGGGACTCAAGAGATGTCATCGTACTGTCTTGCACTCTAACACTTCATCCGTTAGGGGAATGATTCAACAGGTTCTTGTTTGTTTTTGTCACTTGTTATTTGTCATATTCCGATGATCTTGACTTTAAAAAAGGATCCTTTCAGGTAAAAAGGATGGTTGTTGTTGAAACAGAAGAGATGTACAAAGCTCGCAAAGAGGCAGAAGCCAACCACAAAGCTTTGCGCCCGCCTCTTGTCGTCAGTCATTCAAGCCCTGCCGCAGATTCATCCAACATGTCTTGACTAGATGGTAAGCTCTTCGATAAGATCAAGTTGAATTTGTAGGCGTCTTAAATGTAAGATGTCCAGGAAGTCATAAGTAGCTAGTCCTAAACGCTGAATCACTATATTTGGTGCCTTTATATGTTTTTGTATACACTGAATCCTTGTGCATGATTGCTCTCATTTTGTTGATGGGTTTGGTTATCTTTTGTGGCCACTGTTTCAAGATTTGAAAGGGAGAAATTTGCTTCTCTTTTAGTTCCAGTGAGAATGGTGATTATGTTTACAAGAATAGGGTTTTACGATGAACTGAGTGAATTGGTGTTACGGTCCTGGATTGCGTAATCTAAAAATAATGATTTCAATTTGAGTAATGAAAATACATATTGAGCAAAAGATAGATGCTGAAATAGTGAAATAGTCTCATAACTTTATATTTTGCTATTAAGAAATCTCTAATGACTAACTTTATAGTGTATACAAGAATCATAATACCTTCACTGTGCATGAACTATGAGATCAATCAGTCATTCATCCATAAAGAACATCTGTAGGTGTGACCCAAAACATCTTGGCTGGGTCAAGATTCTTATTTGCCTACTCTCCCATTCAAAAACGCTCAGATCCAAATTTTCCATCTTGTTTTTGTGTCTGCTATGGAATCCACTGATTTAAATGACACAATACTTCAAAAACTTGACTTTTTGACTTTCCCTGATATTGAAAAATCTTGTCTTTCGTAGCATCAGTTGTCTCTAGATCCTCGTACATTCGTTCTACGTCTCTTAACAGTGTCTAATCCCATAATTGAATCGAAAATGGTCATAGAAGAATGTAGAGAATTCCAATTCCTGCTCAAAATTGGTCGGACAAGTCAAAGTTCCGACTTTCCGGCTTTTCAAAGACCACTCCTTTAGAGTCAGCCATGAGCTTTCCGATGATGGCTCATACTAGTCGCCCTCAGTTCGTCATGGCTCGTTCGGTTACGTGTACTGCTTCTGGCTGCAGATCTTCTTCACGGTTTCCGACTATGGAAATTCTGGTTCCCTTGTAAGTTCTTCTCTCTAAAGGCAACTTCTGTGACTTTCATGCCGTCGGAATCAAACTCTCTGTAGCCATGGCTGCAGATCTTCTTGTGTCTCTACATGTATGGTGTATGGATGGTGCACCATACATGTAGCATAATGTAGAGCGGTTACGGGACTTCATCAAAAATTTTCAAAACAAGAATCAAAGGACGTAATAACATAGAATCTCTTGCGTGCAATCTCTAGGCACATTGGTAACCATATGGAACCTTCTTGCCACATTGGTTTAGGAGAAGACTCAATGGAATGGGAACATTAAGGTTAATACCGAGGAGATGAGATCAACTAGACCGTTGATTAGGGTGCAACATTTCGACTTTTGTGGTAGAAAAACATTAATCAAGTCCAACACATTAGCACATACCTAGAATTTAAAGGCGTCTTTACAAGTTTGTTTGTGAAAAGGAGACGATGTTGAGGGATTCTTGTACGGTGGTGGTGGAAAAGGGACCGAATGCGAGCTGATTAAAGTGAAGAAAATGACATCGAAGAGGAGGAGAAGGTGAGAGCAAAGACCGAGCCGATAGGCGTCGCTCCGTCGCTGGTCCTTCAACTTCTCCGACGCCGATGGATCAACAATAGATCCTCGCCGATCGACAAGCATGGGGCGGGAATCGGGCTCAGCTGAACTTCTAGGGTGACAGTCGTCGCCGACTGACTCATGCCACCGCCGGAAGAAAACCCGAAACCTTGACGCGGCCGTCACGCTCTTGGCGGTTCTCCGACCACTCGCTGAGCTAAGAAGACAAATCAAGCCGATTAAAGAAGCTTAGCCGCCATAGAGGCATAAGCATAAGAAGAGGGGCCCTTCTCCGGCGGCGGGGAGAACCACGGCACACCGGAGAAGGAGATCGGAGAAAAATTTGATGTGGCGGCTAGGTTTAGTTTTGGGAGAGATAATGCTCTCACCTTCTCCTATGGGATCTTGACCTCCATCAGATTCCTCTGATGGTTCCGCTGTCCCACCTCTGCTCACTGGTGGTCAGGCCTATCAACGACAAGGCAGCCGCGTCGAGGATGGTTGCTCTCGAGTCTTGATTCTCCTTTGGCCCCTCCAGCTAGTATGAGTTTTGTTGTTTCTGAGTCTTCGGCGATGTGGATCTCCGGCGGTGGACTTCACGTTCGCGTAGTCGGAGCCTCGATCTTCTAGTGGGGTCTCATTGCAATTGGGTGGTAAGTCAATGTTCTGGTGAGTTTCTTTAAATCGTAGCTCTACATTCTATGGCTCGTTGTATTGGTGGTTTCCTCTGCGGGTTGCTCTGTTGTTGGACAGCTTTAAAGACCTCGGAATTGAGCCATTGTGGTTGCTCGAGCATAAGTAGAGTCCGGTGCTTACGGTTTACGCTTTCCAGACTGATGGAGTTGAATATGTGATCGTTGTCCAACTGCCGGTGGTAGCTAGTGACGGGTCCTACAGATTTCTCTCTGTTCATCTAGTTGTGTTAGGTTGCTTAGGGTCTGTTGTTAGATTGTGTCTTTCTCTAGCTGGGGATCGGTTTCCGTTGTCTTGTTTTGCTTGTGATCGGGCTTGCTCGGTCTAGACCATTCGTTAGAGGAGCTAGTACGGCCAGAGGTGTTTGATGGTTCCGCCGAACGCTTTCTTGGCTTGTGAGGACTCTTCTTGGGGTTAAGCTCATGGAATTGATCAACTAGTCGCACTCGCGCAATGCAGGAAGAGTTGGCAAAAGAGGACTACGCGACGTTGTCGTTGACGACTCTTCCTTGGTCCTCCTTTGAACGGCTTCTAACCATAATGGCTATGCATACCCAAGCTCGTATTCTTTTCTCAAACATTGGAAGAACATTCGCAACGTCATCGATTCGTCTGGTTCCATTAGCTTCGGTTAGTGTCGAAGATTCGAATCGAAAACCGTGTTGTTTTGTTATGTTTCCATGTTTTTATTCTTTTTGCCATGGATTCATATAATAGGTTTCCAAACTTGTATTGTAAACCAAATCATTTTCATTTATGAAATATTTACTTTTTAGCAAAAAAAAAAAAAAAAAAAGGAGGAGAAGAGCAATCTTAGAGTATCTCCATCCATGGATCCTAGATGGATCTTACTTAAAAATGTTATGTGGAAAACAATTAAATAAAAAATGGGCTATTAACCAAAGATATGGATCCTATACGGGACACTTAAGATTTCGGATTTTGGTATTAGACACTGGACACGTGTCGATATCTGGTGGTTTCTGTTGTTTTATTGGCAAAAAAAATTAAAAATTAAAGAAACAAAAAAATAATGTTTTATGACCAATTCTCTTTTTTAAGTTTTTTTTCCAAGCATACCACCAATTTTTTAAAGTTCTCTAGATACCATTTTTTTAAATGTTCCAAAAATACCACAAACTAAATTTAGTTTTAAATAGTCAAAACTAAACCCTAAAGCTACACCCTACCCCTAAAAATATACCCTAATTGTACAATAGTTAATCCAAACCAAAAAAAATTAAATTCTAGACACTTTAAAAATCAATTTTTGTGTTTGTGGTATTTTTGGAAATTTTGATTTTTTTTTGAAAAAAATGGTATTTAAGGAACTTTTAAAAATTAATAGTATCTAAAGAACAAAAACTTTGTTTGGTGGCATCCTAGATAATTTTTCATGTTTTATCCCGTTTATGATTAAAAAAAAAAAAAATTAAGATCTTCTAGTTTTAAGATCCACCAATGGAAGCAACAAAATTTAATTCACTTATTAAAAGTCTTAAATTTTAATCATCAACCATTTATATCTTATTATATAAAAGAGAAGCCGATCGACGAGAGCGTGACACATAAGCAAAATTGTAATTTGCGAGATCGTGACATGTGTTTAATATTGATTGAGATGATGGCATGTGTTAAAACTTAAATTTAGTTTAGTAAAATAAAATTAAAAATGAAAAATTAACAAAAAGAGTTTTCAAGTAATTATTCAAATAATTAAATGGAAAATTTCTATTAGTCTAAACTAATAAATATAATAATATATGGGATGTAGAGAGGATATAATAAGATGTATATATGTAATGTTTGATAATATAAATGGAAAATTTCTAATAGTCTAAATTAATATAAGTAATAATATATGGGATGTAGAGAGGATATAATAAGATGTATATATGGATGTTTGATAATATTTTTTATATGTTTTCTATGAGGTTACTAACATAAAATTTATTAATTTCTGATTTAATTCTAAAATATTTTAGTTGTTTTACGATTTATTATATAGTTAAAAGAAATATTGAGTATGATTTGAATTATGTTATATATATGATTATGAATTCACATTATATCAATTATCACATAAGAATATATAAATGATCTCTATTGATTTATAGTCTATGTTCTATCAAATTCAACGGGTTTTTAATTAAAACTTAAATATTTATTAATAATTTAATATGTTAATCCGCATATTAACGCAGACCTTATTCTAGTTAAATATATTCTTAAGACTCAAAAATGTGGATCTATGGATGGAGATGCTCTTAGAATAAGCCAATGATGGAGAAATAAAACTTTTAATCGTAGAAATGATCTCTTCATCAAGCTTGTAATGTGTTGTGTGAAGTATATATAGAGATATTGTTAGGGTTTTTATTGGTGAAACAAAATAATGAGTTAATCACATTGAAAGTAATGAATTATAATTATCAGCAAAACAAAATCATCTGCGCGTGGGACCTATAAGTAGAGTTAGGAATGATTCAATTTTAAAAGAAAACATTTAACCTGATTACTCTTTACTATATAGTATTTTACAAATAGAAATGTCTTTTGTGTTGTCCACACTATTCATAGCAATGTTTTTTTTTAGTATAAATGATTTAAACACATGTTTATATCTATATAATATTTTAAGGTTTCCTCTAAGCTCAAGTCAAGAGAGGATGTCATGTGTCATATATTCTCTTGACATTTGACTTTTTATTTTTGTAACTTCAACAATTAATTACAACCATTTAACATTTAATTCCAACAACTAAATGTATTTTTTGAACTTTTAATGGTTTAATAAATAGATATTTTATTAATAATGTATAAGACTTTGGTTTTTATATACGTAATTATGATTTTTTTTTTAAGTTACAAAAGAGAAGTTTCGCTAAAAAAAGCGTAACGTGGACAAAAACAAAAAGAATGTTGTGAAAAAATAAAAATGATTTTAAGAATCCTAAGATTGAGCATGTATAATGGTGACACTTTAGTTGGTGCCTAAAGTAGTTTTATATTAAATTTAATTACTTTTTTGTTTTAGTTGGTGTCTAAAGTGTGAAAAAACCCCAAAATTAGACACTTTTCTTGGTGTCTAAAGTAGTTTTAATATTAATTTAATCTTAAGACCTAATCATTAGATCCATTGAGGTCTCCATTACACATGCTCAAGAATACTAAAGTATGATTGAAGTGATTTAAAATAAATATTTTCTTTTAAAGTCCTCAGCTAATTGACCCTAATTGAAATATGAAAATAAATAAATAAAAAGTTGAAAAACATGAGCAAAACATTAGCAAAAGATGAGCAAAATTAAGAAACAATTACATCAGAGATGAAACTATAACTAGAAAAATGCATGAAGCGGATGATGCAAGCAAACTCAAGTCATGAGAGGATGTCATGTGTCTTCTATTCTCTTGACATTTGATTTTTTATTTTTGTAACTGGGAAAATATTGAAGATATGAAACTTAATTGTAGTGTGTGATAACAGATTTACAAATCTGATAACAATTCAAAAAACGCTTTATTGTCAACCATAAAAAAAGAGAGGAAGAAGTTAAAGTTATACACGGTTTCCTCTTCATGAACATTGTATGACATAAGAATAAACATCATTACAAGAACCACAAAAGTTATGAAAAAATGTTCTTTTTCACTTAGATTTTTCACTAAAGAAGCCAGTTCAAGTGATGCTCTGGTTCCTCTTCCTTAACTTCCAGATTTATCATTTTTGGTTTCAACCTTTTCCACAAGTATGCAATTGTCGTTCCTTCATAGCATTTCACCACCAGATTCTCTAGATTCATCACTGAGTCTGGCAATTCTCCCAACCAATTCCTCATTAAGATCTTCTTTAGCTTCTGCAACTTTTCAATATTTAGGGGCAACTTCTTCAATCCCAGGCAATAAGAAATATCTAGTAACCGCATATTGTTGAATTCCGAAGTCGTTTCAGGCAGTTCAAAGAGACAAATACAAGAACACAACCTCAATACTTCCAGTTTACTCAAGTTGCCTATAGCTTCTGGAAGTGTAGAAAACTTGTTACAATTTGTGATGTTGAGTGTCTTCAGTGAAACAACTTGAGAGTTATGAGAGGATGAAGAAATTATTGCATATTTTATATGTTAATTTTTAAACTCATGCAACGCGTGGACAATCTATTCTTAATTGTATTAAGGGGTAATTAGAAATCGGGTTTGAGAAGATGTGAGGACTTTAAAAAGAAAACATTTATTCTAAATCACTTCAATCATACTTTAGCATTCTAACAATCTTATGATTCTTAAAATCATTTTTATTTTTTACAACATTATTTTTGTTTTTGTTCATGTTACGCTTTTTTTTTAGCGAAGCTTCTCTTTTGTGATTTAAAAAAAAAACAAATCACAATTACGTATATAAAAACCAAAGTCTTATACATTATTAATAAAATATCTATTTATGATACCATTAAAAGTTCACAATAACATATTTATTAGTTGGAATTAAATGTTAAATGGTTGTAATTAATTGTTGCAGTTACAAAAATAAAAAATCAAATGTCAAGAGAATAGAAGACACATTGCATCATCTCATGACTTGAGTTTGCTTCCATCATCCGCTTCATGCATTCTTCTAGTTATAGTTTCATCTCTGACGTAATTGTTTCTTAATTTTGCTCATCTTTTGCTAATGTTTTGCTCATGTTTTTCAACTTTTTATTTATTTATTTTCATATTTCAATTAGGGTTAATTAGCTGAGGACTTTAAAAAGAAAACATTTATTTTAAATCACTTCAATCATAGTTTAGTATTTTTGAGCATGTATAATGGAGATCTCAATGGATCTAATGATTGGGTCTTAAGATTAAATTAATATTAAAACTACTTTCGACACGAAAAAAAGTGTCTAATTTTAGAGCTTTTTCACACTTTAAACACCAACTAAAACAAAAAAGTAATTAAATTTAATATAAAACTACTTTAGACACCAACTAAAGTGTCACCATTTTATACATGCTCAATCTTAAGATTCTTAAAATCATTTTTATTTTTTCACAACTTTCTTTTTGTTTTTGTTCATGTTACGCTTTTTTTTAGCGAAACTTCTCTTTTGTAACTTACAAAAAAAAACAAATCATAATTAAGTATATAAAAACCAAAGTCTTATACATTATTAATAAAATATCTATTTATTAAACCATTAAAAGTTCAAAAAAACACATTTAGTTGTTGGAATTAAATGTTAAATGGTTGTAATTAATTGTTGAAGTTACAAAAATAAAAAGTCAATTGTCAAGAGAATAGATGACACATGGCATCCTCTCATGACTTGAGTTTAGAGTTCAAAAGACAATATAATTACTAACTCAAAGCAATATAATTACATTTGCCCATGCTATAGCTTCACCCATCCTACTCATGCTATAGACCAACAGGTTTGTTGGGTTTAACAAGAAAAACCTTACAAACTTGAAGATTGGTTACACCATCCTTACAAACTCTTTCTCTGTTTACTCTCTAAGTAAGAAGAGAAACAAGAAAACATTCATCAACTCCGACTATACACAAGACGTCCCATTTCCATTACGAAGAGGTTCTTTGTCTCTCTGTCTCTGTCTCATTTTGGAATGGTGCAATACTTCTGGCCCCAATGTGTAAGGTATATATGTTACCACAAATCGACCGATAGTATTCGAAGCAATCACTAACAATGTTCCCAAAGTTTTAGATGATGAAATACATATAAACGTTTTGTATATATGCAGATATCAGAGAAGTTGAAGCCACATCCGTTGGTGAGCAATATGATCACAAGACTTGAAGATATCATACCAAAATGGAGAATTGTTCCAATAAAAAACGTCATAGATGCAGCATTTAAGGACATAGCCAAGCGAGATCAGGTATATGTGTAAATTTGAATACATTAATTTGTATATGGTCTATCTTATGTAAATTTGTTATAAATTAATAGTTTGATGGGTGATCAATCCAGGTACGACACAACAAGCTGATTTATCAGGGGAAACCGATACGAAAAACGGCGATGGAAATGCTTAGGACAGGTTGTAAGCTTGAAGAGACTCTGGAGGAGGTTTTGTCTTTTGAATAAATGTGTAAATTTTGCATGAGTTTCCAAGTTCGTTTCTTTAAGCATAGTATATTCTGTTATGTGCAGATAACAATGCCCTTCTTTGTGTTACACGGAGAAGCAGATACAGTGACGGATCCAGAGGCAAGCAAAGCTTTGTACGAGAAAGCTAGCACAAGGGACAAGGATCTGAAGTTGTACCCTGGGATGTGGCATGCTCTGACTTCAGGTGAACCGGACTGTAACATTGCGATTGTCTTTGCGGACATCATCTCTTGGCTTGACCTTGGAAGCTCTGAGTCGAGAGTGTAAAAAACTCTTCCTTCTCTGTTGATTTATCTTCTTCCTCTTTCGCTTCTTCTTCTTCTTCTCAACCGATAAGTAACTGGCTTGTCATTCTATCTTCTGTTTCTTCTCTCAAGATTGTTGCTGAACCTCTAACCACCGCACCTCCTCCTACCACCACCAACGACAACAACAACGACTAAGCCTATCAATCCTTCTTATCTCTTTTGTTTTCTGTGTTTTGGAACAACTTTGGCATTGACATGTGTGTCTTGTCTTGTGTGTTACTCTTGCTATTGTGTTTGGTTGTGGAATGGATCCAGTGATTGATTCATGACCCTTTCAATCACTCTCTATCTCTTTAATTTGTTATGTATTGACGTTTCTTGTTTGATTAAGTTGAAGACAATTATGTTTGACTCTTGCTTGTTTTTGTGTCTGCTATGGAATCCACTGATTTAAATGACACAATACTTCAAAAACTTGACTTTTTGACTTTCCCTGATATTGAAAAATCTCATCTTTCGTAGCATGAATAGTCTCTAGATCCTCGTACATTCGTTCTACGTCTCTTAACAGTGTCTAATCCCATAATTGAATCGAAAATGGTCATAGAAGAGTTTAGAATTGGTCGGAGAAGTCAAAGTTCCGACTTTTCCGGCTTTTCAAAGACCACTCCTTTAGAGTCAAACATGAGCTTTTCGATCATTGAGAGAGAGAGAGAGAAAGAGAACCTAATCATCATCATCCATGGGTTTCCTCGGCTGCGACTCGCATGGCGATTTGAACGACTCTGAGTTTAGCAAACCCATGCCTTCGATTGGCATATACGTAGCCATAGCTTCACTAATCTGTGGTCTAGCCATGGCTGCAGATCTTCTTCACGGTTTCCGACACCGGAAATTCTGGTTCCCTTGTAAGTTCTTCTCTTTAAACGCAACTTCTCTGACTTTCATCGCCGTCGGAATCAAACTCTCTGTAGATCTCAATACTTCCATGCCGAGTCGTCACGACCAGTTAGCGAAACTCAGTAGTAGTGTCTTTGTCTGTACGGTGATGGGTAATTCGATGCCTTCTTTAGGTATAATGGAAAACGAAGATCTTTTAATGAATCTCATGGCTTTAGGGATTCTTGTAATCACTGATGTTGTTAACATCTGTATTCAGTTAGGTACAGGTGCGATTTATGTTTTCTTGGAAGAACATTGTTTGGTTCTTCTTCTTATGCTTCTTTTGTTAATCATCTTGTGTTTCTCGGCGACTACGGTTCCAACTACGAAGAGAATCTTGGAAGGGAAGTATAAGAAGAGGTATGATGTTGCGTTGAAGTGTCCTTTAGCTACAGAGAGAACAGTAGCTAAGAGGATTCAACAAGATTTGGCTAAGTTTTGGATGATGGCTCATACTAGTAGCCCTCAGTTCGTCATGGCTCGTTCGGTTACGTGTACTGCTTCTGGCTTCTTTTGTCTTTTGAGTGCTATTACGCTTGGTGAAGCCATGGTTAGGACTTACTTGTTAAAACCAAGGTCGCTTGAGTTTTGCCATGGAGATTCTGAGTACAAATGGTCAACTACGCTGGTTCTTGTTTGTCAGACTAGTGCAATCGCCGTCGGGACTGTTGCTCCTGCGATCAGATGGTTTACGGCTGTGAATTTCAGGTGTCCGATAAGAGGAAAGAAGTATTACAGAGATGAGTTTAGGGTAGAGAGTTACTGGACACATTGGTTATCTGAGAAGAAACAACGTCCCTTTAGCCTTTGGATCTTGAAACATCGTCGAAGTAGAAAGGTTGCACATAATGCAAAACGATGGATATTGGATATATGTATTGTGATCCAGTATGTGATAGTGTTTGCTAGTAAAATCATCCGTTACATCTCGGTCTACTGTGTGAGTAGAATCTTGATCTGTTGTTATTTCGCATTCAGAAATAGAGGTACCGTCTCTCACGCTGAGTCAGAAACGTCCAGTTCAAATTTCAGCTCGAGACAGGAACTTGCGAATTATGTCCTGCATCTTGAAGGAGAGGACGAGCTGGTGGATTTGATGGTACGGAGTAACCGTGAGGCAACTGATCATTGGATAGAGAACGGAAGAAAGAAACAACCGGTAAATCTTATAGAGCTTTTGGAAGCAACAACATCCATTTCAAAAGGATTCGAAGGGATTAGAGAGTTTGACAGCTACGAGGTTGCTTCTCTGGCCCCTGGACCTGGAGAGCCGCCAAATTGTTGGGCTCTCCCACTTGTAACACTGACAAGCATCGCAGTTTCTCTTCCCGACGTGAATCCCTCTTCTCTCAAGAAGCTACTTAATGCTGTCAATGAGGCATTGAACTATGTCAATAAGTTTGAACGTGTTCTTGATACCGGAGGAGAGTTAGCTAACCTGAGGAAATCTGCTGAGGTTGTTTGGCTAGGAGTTGATCTCTATCATAAATGGTTCGATGTGGATCTTCGAAAACTATCCAAACAAGAAAGAACTCCAGAAGAAACACTCCGGGAGCTAATTGAAATCGCGAAGAAAGAGTTCTCAGAGTCATGGAAGATGAACCTGATGGTATGCACAAAGCAAAAGCCTTCTCATTGGCCCGTCAAGACTCTAGCGGCTAACTCCCTGTACCGAATCTGTCAAACCATTCTCCTCGATTACGAATCAAGAGACTACGGAACAGGAGAAGCTCTATTGAGAAAGCTTGAAACCACAATCTCGGACATCGTTTCAGGTTGTTTTTGCAACGTGGCGCAAGTGATATCCGTCAAATGTTTGGTTACGGCTGTAGAAGTGAGGGAAGAATCGGTTAGAGGAGCGGCTCTGCATCTCGGAAGAACAGAGAAGATTCTTGAGATTGTGGAGAGGAGATGCTTACCTGAATTAAGCTGTGATAAGATGAAGAACATAGATGAATGGAGAGCGTATTACAAGATCAACTCTTCAGACTGTAATAACAAGAACAAGAACACAGATTGTCCTTACGCGGATGAACTACGCCTCACTGTTGAATAATTTCATGATCTTGTAGTCCCTTGTGTATTCACCACATGAATGAATATATGTGTATATTTTTGGACTTGAGTTTAGTAAGTTAGCTTCAAAATTATTTTTTTGATTACATATACAGGGGAAATCTCTTCTAGTCCTTATGGCTTTCCTCTTACTTTCTGTTTCTCTTTATTTTGAGTAGTAGTAGAATTTTCTGATTAGATCTTTTGTACTTTAGGGGAACGGTTTTTATGATCGTGTGGCTGCTACGAATGTCTTCCATGAGCAGAACTCAAGCCGGTAGAAATCGATTTTTGTATATGTAAGATGTGTTTTTGTGTTGATGATCTCCTGCAAATTATTTGTGTTGATGATCTCCTGCAAATGATTGCAGCTGCACTAGGGTTTCAGTTGAGGAGTAGAAGGCTCTCTCCCTCTCTCACGCTCGCGGGCACGTAATCGCTAGTGTCAACAAGAAATGAATACATGATAAAGTTTCTTGTTCTTACATAAATCCTCTGTTTTAGCTTTACCTCAGGAATCAGGATTACCATAAGATTAATCATTTACTTAAATCTGAAAACTTTAAATAACTTATAAGTTCCAAGGATTTGACCTCTGGTTGACATAGAGGGTCTGGTTGACATAGAGGATTTGACCTCAAAACGACGACGTTTAGGGACTTTGATTTAGTACTATCATCGATTGATATTGGGGATCTTTCTGAGAAACCTGAAAGAAAACAAAAAAGCAAATCGAAAAAGGGAAAAATGGCAGGAAGATTGAGTGGTGTGGCTTCACGAATCATGGGTGGAAACGGCGTTGTTGCCCGATCCGTCGGATCTTCTCTCCGTCAACGAGCCGGTATGGGTCTACCCGTCGGAAAACACATCGTCCCCGATAAGCCGGTAAAAGTCAAGCAAAATCCTCTCTAATTTCTTCTGAAATCGGTTTCGATTTTTGAAACTTTTTGCTGCGATTTGTGGCTCAGCTTTCGGTAAATGACGAGTTGATGTGGGACAATGGGACTGCGTTTCCAGAACCTTGCATAGATCGAATTGCTGATACCGTCGGAAAGGTTAGTTAGGTTTTTTCTTCCGATTTAGTGAATTTTTTTTTTCCGGCGTAAATCGATTGTTTTTGTTCTGATTGATTTTTTGAATGATTGGAATAGTATGAAGCATTGGGATGGTTGTGTGGTGGTCTAGGGTTCTTTGCGGGTCTTGGTTTGCTCGCTGTTTTGAACGATAAAGCTTCAACGGTTCCATGGGTAAGTCCAAAAAAATCTTTCAACTTTTTATGTAATTTTTTACACAAATGCTTTCTTGCTGCAACCAATTTGAGTGTTCCTGAGTGTGATTTCGTTTCTTGATTCAGCAACAATACTTAGGCAATTAGTCTTGATTTTTGCTACAAAATCTTACCTTCTGATATTGTGTTAATCTACTCTGAATGTCATTTGCTGAATTCTACAGTGTTTAACTTTCAGCTTTTGCATTTTGCCGTTTATGAACCCAAACAATTTAAGCTGTTTGCTCCTGGTTTTGACCAATGTACTGAAAGAGATGGATCTTATATCTAAATCGTTTTCATTATCCTATTTTAATTGATTGAGCCTGTATATACTTACTAGAAACACTTGATAGAAACACCCACAATGGGAACTTAGTAAATGAATGCTTCAGCTCAAATGCGTGTAAGAAAAAACATGTAGCCTCTAGATGTGTATCAGCAGCGAAAATCTATGAGTTAGTTCTCTTAGTTTCCACTGGTCAAGCATCATAGGCTTTGTATGAAAGGGCTTTACTATGAGTCTTGTTTGAAGGATTTTGAGTTATAGAACTTGAACAGACCAGGGCTTTACTATGAGTCTTGTTTGAAGGATTTTGAGTTATAGAACTTGAACAGACCAGGGCTTTTACTATGGCTTGCTTGTCTATACGTGAGATGAATTGATTCTCTTCTTTTACTATATATAAGGTGTTATGTGGCTCTGCTTTTCCATTCCATGATTATCTCTTTTCTGTGTTCTACAGACACCGAGAGTGTATCCATATGACAATCTGAGAGTGGAGCTTGGAGGAGAGCCATAGAGACACCCCATCAAGTGATCTGCTTATCAAACTCGGCTTGCTTTCTTCACTGTTTGTTCTTCAAAATGTTTTTTTTCCATTTATAACTCAAAACTTGAAGACAAAAGAATAAAAAGACTTGGTTATTATCATGTGCTGTTTGTTGTCTCTGTAATTAACAGTGGCCAATTTGGCTTTTCATAAGAGAGATACATCTATTTCAGCAAATCTAAAATTGTGTTTGTTGATATAGAAAAGCAGTAGCGGCATGTGTCGAACTAAGATTTAGCATCGTACGACTCCAAACAAAGGCTGAAGAAAGAAACGAGGACAGATATACAATTTGCCAAATATGTCATGTGAGTGGGGGCTTTGAGATAGACAAACTTGAACTTGTTCGCCTCCGTTTTGGACTTGCCAAAGTTAATTTTCCCCATTTACGTATTCGGTATTCCTTTCCTCATTTACCATAATATTATGTCTTATACGCATATGTTTCATATATTTATCTCTTCCTGTTCTCTGGTAAATAATCTATCGAAATTCATCACGACAAGTTGGATAGGAATGAAATTTGAATGGCATCGTTATGTTTACAATCACATAACTTACGGGTAAAAAATCATTCCTTGAAATACTTAGGGGGGTTATTGGTTGATGGATTCTTAAGGATTTTTAAAATTTTTAGAATCCATTGTTATTAATTTATGGATTATGACATTCTTAATGAAATCCATTGTTATTGGTTTGATGAGTTTTAAACTCCATTCAAAAACCATTGTTATTCAAAAAGTTTAGTTTTTAGGGATTCCATAAATCTATTAGAATCTATTGTTATTGGTAGATGGATTTGTTCTAATTTTACTCATTAAACAAGATTTTGAGAATACCTTCAAGTGAATTTTTAAATAAAAAAGATTCTTGTTTGTTGATACCTCATAAAACCTTTTGATTTTTAGAATTCTAATTACCAAATTTTCTAAATACACAAAACTCTCTACAAATTTAATAAATAATCTTTGGATTTTAAAAATTCATCAACTCTATGAGAATCCATCTCCCAATAACCTTGTGTGTGAAAGTTTGGAAAGAGACTTTAAGAAACAAATTACAAAATCTAATTTGAAATTTGATTAGTGTGGATTAGACTTTGTAACAAGAGAGGGTAAGTTTGGAGACTACATAGACTACACTTAGCTGATTAAAACTTGTTTGATATAATCTGCTGACCAGCTGATCTAAGTGGTGGAATTAAAGACAGCCACATGAATCTTGAGATATGATGTCTTTCAAATCGTTCAAATATTCCATTGAGTGATTGTTTTATGATTAAAATCGTCAATGTTGATCTGCCTATGTGTCATCTTACTGGCTCTTAATTTTTGGACCCCGTCAAAATAAGATTATTATTGGTACCACACCTCTCTCTTTATCTCTCATTATTATGTCATATCTTCTATTATATGCAATTATTTAAGAGAGTATTAGATCATAGTCTTCGTTTTTGGGGTTAATGGATACAGTAAAACGCATCATCGTACGTATATATTTATGCATGTATGTACTTATCTTTAGACCAAGTGCATATATATCTCTTAGAGAGCTTTAATAGACACATAAAAAGATTTGCTACCCTTCAAAGTACATGTTGTATGATCTAATACATGAATATTTCTTCATAGCATTTTGTATCTATTTATGTATATATAATAAGATCTTTACAATTTTTGAAAAAGGACAAGAAAGAGGAAGGTAAGAACCAGGGAAGTTGGGCTCTGGAGGAGTACCAAAGGCTGCATTTACAAACGTGTCTCACTCTCTCTCTCTTTTACTCTTCTTGCCAACTCTTTGTTGTTTTAGCTAAATTGTAAACATTATTAAAACTAAATTAATTTTGTAGGGTTTACAAATTGTTTGGAACACAAGTTGCTAAGTCTAAGATTTGGTTCTATAGCAAAAAAAATAATATATATATATATATATATATATATTGAGAGAGAGAAATGAGAATATATGAGTGCTTATCTAATCATGTTTAGTAGAGTTAGCAATTGATATTTTCTCACAACAATGAACTACAAATCAACCGGCGCTGGAAAAATAGAGATAAAAAAATCTGAAAATTCGATAGGTAAAAAAAAAGGGAAGATAGAAAAGGAAAGCAACTTGCCAACTCTTTCACGCATTTCCTTCTCTTGGGGATATATTCAATCTAACATTTCAAGTGATTCGTTTTAATTTGTCAAATCCTATATTATTGAACCATGAATTTTAAAAAACTTATTAAAATCCACTGTTATTGAACTAGTGAATTTGTTATTGAAATTATACTAAGAATTTGATTTTAATGATTCTATAAGATTTTAAAGGAAATTCCAGGAGATTTCTTTGTTAAAAATACAAAGACTCAAATCCCAAGGGTTTAGGTGAGATTGCAGAGAATTTTATTATAAATCTCATAGAATCACACAAAATCACTAAAATAACCTAAAATCTCATTAAAACTCAAATCTCTTTAAATGCAAGATTCAATACATCCCCTTTATTTACTTTGACTCACATTTTTATATGTTAACTTAATCATAGAAATTTATTTGGACTGATTGTGAGTAATACAAGTTACAAGAGTATGAATATAAAATGGAGAATCTACAACTCTAACAATTGAAATATTTTTCCATATAGCATTAGGTTTTAGTATAGGGTCAATTTGCTCAATAACCATATATAAACAAAATTCATAAACTAACTAAAATACCTAAATCTAAGGGTTGTGATTTGGCCACGTATACCCATTTTGGTTAGTTTATAGATTATAGTTTTTTTATGGTTATTTATGCTAATTAACAATAATAAACTTGTTATGATTACTTCTCATCTTAATCTCTTATATTCTTATCATCTTATGGGTCATAAAAATTCCAAACTTTAGAAAAAATTATAAACCATCAAAACTTCGCCACTTGTAACTTGTAAATTTGTTAGACCCCATCAATTATAGGTCCATTGTTTTTTTTAGCAAATATAAAAAATATTAAACTAACTTCCTTAGATAACTTGAAAAGTCATCAATCATATTCAACCATTATCCAATCCAGTAATGCGATTTGTCTTTCAAGGAAATGCACTGTCTCTTTTCATTAATGTATGATTAATCAAAATAATCGAGAACCAGCAAATATTTGTGATACACGTTTGATAACATTTTACTTTAAGGACAATATATACAAATTAATGAGGAAACAAAAAACTCCATTTTATAGGGAAAAAATTATACTATAAATGTGTCACTCACGCTCATAAACCGAATAACATGTTTTATACAACAACACAAATTAATTCTTATAAAACATTTTATATATTTTATTGGGTTGCCAAACACATATTATAATAACAAAATAAATAAATTTATAAAAAGGCTCCTCCTCTCTCCTTCTTTAGTTCTCTTATTACATTTCTCTATTTCTTTTTTTCTCCATCTCCACAAAAAAAAAAAAAAAAACAGAATTAACAGAAATGAACGGTGGTGATGTCTCCGTGGCCGAATCCGACGATCCAAAAGCTCCGTTATTACCAATCATCCGTTACGACGAACCATTCGAAAGACAATCCGTGGGACAACATCTCCGGACAATATTCACGCCGAAAAATTGTTACATAGCTCTCGGTCCTCTTCTCTGCGCCGTCGTGTGTCTATGCGCACGACTCGGCGGAGATGAGACGACCACTGCGAGGAACATGCTCGCCGTTCTTATATGGATATTCGTTTGGTGGTTGACGGAGGCTGTTCCGATGCCGATCACCTCCATGTCGCCGCTTTTTCTCTTCCCTCTCTTCGGAATTGCGGCGGCCGATGACGTGGCGAGTGCTTACATGGATGACGTCATTGCCCTCGTACTTGGGAGCTTTATCCTCGCTCTCGCCGTCGAACAGTACAATATCCATCGCCGACTCGCCCTTAACGTTAGTCATTTTTTATTTCCACGTATTTATTCATTTAATTATTTTTGGCTTTAGGAATTTTGATTTAGTTTGGAATATTTTATGTGGTGCAATCTGGTTGAGCCATGTAGTGTAGGCAGGGCGGATAAGAAAAAAATCTGTATGGGGCACTTATATTTAAATATTTATAATAATTTAGTTAGTGAATATATATTACATAAATTATCCAGAAGATTAATTTAATTATTTCTTATTTTTGAAAATTTTAAATTTAACCAAACTAAAATGGTAAATATTTTTTAATGCTAAATGTTCACTTTTAATGGCACTTAACATAAAATTGTACATTGCACATAAGAGTTTTATTTTTATAAAAACATTTTGTTCTTTTTGTACAAAAAATAGGAAATTTACTTATATAAAATAAGTTATAGGAGTAAATTTCTTTCGTTCTTATACGAATAAAACCAATTTTTTTTTTTTTTGGAAGAAATAACTAAGAAAGGAAAACAATATTTATGGGAAAAGGAGAGTTTTAGGCAAAAAAAATGCAATATATATTACTTTTGAAATATAAGAACAAATAGTATGGAAACGGGAAAAGTTTTTTTTTTGTCATCTAGATTTTTATTAAACTTAAAATGAACAGTACGGTTACAACGTCGCCGAAGCGAAAAACATGAAGCCGGTGGACAAACAAGAAGTCCCCGGATACAATGCCCATTCAAGGGAATCTTGAACTAAAACAAGAAACAACTGCTTAACCAGAGAATGCATTAAGCCATAAGGCGAAGAAATCCAAAGAATAGGATTTCCAAAGTACACTAGAGCTAAAAACTAAGAAGAAAGGGTACTAAATTAAGAAGAAATCCACAAACTCGCCCCAAGCTCGAAACACTGAACCAAATACACTCCACTAGCTAAACCAAAGAACGATAAGAAGCCAAAACTGAGCTAAAAACCATAAGACAAACAGAACCTAAACCTTAAGGAACACCATAAACCTTGGAGATCCAAAACGCGGCGCTAGGACTATCTTAACCAGCAAACAGAGACGGCTGAGCAGCAAGTAATTAAGGAGCAAAGAACCAACGCTATAGCAACCTAACCAAAAAGATAATTAGATTCTTTTAGAAAACAAAAAAAAAGAAGGCAAAATTAAGATGAGCTTCCAACCCAGGCTAACAAATCAAAACTACTACATGAGAAACCACTTGAGCCGAATCTAATATAAGTACATTCACTTACCATTTTATTTATAAAACAGTATGGGGCACGTGCCCCACTTTTTACTACGTGGGTCCGTCCCTGAGTGTAGGGACTATAATTCTAGGAATTATTGAAGTTTTGATAAGATGTTTTTTTTGTTTGGGGGTCCATGGACGGGTGAGTTCATTACAACTATGATGATCAACTATGTGGAGAGGTTCAATTGAATCCCCCACTTATTAAATCATTAATTGATTATATAATAATATGATAATTTAGCTCAAGAAAAATAACATGATAACAATGGGTAGTGGTCCATCTGTATACGTGGGGATGCAAATAATTCCAGATTATGTTTTTTTCCCCCACACTTTTATTCAATCAGTTGAGTCTGTATACCTTCTTGTTATTTAATCATTGAACATATAAAGTTAACTGCCATAAATTTTGTAATTTGAAACTATATAAAGAGTCCTCTATTCAATTTCGAAAACAAACTTTTATTTCTGTTCTTGTAAAGTAATCTCATGGCCTATATATAACCAAAAAGATAGATGATACACGTACACAATCTATTCCTTGGCACTATTCATAAAGTAATATGATTTATTTTGTACCGCTACCCGTGTGACGTAATTAGCGTACAATTTTTATCATTCAGCAGAATGAGATATCATAATTAAGTGGAGGCTGCTTAAATATATCCAAATATAATTATGATTAGCTAATAGTATATAACAACACATTAATGAATAATATAATTATTCGTGAAGGTAACGATGGTGCTTTGCGTGGAGCCACTTAACGCACCGCTGCTTCTTCTTGGCATCTGCGCTACAACAGCGTTCGTGAGCATGTGGATGCACAACGTAGCGGCTGCAGTCATGATGATGCCAGTCGCTACAGGAATACTTCAAAGACTCCCCTCATCATCATCATCATCATCGGAAGTTGTATCTCCGGTGATCGGAAAATTCTGTAGAGCGGTGATTCTCGGTGTAATATACTCGGCAGCCGTTGGTGGAATGAGCACACTTACAGGAACAGGTGTGAACCTAATACTTGTCGGAATGTGGAAAAGTTATTTCCCTGAAGCTGATCCAATCAGTTTTAGCCAATGGTTCTTCTTCGGTTTCCCATTAGCTTTGTGCTTATTCGTGGTACTTTGGGGTATTCTATGTGTAATATATATCCCTAAAGGAACAGGACAAGTTCTCTCTCCTTATATGGACAAGTCTCATCTAAGGAGAGAGCTTGAGACGTTGGGATCAATGAGTTTCGCTGAGAAAATGGTATTAACCGTTTTTGGTGGGTTGGTTTTGTTGTGGATGACAAGAAACATAACCGATGATATCCCTGGTTGGGGTCGGGTATTTGACGGTCGAGCCGGGGATGGAACGGTTAGTGTGATGATGGCTACATTGTTGTTTATAATCCCAAACAAGATTAAAAAGGGAGAGAAGTTAATGGATTGGGGTAAATGCAAGAAACTTCCATGGAACATTGTGTTGTTATTAGGAGCCGGATTCGCTATAGCCGATGGAGTAAGGACTAGTGGCTTAGCTGAAGTCTTGTCCAAAGGACTGGTCTTTCTCGAAACAGCTCCTTATTGGGCCATTGCTCCTACCGTTTGTCTCATTGCTGCAACCATCACAGAGTTTACTTCAAACAATGCAACCACTACATTGCTTGTTCCGTTACTCATAGAAATCGCCAAGACCATGAAAATCCACCCTTTGCTCCTGATGGTTCCTGGGGCCATCGGGGCTCAGTTCGCTTTCTTGCTACCTACGGGGACGCCTTCCAACGTTGTTGGATTCACGACCGGGCATATCGAGATCAAAGACATGATCAAGACAGGTTTGCCTCTTAAGATTGCCGGAACCATCTTTCTCTCCGTCTTGATGCCTACTCTTGGTACGTATACCTACTTAATTTCTACTAAAAACTACCACATTGTTTATGTGGGAAATGATTGCTAATATATATTCATATTTACATGGCAGGGGCTTACATTTTTGGATCAAAAGGAGGAGTTTAGTTCAATGGGCCGACGCACAAGACCATCCGCACTATTGATTCGTTATTTTATTATTATGTTATGGGCGTATCAAATTTTAGATACATGTGGAAGTGGAACGGGAAATTTAGATGTGGTCAAATTTCAGTAAACGGCCTATTTTTGTAACCCGCCTCACTATAGATTCCGGCACAGTTGCTTTCTTTTGTGCTTCCGAACGTACCGGTAAGTTTGGTCCTTTTTGTTGCGTGTATATAATGGTTAATTAGTATATATTATGCGTCTTCTTCGGCACTTGGGCACATGATACTACTAGTAGTGTCAATCTAGCGGTCCTACTTGTCCATACCCAAATGGCCATATCTCATCTCTTCCAAGTTCCAAGATGCCACCATGTCACTATCCAGCGTGTCTTCTTCTCTTTTCTGGTTTTTGCTGTACACAAAAAAGGAAAGAAAAATAAACGTCCATACCCAAATGGCCATATCTCATCTCTTCCAAGATGCCACCATGTCACTGTCCAGCGTGTCTTCTTCTCTTTTCTGGTTTTTGCTGTACACAAAAAAAGGAAAGAAAAATAAATTAACGTTTTGTTTTAAGTTATGTTTTCTTTGTCCTTTACTACATTCGTGTATAGAACTAATATGCTTATAATTATTTCTGTATGAATGGTTATAAATAGTCAATCAATCATCTTGGGTATTTATTTTCGTAGGTAGTAGTTGGCCAATCCAAGAATTTTAAATGAAATCCTATTTCATACGACTGGTACTCTGTAATCCATACCCCCATCAATAATCATTTGTCTAGCTGTATTCCAAAAAAGGCTATGTATACATCTCATGGTTAATTAACCCTTAAATATATAATACATTTCTGTTAAAGTTTTATCCTAAACCTTTTTATTTTTAGATAATCGGTTCAAAATTTCATGGGAGAATTACAAACATACCACTTTTGAAAATATTTTTTTCAAATATGCCACATTTGAAAATTTATTGCAAACATGCCACCTTTTATTGTATAAGACAAAATCATTAAAATATTTTTTTGTCAATCTCAAAATTCCAAACCCTAAACTTTACTCACAAAAACTATACCCTAAATATAAAATAGTTAACACAAACCCAAAAGATATAAAATTTAAGTTAAAAAAAAAGTTGACATTCTTACAAAGATTTTCAAACGATTGCATAACTGTAAATATAAAATAGTTAACACAAACCCAAAAGATATAAAATTTAAGTTAAAAAAAAATGACATTCTTACAAAGATTTTCAATCGATTACATAACTGTAAAGTGGTATACCAAAAGTGTCATATCATGAAAATTCTCAAGTTTCATCAACTCTCATATGAGGTTAGATTTTATTTTATTTACTGGCATGATTTAATAGACTTTGAAGTAAAAGTATAACTTTTTATTGGTCAACCAAATAAATCTATCTATAATAGCAAATCCAAACAAATTATTATTTTTTGTTGTGTCCTCTATGTTTATATACAGTGGTTGTTTTGAAGGGTTGCGTTTTTCCGAATGGTAGTGTCTTATCGCAAAAAAAAATCTGCTTAGTGGTTATTTCTAAAAGTTGCATCTTTTCGATATAACTGTTTTGTCAAGAGTTGCATCTTTTATTATAATTGTTTTGTCAATAATTGCGTCTTTTCGAATTAACCGCTATATGGTTACTTGTAAGGGTATGCGTCGTCTTTTCGAAACATATATATGTTTTAACTTTTAATCCCATTGAACATTTTTAAATCATGCCTACTGATTCCATAATTCAAATGAAAAAAATTTGTTCTATTATATTCAAATTATTCAATAGTATTGCCTTTTTACTACTGTTGAGGTTTTGAAAATTTTTGATTGTGTAAAGAATTTTGGTTTATTTTAGACAATGCATATTTTATAGCAAATTTTAAATATAAAAAAACAAATACTTTTTTAACTCTAGTTTTCTTTGCAAAGGTAATGAATTTTTAGATTTAATAATTTTCTACGAAAACATTGATTCTTTATATTTAATAGCAGGTTTTTTGGATTGCACACATCAAAATATTAAAGTTGCATTAACATTATTACAAATGAGCAGGATGAAAAAAGCCCACAAGTTATTTTGTTATCAATTATCAAGTTGTTTCTTTAAGGTCATGTCTTTTAAAACAAATTCCTTCTATAAATTTCTTTTGTTTATCGTTTGGTTCATTCATGGCTTTGAAATTCTTTCAAATCATGATAATGATACAAACTGTCGTATTACTATTTTTTTTTTTTTAGTATCAAAAATTCCTAAAACTCTTGATTTGTGTGAGTAAATTTGGAATTCTTTTGATCATTCAATTTAATGATTAGTTTTAAATATAAAAATTTGATGAAATTTCCATCTACTATGTTTTTCTCTGAAATTGGTGGTACATATGGAGTGTGTTTTTAAATTTAGGAATTCTATGATAATAATAAAAATATTTGGGTTGTGACTTTTCATAAAAAAAACTATTTTGTAGTTATTTCTTGCTTCTTTTTGATAAAACCGTTTCATCAAGATTTGTGGGTTCATATAACCGTTTAATGGTTATTTTGAGAGTTGTGAGTTTTCGTAACGAAAAACCGATTAATAGATACTTTCAAGAGTTGCATCTTTTCTATATAATCGTTTCGTCATGAGTTCTGAATTCCAATAACCGTGTTAAAATTATTTTTAAGGGTTGCGTCTTTTAGATATATCCGCTTTATGATTATGTCCTTTAAAAAAAAAACTACTTTATGATTATTTTCAAAAGTTGCGTGTTTTTTAAATAATCATTTAATAGTTGCGAATGCCGATAACCGTTTTAAGCTAGTGTCTTTTCGAATTTTAATCTGTTTACTTTAACCCATAATAATTAACATACTCTACTACTCCAAATCATCACTTTTGGTTTCTTTACATTTAAAATTTAATATATGATACTTTCCCCATGATTTGGCGGGGTTTTCGAGTCCTATTAAACAAAAAGCAAAGCTTCTTAATTAGATTTTTTTTAAATGAATTTAAATACATTTCCATAAACGTTATAACAAAAAAAAACATTGTTAAAGGGTCTCCTCAATAGCATGGTTACATCTTTGATAGTGGGAAAGGAGTATTCTCTTCTTGATTGCGGTTTTTACTTGTTAGGAGTGTATGAGTAATCCCACTTTTTATGTTGTTTAGGGGTTCATTGTCTAATTTTTGTGGCTTATTTATTGCTGTGCCTTTACTCTTTTGGCCATCAATGGTGTAACTGATACATTGGTATTCGGGTATTATAACTCCACCAGATGACAAAAAAGAAGAATAACATTTTTTTTTGTCTCACTTAGAAATTAGGACATATGAATTAACTATCAATTAAAATCAGAATCAGCAAGAAATTAAGACTCATTTGTCACGTCACGCCACGTGGCAACCTTCCACTATAAAGATACCATAAACGTCTCCAAACTTTTCAATTTGCATGCATATTGCATTACAGCAGAATGAACAACAATAACGCAATCTTCCTCCTTCTCCTTTCCCTAACCGTCTTCCCCCTCCTTCTACACGCGTCTGCGGACACGCGTGTAGGTACCTGGATTCCTATCAAAAACATTAAAGATCCTCACGTCGTCGCGATCGGCAAATTCGCCGTGTCTCCGAGTACAACGAGCAGAGCAAATTGGGACTCAAGTTCGAGACGCACTACAAGAAAACAGGCGGTATTCCGACGGCCAAAACCGTCGGAATTCCGTCGGAATATACCCTTTCCCGACGTAATTCCGACGGGTTTGATCCGTCGTTTCTATCACGTCGGAAATTAAAAACCGTCGGCAATTCGTCGATCACTTGCGACGGAAGTCCGACGTAAAACGGACATCCGGATTCCGTCGACCTTTCGTCGTTATAACGTCGGAAGTCGGAAGGGAGACGGAATTCCGACGAGTACCGACGGAGTTCCGACGGTTTCGGACTTCCGGCAAGTACCGACGGAGTTCCGACGGTTGCGGACTTCCGGCGATTACCGACGGAGTTCCGACAGTACAAAGAACACCGACGGAATAGCGAGGGACAAAAACCCGAGGGAATTCCGACGGTTTACGTTATTTTTAACCAAAAATTAATAATAATTAAACAATTTAAAATAAATGAAATATAATAAAACATTAAAAAATATATTAAAAATTAAAAAAAAAAACTGATTAAATTAAAATTGTTTTAAAAGTATTTTAAAGTTTTACATTAAATTTTAAAACTTCAAAAGGCCTATTCCGGCCTACGGGTACTGAAGAAGTCGGTCATCTTCTGTTCCAAAGCTCAAAATCGTGCCTCCGCCTTATCTCTCTCTCTCGCTTCCTCGGCCTCCCTCTTATCTGTCTCTCTCGCTTGCTCCACTGCCCTAAGCCGCTCGGTCAGCTCTCGGTTTTCTGCCTCCAATCTGCTACCACCGCCATAACGAACCGACGAAACGGACGAGCAACTATCTTCAGGAAGGCCGAATACACGGCCTCTGGTCTTGGGAGTCGCCTACGTTAAAAAAGAAATTAAATCTTAGAACTTAGGTGTATTAAAAGTTATTTTGAAATTTGTTTAAAAGTGACACGGTTACTAACCTTGTAGGTGAACTCGTTGATCTTCTCGTATGGAACTTCGGTGGGCGCCGGAGTTTCTTCCTCGCTCGGTTGCGATTGGAGGTACTGCTCCCCGAGCCTCTCCACGGTCTCCACGATTTCACGAGCAATGGGATCTTGAATTTCACTGGTCTTCTTGTTGGTGTGCGTAGCTTTGAGCAAAGCAAGATTCGAAGGAAACACACCGGTCTCCTGAAACTGTTAGCATATAAAATTTTGTTAGCGAATATTTATAAATTATGAATTATTTAAATACTTACCATTTTGTCTGCAAGTGAACCTTGCTCGTTGCTCCGAGGTTGTGGGTCGCTTTTCCCTTCCCCTTCCGGTCGCTATTGCGGTTAGTTGAGTTTCTCTCTGAGGTCGCCCGAGTTGCCTCATGTTCCCAATGTGCAACTAGTCCATCCCAACATGTGTCTTTATGTTTCATAACCCGAGGCACCTTCCCGGTTTTGTACCACGCATCTTTCCACTCGTTCATCTTCAATGAGTACTTCCTCGTAGCCTTTTCGTCGAATCTCTTTCGGACCAACGAAGTGAGCGGTGGGTCCCACGTAAAATCTTGCTGCAAAAACACTACATTCTCGCATTAGTAATTAAAATGTGAGTCATATAGGAAATATATTTTAAACTTATAAAATAAAATCATACCGCAAATTGTCGGAACCAAGTGTCCCGGTCCTCCACTGGCATATCGTGGTATGTGGGATACGGTTTAGTTACCAAGGAATTCATCATTCCGTTGATAGAACCCGTAATCCCGTTTCCCAAGTATTGGAACCTAATAAAATATTTAGTTAAATATTTTTCTAAAATAATTTAATCCAATACAAATTTAAATAAGACTTACCAGGTCGTGTTAGGTGGCGTGTCTGGATCTAGACGAGTCAACCTATCACGTCCGGGTTGCGACACAAACTGCTCGATGGTCATGGATGTGGGAGCTGAGAAGGCTGTACCCGGGGGCTGAGACATGTGTGGGGTCTCTAAGTCGGGAGTACTGTCGTGGATATGCGTCTCACTCTCACACCGACCTCCCCTACTGGAAGTCCCACCTCCTCTAGAATGATGATATCGCGGATAGTTTCTACGATTTCCAAAATTCTAAGAGTTTGAGATTTCTGTATTTATGGAATATGGAATTTATAGGAATTTAGAGATTAAAGGAATTTAGTTTTCGGATATTTTGTTATTTAGGGCATAGGGATTGATGGGAATTTAAGATTTTTGTAATAAATGAATTTATTGAATTTGGGATTATGTGGTTTTGTGCTTTATGGACTTAGGGATTTTGGGAAATTAGAATTTTGAAATTTAAGTAATCAGGGCTTGTTTGTATATTGTATATTCAGGAACCGAAGTTCATGGATTTAGGTTTTGTTGGCAAATTGACATTTATAATTTGACAAATTTTATTAATGTTAATAAATTTTTTAATTTGAAAGATTTAAAGGTTTAAATTGTTAAAGTCATAAATTTTTAAATGTTTTAATTTTTAAATTTAAAGGATTTAGAGTTTTAAATTTTATTATTTATAAATAGGTTAAAAATTTTAAAGGTTTAAGTTGTTTTATTAATGTTATAAAATTTTTAAATTTGAAGGATTTAAAGGTTTTAATTGTTAAAGTTATAAATTTTAAAATTTTTAAAATTTTAAATTTAAAGGATTTAAAGTTTTAAATTTTAGTATTTTTAAATAGGTTTAAAATTTTAAAGGTTAAAATTGTTTTATTAATGTTATAAACTTTTTAAATTTTAACGATATTAAATGATTATCTTCAAATATTATATATAGGATATTTAGAAATTTAAAATTTTACATATTAATCATACATTAAATTATTAAAAATCCCTAAAAATCACAAAAACATATGAAAATCAAATTCTTAAAATTGGAAATATTTATAAAATTAGAATTGTCTAAAAATCTCTAAATTGGTAAATTACTAAAATTATCAAAAAACCTAAATCTCAAAATTTCTAAAATTATAATTCCCTTTATTTAAAAATTTATAAAATTTCTAAATTTCTACAATCCTAAATTTCTAAATTTCTACAATTCTCATATTCAATTTCTACAAATCCACACGTTCACAAGAACAATTTCTAAAAATCCACAAATTTCCATAAGAACACAAACAAAACTTACATTGATTTTGGGAGTGGCGACGGATTTGGACGGCGGCTCGGCGATTCCGGCGACTGGGAGGAGATTTCCGGCGACCGAACGTCGGTTCCGATCGTGGAGAAAAGAAATCTGGTGGTGGGGTGAAGAAATCCGGCGATTCCGGCGGTGGAGAGGACAAATAGGACGATTCCGGTGGTATGGATGCGAAATTCGGCGATAAGTGGCGAAATCCGGCGATGGATCGGAAATTTGGTTCGGTTGTGATAACTGTCTGGGAAGAGAAACAAATCTGGGATTTATAACAGTAGCCGACGGAGTTCCGACGGAACCTATAATTCCGAAGGTAATTCCGACGGCGTTTGCCGCTTTGACGATGATCACGAAGTTGTTTGGCGGCAAGTCAAATTAGGGTTTCCGTCGGCAATCCGTTGGAACATAAGACGGAATTCCGACGGAAATTATTTTAAATATCAATTTTTAATATATTTCAGTAGGGGTGGGCAAACAGGAATATGGGACGGGATCTTACGGGAACGGGGTTTATGGGACTAGAAAAATACGTCCCATTTATGTCCCATTTCAAATTCGGGACGGGAACGGGATAAAACGGGATGGGACGGGAACGGTACGGGAAATCCCATAAAATAATCGTACTCAAAAATTAGATTAAAGAATGCTTCAAATTGTAAATATGTATATAACAAGCTTTTTCAATTTATGAAAACACATGTTTAAATTAAATAAAATTTAATTGTATTTTATAAAAGTTAAAACTTTAAAATAAAATAAAAACCATAATCTTCAAATTGAATCAAACGTAAACCACATTAAACCATATTTCATATTATCCCATTAAAAAATAGATATATGTATATCCCATATTAAACCATATTTCATATTATCCTTATAATTTCATACATTCCATATCCCATATTAAACTATATAAAAACCATAATCTTCAAATTGAATCATGAATCATAAATTTTATAATAAAAATCAACACCCGTCGGAACACCGTCGGAAATTAAGACGGAATTCCGACGGGTTTTTATTTTTATTACCTATATTTAATTTTTCCGGCGGTAACAAATACGTGAAATAAAATTCCGTGGACAATGTGAACGAGTTAGAGATTTATTACAAGCAAGACAACATAGATAGAACTTGTGAGCTTCACGGGCTTGGCTCTTCGATTGGCAGAACGATTGAAAGCAATTTTGATTTGGTGACTTTTCACTATATAGAAAAAATAAGTAGGGTACCTGACAGAAACAGAGTGAGACAGAGAGTAAGTAGGGTTTGGATTGGTGTCCATATCAAGAATTATGACGAAGCAATGTTGGTTCCTTGAAAAGAAATTTACTAGATCCGCCATTACATTCAATATCAAGTTATCTCCGAAAGATCTGTTTGTATTGTGTTTTTATTTAGAAAATTTTGTCTTTCTAAATTCTTCATCTAATTAAATGCATTATAATTAACTGCAATGGCGTGCAAGTTTTACCCTCGAAACCAAGAAAAATTTATTTAATAAATTTGGTAATAAAGACGGAAGTCCGACGGGTTTTTAATTTTATTACATATATTTAAGGTTGTACGCCGGAATAAATTGTTTATTTAATAAATATTGTAATAAAAATCAACACCCGTCAGAACGCCGTCGGAAATCAAGACGGAATTCCGACGGGTTTTATTTTTATTACATATATTTAATTTTTCCGGCGGTAACAAATATGTGAAATAAAATTCCGTCGACAATGTGAACGAGTTAGAGCCATATCAAAATTGGCTTTAATCGTTCTGCCAATCGAAGTGCCAAACCCGTGAATCCCACAAGTTCTATCTATGTTGCCTTGGTTTTCATAAATCTTACATTACACATACAATTTATATTGCAATATAAATTTAAATACCAAAATAATAAATATTACACGTACGAACATTATGCGGATAAACTCGTATAATAGATAGGAGGAAATTATTTAACATAAAAGCAACATAAAGTCGTAACCATAAAATAATTCTTATTCATGGACGAGTTAGATATTTATTCTTCATCGGAGTCTGGAACTGTTTCATATTCGTACCCAGTAGTTCCTTCATCTTCCTCCTCGATGGTGCATACTTCCATTGGCTGGTATTCAGCAATCATCGTATTAGCACCGATTATCTGTTTGAAAACTGAATTTAGTTAACCATTCCCAAAAATATTTATAAACTTATGGTGTATGTACCTTAACAATGTTCCGCTCTGTGATGTTTAGGTACTTTGGGTTCCTACCAAAACGGCAAACGGTAACATTCTTCAGGATGACCACCGCACCTACAGCAGTCGTGAGTCTGTACTCGTTATTCTTGAAGATGTTATGGTGCATGATTCCCTCGATTAATCCCGCCGGATCTTTTAAGGTTACAAGCAGATCTCCCTGGTCATTGGGGGTCAAACTAGAGAGCATAACCACAATCTGATAATTAAATAGAATATACTTGTTAGATAAATTGTTTCTCAAAATGGTAATCAAATTGGACGGCAACGTAAACCTTTTTTATTTTCACAAATTGTGAACGCGGGGATTGAATTTCTGCAACCTGGGTCCAGAATGGTGTGGTCCTATTGTGATAAGAACCTAAACTTATGAATGATAGATTTTGTATTTGTCAGCTACAATCATTATATAACAATATATTGTAAAAGTAAAAACTGTAATTATATATATATATATATATATACCTTCACAGATTATGTAATCGATAGTAGAAGTCCACCGAGGGCTACTAAAATTCTGGTCGGCTTATGGTGCCTCGTTAATGACCTCATAAATAAAATCTTGTGTTGGGCGAGTTTGAGAACTTTCACCTCGCACCACCCTTACATCATGAGCCCTCTTGCGAAAAATTCCTCACCTTACGACTTGGCCTGGTCCCGGTATTTCGGGCGTTTGGTTCAGGGATCGTTGAGTTGGGTGGAGTGAAATTGTTGGTTGAGCATCTATGACATTTAAATTATCGTAAGGAGGGCTTGAAGGAAGAAGAGTTGTGTTTGGAGTGTTTAGACCAGGGGCTCGGTTTTGCATATAGTAATTTCATATATCTTTGTTAGCCATTATGCAATTGAATTTTTTTGTGTTATGATTTTGTGTTCAAATTTTGTTATGAAGGAATGAGAAAATGTGGAACATATATGTACAACGGATATCCGTCGGAAAACCGTCAAAACACTCCGACATAACACCCCATCAATCCTTTTGGCCACTGCAGACGATTTATTAACCACAGAAACTTTGCCGACATCTGAAACCGTCGGAATTCCGTCGGACATCCGTTACATAATTCTGAGGACATAGCTCCGTCAGAAATCCGTCAGTACAGCTTACCAATCAAACTTTGCCGACATCGTGTAGTCTGAATTCCGTCGGTAATACAGACGGAATACCGACGGTTTATACATATAACTTCTACTATAAATACACCTGATGGAGTGTATATCTTCTACACCTCTCAATAACACAAAAAATGTCTTCTAACTCTCCTAATGACGACGCAAAAACGACATCGGAGGCTAATTTTTTTATATTCCAAAATACACGTGGGAAACCGAATCTCATTGCGACGAATTCACTCAAGAGATTCCCCCTTACTCGTGGGAATTTGATACGTGCTCACCAATCCATAAAGAAGATTCCACATCAACAATAGTGCCTGACAGCCAGTGCTCGCCAAACATCCACCACATTTACGATAAGCAACCACAATGTCCTGATCATAACCGGGTTATCGAAGCCGAACAACCATGTCAATTGATGAAAAAGTCAGATACTGACGGTGCAAGTACTTCAAACGTATGTAAGGATCAGTACTATGGTTATGAATTCGCCCAAAGCCCAGAAAAGCCAAACTTAAATTTAGATGTTGATGCAATCAAAAGTCAATTGTGCGACGGATTTATAGATTCTCCACCAAAGGAGCATTACTATGATTTCGAATTCGCTCAAAGCCCAGCCAAGCCAAACATAAATCTAGATGTTGATGCAATCAAAAGAGAATTGTGCGACGGATTTGTAGATTCTCCACAAAAGAAAAAAAAGGGAAAGAACATCACTAAATGGTTCTAACAAATGGTAAGTTCGGAGTGGAAACCGACAGATGATTGTAAAATGAGGAGTTTATTATGTACTTGTACCATAACCGTTGTGTGTTAAATATTTGCAAGTCTCTAATGTACCTGTTTAAGAATGTGTTTTAAATTTTATGTTTCATTAAATGTTATGTTTTATTGAAGTTGCAATACCAATATTTATCGTCAATTAGTCATCGAACATGTCTATATATATACTATTAAATAATATGATATACAAGGGATGAAGTCTGATTCTCCTGAATCTTCTGATCCACTTTCACTAGGGATGAAGTCTGAATCACACAACATTCATAAGCACACATTTATTCATAAATTATTAATCTGAATCTTCTGATCCACTTTCACTAGGGATGGAGTCTGAATCGTCGTCCAATTCGTCAAGTGTTTCCTCTTCGTCCGAATGCACTAGATCATCCCCGATATGTGTGACATCAATGACAAGGTCAATGTTATCCATCTCCTCAACATGTAACATTGGTATATTTGTCGATGGTTGTAGAGCATCTTGTTCTGGAACTCCATATATTTTTCCTCTCGGGTTAATTAGAGTTACTGTGATCTAAGGATCTGTACGATAGACAACTCGAGGATATGGAATGTAGCAAACCTATTAATAAAGAGTGGATATTGTTAATATACATGAACAATAAACCTTAAGTATGAGTACGTAGGTAAACATATTATTGTATTCATACCTGGTCTGCTTGAGACGCAAGGATAAATGGATCGTAATACTGTATTTTCCGGCTTGAATTTACCGAAATAACACCATGAGGGTTAACTCAAACCCCTCGACCATCGGTTGGGTCATACCAATCGCACATAAACATAATGCACCTCAAGTCCAACATTCTTGGATAGTGGATTTCCAAGATTTCTTTTAAAATCCCATAGTACATGGTTTCACCTGATTGCGCCGAAATACCATAGTCCGAAGTTGACCTTTGACATCCTTCCTCACGGATCTTGAACGCATATCCCCTAGTGCAAAACTTGGGATATGAAGTCGCGGTGCTGCGTAAACCATAAACAAACTCCACTAACCATGTCGGGAGTGATTGACCACTTGCTATACTATCGGAAACCTAAAAATGATAGAAGTAAGAAATAAGTAACATATGAACGTGAAAACCTGGAAAAGTAAGAGTAATTAATTATATTACACTTACATAACATTTCAACCACCCCTCAAATTCTTCATATTTCAAGACAGCAAGTTCGGCATCTGTCTTATCATAATGGTAATCACGTGCGAAAGACATGTAGATCCTGTAACATAACAGTCGTTAGTAGAAAAAGGCAAATAATTTCATAAATTTATTATAATAACTGATATACCTTTCATACTCCAAAATTTTGTCACAGTTTCTGAGGATATACGTATGTAAATGTGTGACCTCTTGGGCTGATAGTTTGCATTTCTTTCCTTTTCCACTTGCTCGACCAATTTGGGCAAACAAATCAGGAACAACCACGGCATAGACTGCTTTCTCACCTCTATCATCATGTCGGGCAGGACGTCTCGCCTTAGTGCGAACTGCCGATGGAAAGTAATATTCGGCAAAGTGTGAGACTTCCTCGTTTAGGCTTTGTGCGACAATAGATCCCTCAACCTTGCTCAAATTTTTAACTTTTTTCTTCAGGTGAAACATGTAACGCTCGAACAGATACATCCATCGGTATTGAACAGGGCCTCCTAAGGCTGCTTCTCGTGGGAGGTGAATAAGAAGGTGTTCCATAATGTCAAAAAGACGGTGGAAATATCTTCTCAAGATTATAAAGGAGAACCGGGATATTGGCCTCCAAGTTACGTATCCCATGGACGGTAAGCGTTCTTGAACATAAATCTCGGAAGAATGCACCAACTCCTATAAACAAAAATTAAACAAGTTAGTACATATATATAGTAATATTATGGTAGTAAGAAACTAATGAGAGTAAGAAATATACCTCCAATTGCTTGGTGGATAGGTTCTGGAAGCAGATATGCAAATACAAATGGAAGAAGACGCTGCATCACGACATGACAATCATGACTCTTCATTCCTATAAACTTGCCTTCCGTCGAATCTACGTAGATTAGATGCGTAGCCGTCTGGAAATTTGACAAATTTTTTGAACCATTTAAAAAATACTTCTTTCTACCCAGCGTCTAACCGGTAAGCAGGCATCGGCAATCTACCGTTTGAAACATGAAGAGATGGCCTCGAACAAATCAATGGCAAGTCGAATCTAGACTTCCAGTTGTCTTTGGTTTTTCCTGGGACGTTTAATATGGTGTTCATGATGTTGTAAAAGAAATTCTTTTCAACATGCATGACATCTAGATGATGCCGCAATAGATGGTCTTTCCAGTAAGGCAAATCCCAGAAAATACTCTTCTTGTGTCAATTGTGATATTCCCCACAACCATCCACGGGGTGATGACCATTACCCCCACATTCAGGAGTTCGTTATGCACCAAAATCTCGTAACTGTTCCAATATGCTGCTACCATCTATCTCAGGCGGTGGACCATGTAACACTTGTACATTCTTCCTGAAATGTCTTCTAGATCAACGATATTGATGATTTGCCGGTAAAAAACACCTATGGCAATCAAACCATGAGGTCTTCCTTCCGTGCTGTAGTTGGAATGCTGTAGTATTGTCTTGGCAATGAGGACATGCCAATCTTCCATGCATTGTCCATCCAGATAACATACCGTATGCCGGAAAATTGCTTATGGTCCACATAAGAACCGCACGCATGTTGAAATTCTGCTGGATTAAAACATCATATGCCTCAACACCATGCTCCCACAACATCTGCAACTCAGAGATCAATGGTTGGAGGAATATATCGAGCGACCGTCTTGGATGATCTGGCCCGGGAACTACAATTGAGAGAAACCGGAACTCTCGCCGCATGCACATAGATGGAGGCAAATTGTAAGGTGTTACGATGATCGGCCACAATTAATATTTTCTTCCATGCTTGCCAAAGGGGTTAAAACCATCAGTGGATAAGCCTATGTATACATTCCGTCGTTCATATGCAAAATCTGGATATACGGATTGGAAGTGTTTCCACACTTCCGCGTCAGAAGGATGCGTGATATCTCCTTCTTGATTATGCTCTGCATGCCATCTCATAGTCTTAGCTGTGCGGTTTGATTCGTATAGCCTCTTCAACCTCTCCGTTAAGGGTAAATACCACATCCGTTTGAATGGAATCTTCACCCTGCCACTTGTGTCCTGGAACCGGGGTTTCTGGCAAAATTTACATTTGTTCCGGTTCTCGTCTTCTCTCCAGTATATCATACAGTTGTCGATGCACACGTCTATAACCTGGTAGGGCAAACCAAGACCGGCGACAAGTTTTTGGACCTCGTAGTATGATCCTGGGGCCAGATTATCTTCTGGCAAAACATCTTTCACGAACTCGGCGAATGCATCAACACATTCTTCGGAAAAATTATAATCAGTCTTCAGGTTCATCATCCTACTAGCAGAAGATAACGGTGAATGACCATCCCTACAACCGCTGTATAGTGGTTGCTTTGATGCGTCTAACATATGGAAAAACCTTCGAGATTCTAAATTAGGCTCTTCAACCCTATCACTCTCATACCCACCCGACTGTAAATTCTCTCTAAACGCATCGTTAAACATCACAACCGTACTTTCCCCAACATCTATTCCCGCTGTAGGTTCCCCTACGCTATCCAAAAAATAAGGTGCATTGTTACTAGTACTACCATATTCATAATTGGTTTCTCCATGTAAATACCAAACCTTATATCCCGGCCTAAAACCATATCTATATAAGTGAGTCCAAACATTATGAACGGCAACACTAATTCTATTACAGCAATTGGAACAAGGACATTTGATATCCTGACCTTTTTTTGCTGCTTCTAGATTACTTGGTAAATTCATGAACTTGCATATTCCTTGAGCGTACTCGTTCCTTAATAAGTTTGAGCCCACATCCATCATTGGCTCGTCCATCCATGACCGAAAATATGAACTCATCTTTATAATTTTGTTTGGTACTCGAAATTTTGTTATGATGGAAAGACGAATTCTGCAAACTTATGTAGAACGGATTTCCGTCGAAAATCCGTCGGAATTCCGTCAATACCTCCGACATAACACCCCACCAATCCCATCATCCACCGTAGACGATATGGGTACCACTCAAACTTTGCCGACGTCGGAAACCGTCGGAATGCCGTCGGAAATCCATCCGCCCATACACGCTGACCAATCAAACTTTGCCGACATCGGAAAGTCTGAATTCTGTCGGTAGTCCGTCGGAATACCGTCGGAATATAACGACACCTCGTATCCGTCTGTCTGCCGTCGGTAGTTTCCGACGGCATTCCAACAGAATGCTGAGAGAGTGGGTTTCCGTCGGTATACCGTCTGAAAATTTAACGGAATTCCGACGGAAACCCTCTCTGTCAGCATTCCGTTGGAATACCGTCGGAACTGTCCGACGGGAAAAAATTTCCATCGGAAATCAGCCTGTTTTTTTGTAGTGACGGTTCTTCGCAGCGTGACTCATCAGGTGATCTCCGGCTTTTGGTGGTGGCTAGTGATGGCGGCGAGAGTGAGGACTACGAGGCGATTGTATGGGAAAAGCCGGGGCTGAAAACTTTAAAATTCCTCCTTCAAACCCGCCTATACTGGTCGTGTATTGTAGTCGATCATGATTAAATAGAAATAGTAAAACAATAAAATGTTAAATAGATAAAAAGTATTTAATGATGGTACAAATGCAATATACGTAGCATCAAGATACTTCGTTTATAGATTTCGCTTTTGCATCTAGATTTTGCTTGTGCATGCAACTATGGACGTCTTTAAGTTTGTATTAACATTTAGATGCAATAACACATGTCTAAAACAATATGTTCTTATATATATATATATAATCTAGATTATATTTACAACTAACCCATTATAAAAATATTGTATAACTTGTAAATTAAATGGTCATGTTAATGAAATAATTTAATTCTTAAAATGTGGTTTTCTGTTTTTTTTTATGCGGGTTTGAGGAGAAAATGCTATTATAGTTTTTTTTGGTGGAGAATATTATTTTACTGTTTTGGCAAAAAAAATGTTATTTTGCATTTTGACAAAAAAACGCTGTTTTGTGTTTTGTCAGAAAATATTATTTTGTTGTTTGGGCGAGAAAACGTTGTTTTGCAGTACTTTATTTTGCAATGAAGTGTGGCCATACGGTTTCGGGTGAGATTATGCCGACCTAAGAGCACATGCATCCATGAACTTTTGTGGGTATCATTAAATATAAAATTATTAAAACACACACTCTCTCTTCTTTTTACTCAACTTTATACTTTCTCTTTCATCATTTTACTCAACTTTTATTAATTTTATACTCTCTTTAAATATAAAATTATTAAAAACACACTCATACTCTCTTCAAAAGTATTAAAATTATCAACCCATTGATATCCTCTCTCCAATAATATCAACAATCTCCTCTTTTTACTTAAATTTTATTAATTTTATATTTAAAAACACCTCATCTTTTTACTAAAAAACACTCTCTTTCCTCTTATTCCTCAAATTTTAATAATTTTATATCATATGATACCCATAAAGTATCACCGCTGTACGAATGGGTTGAGTACATGCTCAATAAACCAACTATACAAATGGTGCAAATTTTTTTTGCAAAAAATAGGTACACGTGAAGTTAAAGAGATTCATCGAAACTATACGAATATTTATGCAAACAATAAGATAAGTCTTTGGATTTATGATTGTAGTTTTGGATATTTCGATTATTTCACATCTAAATATAACTAATATTTTCGAGATATATATATATATATATATATATATATATATATATGTTCAAGTAGTTCAAATCTCCATTTGGTTCTTGTTCAATTCATATATCTGAAATGTTTTTGAAAAAAACATACGGGTATTTATGGCTATCTAGTTCAGTTTCTTCTAATTTATTTTGGTTCAAAGTTTACTGTCAAATTCAATTCTAAGTACACTACAAAAAAGGGTGATTCGTATCATTTATTTTATTAGTTTACATCATTTTTTTATTGATACAATTAAAATTATATCATTTTTGTGATTGACTCTAATAGTGATGACTCTAATATTTTGTATCAATAAAAAAACGGACACACATGTATCCATCATTTATTACAAGTGATGTTAATATGTGTCGCTTAAGAAAAATGATGCTAAATTTTAAATCAGTTGTACATATTTATTTTGGTTATAAAGATTGATGTTGAAGTATTTATGTCAATTTGTATAAGTGATTCTAATTATTTACGTCATTCAAGATTAGTGATCCAACATATACGTAATTTCCAAACAGTAATTTATTTTATTATTACAATTTTTATTATAAATGTTGTTTAGATTGATTATTTTATTCATTAATTGTTTCTCCCAATATCTATCAAAACGTTCATTAACATTTTATTAATAACAATAATCCTTATTTACAACAACAAACAAAAAAGTATAATGACCAAATCCTATAATTAATCTATACATCACGAAAAAAAAGAAAAAAATCTATACATTTGTCGTGGCTCCAAAAAAAAAAAATGCGTTCAAGCTATGGTTTCTTCATGGCTAGCGTTTGTTCATGCTTCTTCTTTTCCATTGACTTCCGGATATTGTACCTTCATCTTGGTAGAATTAGAGTTGCTCTTGGTTCCTGATTAGAGACACCTTCATATTGTAATTTTTAAATTTCAGATGCAATACACCATTTTTCTCCGTTCCGGTGCTGCTACGTTCTTTTCCGTAGAAATTGATATCACCATCATTTCGACAAACCTACTTATTCATCTGACTGTCAAAATTGTAGATAATCAAAACAAGTTTTTATTTTTATCCGATATATAAATAATGGTAAGATTAGTATTGACTTACGTTCGAGGCCTATGAGAAGTGATAGCATGAGACAAATAGATGGTCAAGGATGCAAGTTTCGCCAAACTTTTCTGCACAAGAAAAAAATTTAAGAAGTTTAAGTGCACAACATAGATCTAGAGCAAGTGAGAATGAGAGAAATAAGAGAACTCATTTTCCTACGGAGAGAAAAGAGACGGTTTCACAAAGTCACATGACTTAAAAGTAAAGATCGTGGGTATCTTTATAAAAATTTAATGATTTACTTAACTGCTTGAAAAAAAAAATCTAATCACAAGTTTAAAGTATATTTGACACCAATTAAAATAAATGCACCTACTCAAACGAGATATTTGTATTCCTATTTTACATCAACAAATATTACTGTTGATTTACTTCAAAGATTTTGTTTCTTTTTATAAAATAGAAATATATTCTGTTAACAAATGCTATATTTTAGAGATATAGATATAAAACTGGTTGAATTATTATTTTTTATAAAAAATAGAAAGAGAGTTTTTGAAATTTTGTTTTTTAATTATTTTTTTGTAATTTATATCTTATTGTGAACGAGAAAATTAGAAACTCTTTATGTTAAGATTTTGTATTTTGACAGAAAAATGGATATATTTTATTTTCGGTTTATCAATTAAATTAGATTAGTGAAGAGCAATAGAAGTTTAGAACAAGGAAAAGGCTGCTTGAGATGCAAGACGAAGAGGTGAGATCGAATTAGATGGAGCTAGAAGATTTTAGATTTGAATTAGTATTTTTTTTTTTTTTTTTGATGGGAGGGGGCCGAAGCCCCCATTTTATTAAATTAAAAAAATTTACAAACGTACTTGCCGAAGAATCGAAACTCCCTCAACATCCTCTAAAAACAGTGGACTAACAATGTCCGGACACATATGAAAAGAATGAAAACCCAACGGTAACGAAAACGCATAGTTCGCTAACCCATCTGCAAGACGATTAGCTTCCCTATACACGTGAGAAATACGGACTATCCAGTCCCTTGATATGAAGCCATGCCACAAGCCTACCAGGAATGACAGCGGATTAACCTCGCTAATTCCTGTCCTTATAAATCCAACCACTAACTCAGAGTCAACCTCAATCTCCAACCACGTAACACGACTCTCCCAAGCTATTACAAGGCCATAATAAACTTCCCATAATTCAGCAAGGGGGCCGAACAAATCCCGATATTTAGTGCAAATCCCTTACACCAATTACCACCTGAATCCCGAATAACTCCTCCAGCTGTTGCTAATCCCGGATTACCTCGCGAAGCTCCATCCGTATTCAATTTGAGCCATTCACCACAAGGTCTCGTCCATGATATCCTCTTCTCGGCCCGTAGTGTATGATTCAAACCCGGACCAGAGCCATGGTTATGTGCAAGAGTTACCTCCTTCGCTAAGTCTTTAACAAATTTTACCCTGTCCCGGCACTTGCCATGCACACCAAACACGTTGCCACAACGCCACTTCCATCCCCACCAAATAGCCATCGCAAATAATGTAGACCAATTCGTATCACCTTCTTGTCTATGATCTCCAAGATTCACATACAACCATTCAATTAGCGATTTCGTGAAGAACTCGATTCTCTTCCTTTGTGGGACTAGGCGGTTCCAAATTCCCGCCATTGCCGGACAATACCGGAGAATATGAATTATGGTTTCTTCTCCTCCTTTACACACTTGACAAACGTCCGAGTCGCAAAGATGACTGCGTTTTCTTTCCACATTAGTCATTAGCACTTGATTTACTCCCAACCAAATAAAGACCCGAACTCTCTCTGGTGCAATGACCCTCCATACCCGTTAAAACAAACTAGATAAATCTTGCCTCGGAGTATCGTCATTTGTTAAAAAAGAATATGCCGACTTAACCGTAAAACTACCATCCCCACTTTCTCTCCAAGAAAGTCTATCCTTAGCTCCGGTCATATTGTCTAACACCACAGACCGTAATTGTAAACTGTAATCTCTAGGTAAAAACGGTTCCATTCGACCCAATAACCAACCATAATTATTCCTCCACAAATCGCAAACTCTAAGATCAATGTCAACATCCGGAATGTCTCCTGTTGCAACATCCAACAAGGCTACATTAGACAGCCACTTGTCTCTCCAAAATCGAACTGATTTACCGTCTCCGATTGCCCAACTAGCACCCGGAACCACTACCTCTCTTAAACCAACTCCCACGCTCCTCCATGTCGAGGACCAATTGCCTTTAGCGACTAGCCATGATGAATCATGAATATCTTTCACTTTGTACTTACTTCTTAAGACATTTGCCCATAGGCTCTTGTCATCATGAAGTAGTCGCCAGCCTAACTTAGCTAATAGCGCCTTGTTCATCTCTGGTGCCGATCGGATTTCTAGACCGCCATTGCTTTTAGGTCTACAAACACGATTCCAATTCAGAAGGTGTTGTTTTCTCTGGCATGTGCTGCTTCCCCAAAGAAAAGATCTCGATATTTGATCAAGTTTCATAAGAGTAGATTTTAGCAGAGCAATAGTGCTCATAGCATGAATCGGAAGCGATGCAAGGACCGCTTTTGTTAGAGTTAATCTCCCCACTATGCTTAAGCATTGGCTCTTCCAACCTGCCAATCTAGAGGAAGCCTTTTCAAGGATATCACCAAAAGTGTCTTTATTAATTCTCTTTTGTAACACCGGCATTCCAAGATATTTACCCAAATCCTTTGTCGATGCTATACCACTCTCCTCACTTATGAGTCTCTCCATATCCCGACTAACATTACTCGAGAAAAAAATCTTCGATTTTTCCAGACTAACCTTTTGCCCCGAAGCATCGCAAAACATTTCCAAAACGCGGCGAATGATTTTAACTTGTGCAACCGAAGCCTCCGCAAATAAGAATAAATCATCCGCAAAACATATATGGGATAATTTCGGACCTCCTCGAGACAAACTGATCGGTTTCCAATCTCCCTTAGCAATAGAACACTCAATTAGATGGCATAATCTCTCGAGGCAGAGAACAAATAGATATGGCGACAACGGATCGCCCTGTCTTAAACCTCTTTGCGGTTTAAATGGTTCTGTTTTCTCTCCGTTCCACAAAAGATGCATAGATGGGCCACTAACACATTTCATTATCCAAGTAATCCAAACATCCGGAAGCCTAGCAGCTTTTAAAGTATCCTCCAAAAATTCCCAACTTATCCGATCATACGCTTTCTCCAAATCAAGCTTCAATAACATCCATCCTTTTCGACCCTTCTTACGACGCATAGAGTGCACCGCCTCTTGCACCACCACAATATTATCCGTGCTCAATCGCCCAGGAATAAAGCTTGCTTGCGCCGGACCAATTAATTTTGGCATTAAGCCTTTTAACCGTAACACCATTGCTTTTATAATGGTCTTGAACAAGACATTACATAAGCTAATAGGCCGAAATTGATTTATCCTTTCCGGTTTTCCAACCTTCGGAATTAACACCACAAGCGCATCATTTAACCCATCTGGGATATGTCCTGTTTCAAAGAATTGAATAACAAACTTTTGAACTGATTCTCCCACAATTTCCCAACATCGATGGTAAAACACCGGTTGAAAACCATCCGGTCCTGGGGCTTTAAAACTGCCCATGCTTCTAATTGCTCTCTCCACTTCCGAGTTAGAAAAGGATTTGCACAGGCCACCAAGTTCATCACTCGTTAATGGAACAAATCCCTCCGGTGGTAACTTTAACGTGATACCATTCGCATCTTCTACCGAATAAAGTTTGGTGTAATAGCCAATGGCTAAACCTTCCAATTCCTCTTGATTTGATACCCAACGCCCCTCGTCATCCTTTAACGACTCGATCCTATTTCTCCTTCGTCGAATTATGGTTGACGTATGGAAATAACTCGTATTTCTATCGCCCAAAGCGATATACTTCTCACGCGATTTTTGGAACCAAATAAGTTCTTTTTGCTCCATAATGACATCCAAATCTTTAATTAACCCCTCTTCTCGCTTCAATAGATCATCGGTTTGGTTTGAATCTAACCAATCTTGGACCCGCTTAATCTCAGCCATAAACTTCTCCTTCTTTGTCTGAATATCACCAAAGACTTCGCGATTCCAGACTTTCAATTCTCTTGTAATCCCTTTAGAGCTTGCGTTGTTGATAATGATGTGTTCCAGGAATTCTTCAACATCTCTCGGAAGCTATCATGCGTTAACCACGCAGCCTCAAAACGAAACGGACGTCGCCGAGTATTACCATGCTGCTTCGGACTGAGTTGAATAAACAAAGGTGTATGATCTGATGCTAAGAATGGCAAGTGTGTAACCAGAGCTTCTTGCCATTTGAATCTAGCATTAGCATTACATAATACTCTATCAAGACGTTTAGCGATGTAAGTATCCGCTAATCGTCCCCTTTTCCATGTAAATTTCGGCCCCTTAAATCCCATGTCAATAAGAGAGGATTCATTAACCCATTCTCCAAAAGCAAGATAGTCTTATGATAACCGTCCATTTCCGCCGATTCTCTCGTCCAATCTTATGATGGTGTTAAAATCCCCACCAACTAGTAACGGTTCATCGATTCCATGTATCACCTCTCCTAATTTCTCCCACAATCCACTCCTACGGCTAACCGTCGGTGCCGCATAGACCACCACTAGATGCATAACATCCATACCTTCGCCTATTTTAGCATGAATAAATTGATTCGATGATTCGACAATCGTAACCAAACCAACACTTGTTTTTCACAAAAGCCACAAACCACCACTCTGCCCCACCGCATCGACTCGAAACGAGTTTTCAAACCCGAGTCCTTGACAGATTCTTCCCGCTCTATCTCCGCCGGCATGAGTTTCAAACAAAGCAAGAATATCCGTTTTAAATTTCTTCAACATATATCGAATCGCTCTTCTAAAGGTGGGTTTATTTGCCCCCCGGCAATTCCATAGTATTAAATTCATCTTCATAAGCTGATAACAACGCAGTCAAACTACCGGGGCAACCCATCATGCAACCACCAAGTCCATCTCTCCTGTTGATAGACTCGAAAGTTTCTGATTCCCTTCTAAATCAATAGCAGGTGACGTCATTTGAATCAAACTCTCATCTGCACTAGGCGTCACTTTCAGTCTCTCACCTTCTTCTTGAAAGTTTCGAACAACATGTCCTCCTCCTTGTCCGAAATCACCTTCTATTCGACCGATACCTCTAATCTCTGTTCTTAATCGTTTCCCTGAACCAGACAATTCAATGTCGGTCTTGTTTGGTCCAAATACTAGGCCTCGCATGGGCCTACTCTGTTTAAATTTGGGTTTTAGCCCATTAAGTCCCACTTGTTTAGTTTGGCCGGCCCGTTTCCCTTTTCCACTCCCTTTAACACCGCTCCTCACTATCCCTCGATCTCCTCCTTTATTCCCATAGAATCAGTCAAAATATGCTTTCCATTTCCAGAATCGCTGATTATACTCTGATTTTCCTTATTCTCCTCAGTAGTTATAGCCATCTCCATAATTTCTGATTCAATCACATCCTCATTCAAACGGTCAAAGCTATTAGATAAGGGAAAATTCTGATTTGCCTTAATTACCGGTATCTCCCTCAGATTACGCTCACAATTCCCCTGCGCTCCTCCCGCCGTGAACACCACCTGTTTCGTCGGCTCCGTCGACCTTCTATTGGACCTTCGAACTGTTGTAAATCCCTCAGAACTCTGTTCTCGTTCTCTGGCCGCACCATCCGGCAAGACATTGGCCACCACAAGCGCTGTCTCTGATGAGGCTTCTTTTTGAGACACTTCCACTCGAGAACATTTATGACTCGTGTGTCTGTATATGCCACATCCAGGACAGATATTATTGAGGCCTTCATACGACATGTAATAACGCTCTTTGTTAATCAAAATCGATCCTTTAAGCGGTTTTTGCAAGTCCACCTCTACGCAAACTCTCGCGAATCTTGCTCTCTCAAGATTCAGAGTTGTGCCGTCCACTTTCAGGGGTCTCCCTAAACTCTTTGCTATACCCATTAGTATAGCCTTGTGATACAAGTTAACCGGTAGGTTTGATAGTCTAACCCATACAGGCGTAGTGACAATCCCATCTCTCATTGGATCGAACTCTGGAGACCATGCGCGTACCATTAGATAACTTCCAAACGCCCTCCATGGTCCTCCCGTCAAAGCTGTCAAATACTCCTCCTCCTCTCCGAACCTAACCATGAATAATTGGCGGGGTAGATCGATTACGTACATTGTTCCTCTCGGCTTCCACATCTCCCCCAACTTCTTACTTAGAACCGCAATCGGTATAGTCCTTCCCAACACCTTCACAATCATGCAACGCTTCCATAATCCATTCATCGCTTCCAATACTTCCTCTCCGATTTCCAGAATCGCTGATTTCCAGAATCTGCTTTCCATTTCCAGAATCGCTGATTATACTCTGATTTTCCTTATTCTCCTCAGTAGTTATAGCCATCTCCATAATTTCTGATTCAATCACATCCTCATTCAAACGGTCAAAGCTATTAGATAAGGGAACATTCTGATTTGCCTTAATTACCGGTATCTCCCTCAGATTACGCTCACGATTCCCCTGTGCTCCTCCCGCCGTGAACACCACCTGTTTCGTCGGCTCCGTCGACCTTCTATTGGACCTTCGAACTGTTGTAAATCCCTCAGAACTCTGTTCTCGTTCTCTGGCCGCACCATCCGGCAAGACATTGGCCACCACAAGCGCAGTCTCCGATGAGGCTTCTTTTTGAGACACTTCCACTCGAGAACATTTATGACTCGTGTGTCTGTATATGCCAAATCCAGGACAGATATTATTGAGGCCTTCATACGACACGTAATAACGCTCTTTGTTAATCAAAATCGATCCTTTAAGCGGTTTTTGCAAGTCCACCTCTACGCAAACTCTCGCGAATCTTGCTTTCTCAAGATTCAGAGTTGTGCCGTCCACTTTCAGGGGTCTCCCTAAACTCTTTGCTATACCCATTAGTATAGCCTTGTGATACAAGTTAACCGGTAGGTTCGATAGTCTAACCCATACAGGCGTAGTGACAATCGCATCTCTCATTGGATCGAACTCTGGAGACCATGCGCGTACCATTAGATAACTTCCAAACGCCCTCCATGGTCCTCCCGTCAAAGCCGTCAAATACTCCTCCTCCTCTCCGAACCTAACCATGAATAATTGGCGGGGTAGATCGATTACGTACATTGTTCCTCTCGGCTTCCACATCTCCCCCAACTTCTTACTTAGAACCGCAATCGGTATAGTCCTTCCCAACACCTTCACAATCATGCAACGCTTCCATAATCCATTCATCGCTTCCAATACTTCCTCTCCGATTTCCAGAATCGCTGATTTCCAGAATCTGCTTTCCATTTCCAGAATCGCTGATTATACTCTGATTTTCCTTATTCTCCTCAGTAGTTATAGCCATCTCCATAATTTCTGATTCAATCACATCCTCATTCAAACGGTCAAAGCTATTAGATAAGGGAACATTCTGATTTGCCTTAATTACCGGTATCTCCCTCAGATTACGCTCACGATTCCCCTGTGCTCCTCCCGCCGTGAACACCACCTGTTTCGTCGGCTCCGTCGACCTTCTATTGGACCTTCGAACTGTTGTAAATCCCTCAGAACTCTGTTCTCGTTCTCTGGCCGCACCATCCGGCAAGACATTGGCCACCACAAGCGCAGTCTCCGATGAGGCTTCTTTTTGAGACACTTCCACTCGAGAACATTTATGACTCGTGTGTCTGTATATGCCACATCCAGGACAGATATTATTGAGGCCTTCATACGACACGTAATAACGCTCTTTGTTAATCAAAATCGATCCTTTAAGCGGTTTTTGCAAGTCCACCTCTACGCAAACTCTCGCGAATCTTGCTTTCTCAAGATTCAGAGTTGTGCCGTCCACTTTCAGGGGTCTCCCTAAACTCTTTGCTATACCCATTAGTATAGCCTTGTGATACAAGTTAACCGGTAGGTTCGATAGTCTAACCCATACAGGCGTAGTGACAATCGCATCTCTCATTGGATCGAACTCTGGAGACCATGCGCGTACCATTAGATAACTTCCAAACGCCCTCCATGGTCCTCCCGTCAAAGCCGTCAAATACTCCTCCTCCTCTCCGAACCTAACCATGAATAATTGGCGGGGTAGATCGATTACGTACATTGTTCCTCTCGGCTTCCACATCTCCCCCAACTTCTTACTTAGAACCGCAATCGGTATAGTCCTTCCCAACACCTTCACAATCATGCAACGCTTCCATAATCCATTCATCGCTTCCAATACTTCCTCTCCGATTGTGATCTCTGGCTCGCCGTCTTCTCCATTAGGGAATGCAACATTCAATCTCGCTCGGACAAACTCATCAATTGATGCAAATTAGAGTAAACTAACATCATTTTATATTGAAGTGATGTAAAAATAGGATAAATAATTATGTCAGTTTTAATAAGTGAAACTTTTTAAAAAAAATTATTGTACGTTATTAGTAAAAGTATAATTAGCGTCAGTTTTGATTGATGCAATTTTTTGTATCATTTTGTTTAAATGATGTTAAAAAAAATTATTAAAACATCACTTCTCTAATTGATGTAAATTCATATTTTAGTATCAACTTTGTTAAAGTGATACAAACTAATATAAATTGTATTACTTTTATTAAAGTGATGTTAAATTAGTTATTATTAACATCAATCATTATAATTGATACTAAATCATATATATATTTGTTTCATTTGTAAAGAAGCAATTTAAAATAGTATCACTCAATTTTGTGATACAATTTATGTGATACAAATTCACCTTTTTTTGTAGAGGTAAGTTGCTACATAAACTCCAAAACATATTACTCTCTTCATAATATTGATGTTTTAAGATTTTAATGAATTTTTTAAAAAAAAAATTCATTAAAATATCATTTATCATCAAAATTAAATCAACAATAAATCAAATTGCATCATATAAATAGTCATATCAAATAAAAAATACATTTAGTATTTTATTAAAACTAAAAAAAATCATCTAATTAAAAATCAAATCAAATGGGTTTCAAAATAAATGTCCATTAATGATATCCAATAAAAAAAAATTGTCAACGATATCCAACAATTAATTTCAAGTTTCCAACAAACATTTTGTCTATACATGGCATTATGTATGAACTAATATCAGAAATCAGCAAGAAATTAAGAAGCCCTTGCCACGTCACGCCACGTGGGAACCCTTCCACTATAAAGATCCCTGTAAAACCTCTCCAATTTTCCTCAATCGGCCATTATCAAAACTTTGTTGAACCAACGGTTACACATCACCAGAAGAAATGAAAAACAACAAAGTGAACTTCCTTCTTCTCCTCTCTCTCTCCGTCTTCCTCCTCCCTATCTACGTGTCTGCGGCAGTGCGTGTCGGCGGTTGGAGTCCCATCACCGACGTCAAGGATCCACACGTCGTCGAGATCGGTGAGTTCGCCGTCTCCGAGTACGACAAGAAGAGCAAATCAGGACTCAAGTTCGAGACAGTTGTTAGCGGCGAGTCTCAGGTGGTCGCCGGCACGAATTACCGGCTTACGGTGGCGGCTAACGACGGCGTCGAGAGTAAGAACTACCAAGCGATTGTATGGGAGAAACCGTGGCTCAAAACGATGAATCTCACTTCTTTTAAACCCGCCTCTAGTGGTCCTTTCCTCTGAGTTTTCTCATGTAATCGATCTGATAAAAACAACAAAAGTCAAATAAATAAAAGGAATGAATAATATCCGTTTCTACATATTATTTGGTTTGGTTTTGTTTTGAACATATCCGCTAATTAGGCCGGATAATCTGCTATATAGATAGCAGATTTTAGGGTCACGAGACCGTTGAGAGGTTTACCGTTTCAATAATAATCAAGGTTTACCGTTTCAACAATAAATTGATTAATTAGAGTGAATTATTTCAATGTTAATTTTTTAGAAAATTAGGAGACACGAGAGAACATGTGAGGGGGGGAGTGTGAATGTAAAGCGTAACATGTCCTTTGTCTTCTTGGTCCATACCTCATTGCATGTGACCGTTGTTTTTATACAACTACAATATCATCATTTATAGCTATTACTTTTCAATGAAATAATATGTAAAATGTACTAATTGTCAATGTATCTTTTCAATAAATTAATTTGATCAAAACAAAAAATTTATTGCAAGGCTTTGCATATCTAAATCGATTGTTCTATAAAAAACGGAATATACGAACCAAACAATCAACTATAATTACATTAAGATTGAGAAAGACAAATATATCAAAATAATATTGTAGATTTTTTCCCATAATTACAAACCAAAATAATCAACTTTTAAAATTTTAAATTACATGAAATTAGAGAACAATTTTTTTTTTATATATATATCTTTGGATTTATATGAATTCATCTATATCATTTTTTTTCAGTGATCCTAGTTAATAATAACTAGGTGACTTCCCGCACCGTGTGCGGGTGTGAACATAATTTCGTAACGTGATTAATTTTAATATTGAAAGATATTATGAATTATGAAAAACTAAGATGTCGTAGCATGTAAAAGTAAATTGAAAATGTTGCTTATGACTTACTCAATAATGAAAGATGATAAGAAATTTAAACAAAACAAAAGTAAAATTTGTAAAAAACTGATGAAGGTTCTGAAACATTTTCTTGTAGACGATATTTATCGGTGATTATGATTTTTAACTCAGTCCTAGATTTTGGTATTGGTAAGATATTAAATTATCATATGAATATCTAACCTCTTTCTACCAATACTATCTCAATCAAATTTCACGTGGACTTCAAAGATTTGCACAAGACAATGATTTGAGCTTTGATTTTTTTGGTTACAAACGATGTCAAAATATTGACAAAGAGTACGGCTGGAGAATCTTGTTTTGGTATGATAGACATTATGATATAGTCATGGAAAAATAGAAGAGTGTAGATTACTTCTTTTTATTTTATCATATAATATTTGTGATTTTATTATTGATATATTATTGGTTCTAGAAAAACCAAAAACGTAATATTCCTAAGATGATTATGTTTATGTGATTTGTTTTAGAAATTATTTTAAAATCGGAAAAACAAATAATTTATATGCAAATCTCGTGTTTACATTTTTCACAGTTGTATAGGATTTGCATCCAGCTCATGAGAATCTTCGCCATATTTTTTAACTTTCTTGTTACATTGACAAAAGAAATGATACCAATTATTTACAACATCAACATATTTAATTGTGGCCAACGAAAGTGACATAGTTAACCCAAAAAAACAAAATATTTTGTAAGTTAAATTTTATCCTTTGTAACAAATTAAATTGGTTCCTAAAAGATTGGAAACAAACAAATTTAATTTATATCCGTGCATAATTTTTCTTACTTGTGAATTGAGACTATTTTTTTTAATTCATTTAGTTAAACAATAACAATAATTTAATTAAGAAAACTATTAGTTTAAGTCATGTCATCTTTTATGCTAAGACATGTCATCATTCCAAGTCATCATTTATTTAAGTATAGACCAATAAAATTAAAATACTTAATCATCTATAACTAAACTAATTTTGCATTTAATAGGAAGAGGATACTAATTCAGCCGTAAATTCGATTTAATATCAAAGGATATATTTAACCATTAAAAAAAGAAATACTGATTTAGCCATTTCCATTATTTAGGTAATTAATAAAATTGTCAATTATTTTGACTTTGTCACAAAAAAAAAAACCAACCAAAAAGGAAAAATATTTAAATAGAAATTTTAAATCCAGATGGGCAGGAAGGAAGAATTTTTTAATAGTTTCCTCTCTTTCTCTCTCTATTCTCTGCACCGCGCAAAACGCTAAAAATGGAAGCCGAGAGAAAGTGAGAGAGAATCATGGTGAATCGCGAGGAGATATAGGAAGAAAGACCCCAAATCCAGAGTCAAAGAGAAAGAGAGAGAGAGAGAGATTCAATTTTTGGAAATTCTTCTTCATTTGTTTTTGATTGAGTTCAAAAAAAAAAAAGGGGAGGAATAAGGGAAGGGTAAGGATAGGGTCGTGCGTGTCAACGAGAGGTGCTGGACGAGACGCCTCCGCACCGGCGCGGAGGCTTCCGTCGCAGCACCGAAGCGGAAGCCTAACTTCTTCTTCTTCTACCGCTGCCGGAGAACCGTCGGATCCATCCGATATCGGCGGTGCGAAGATGAAAGGTCTTTTCAAGTCCAAACCTCGTACTCCCGCTGACCTTGTCCGACAGACGCGCGATCTCCTTCTCTACGCTGATCGATCTAACTCTTTGCCTGACCTTCGTGAATCCAAACGCGAGGAAATGGTTTTTTTGTTTTCCCCTAATAATATGCAAACCCTAATCATGATTAATTCGCATTCTCTTTATGGCATTTTGTTTCTCCCGTGTGCAATTTCGTCCATGGATTTGTTGAATTTTGCCTGGATTGGATTCTTCATGTTGGGATTGATTATTGCTTGTAGATGGCGGAATTAAGCCGGAATATCCGTGATATGAAGTCGATTCTATACGGAAACAGCGAGGCTGAGCCTGTAGCTGAAGCTTGTGCACAATTGACTCAAGAATTCTTTAAAGAGGATACTCTACGCCTCCTGATCACGTCTCTTCCCAAGCTCAACTTGGAGGTAACATATTCAGCCTCCATGAGCATTTTTTTGTGATAAAGGTCGAAGATATCGTATGATTGAATTGCAAAATCTGTCCTTTTTTTTATTAGACCAGGAAGGATGCTACACAAGTTGTTGCGAATCTACAGAGGCAACAAGTCAATTCTCGGTTGATTGCGTCTGATTATCTGGAGGCGAACATCGATCTCATGGATATTCTGATAGATGGGTTAGTCTTACTGTTTGTGACTGGAATCATTTGCATTAAAGCAATATGTCGGTAGTTTCCAAATTCAGTGATTCCCTGATTGCTATCGGTTTATGTTGTTTTCCATGTTTTATGTTAGCTTCGAGAACACAGACATGGCTTTACACTATGGTGCTATGTTTAGGGAGTGTATCCGCCATCAGATTGTTGCCAAGTGAGAAGATCATTTCCTATTCAGTATATGATATTCTTTAGTTTACAACCCGAGAAGTAATTATTCGTTCAGAGAGCGAGAATGTGTCTGCTAACTTAATCTTTTTGGATTCAGATATGTTTTGGAGTCCGAGCATGTGAAGAAGTTCTTCGATTACATACAGCTTCCTAATTTCGACATTGCTGCTGATGCTGCTGCAACTTTTAAGGTTTTCAAAATACTGCAATTAACTTGCATTTTTCGCTTGGACCTTTTCCTTTTTGGCACTATCTAGTGTCAAACATGCAAATAACTCCAACCCTGTAATTTATTTTCAAAGGAACTGCTGACAAGGCATAAGTCTACTGTTGCCGAGTTTCTCACCAAGAACGAAGACTGGGTAAGTTTTTTCCCAACAACATCATGGATTCATAGATTTATGCTTGAAGGCAGAACATTATGATTTATGATCTGAATGTCCTGCGTTAGACTAGTGTAATTCTGAAACTTTTTGGTTTGCAGTTTTTTGCAGACTACAACTCAAAGCTTCTTGAATCAACTAATTATATAACCAGACGGCAAGCTATTAAGGTACACGATGACGAGAGTTACACCACTAGTTTGAACACATTGAAAATTACAGTAGTGGCTGATCAGTCTGATTTTGTGTATCTGTAAACGTTAACAGTTATTGGGTGATATATTGCTGGATCGATCAAATTCAGCTGTGATGACAAAATATGCGAGCTCACTGGATAACTTGAGGATTCTCATGAATCTTCTAAGAGTATGATGCTTTACCCAAATACCCTCCTCAATATTTTGTCCTTGATGATAACACTTTGGGAAATAAACTTAAATCTCTTTTTGGATTATAGGAGTCAAGCAAGAGTATCCAGATAGAAGCATTCCATGTTTTCAAGGTACATTCCTTATATCTTGACTTGAACATGATTGTCCTGGTTTATTAAATGTGTGATTGTGCTGAGATTATCATCACTGTTGTACAGCTGTTTGTAGCGAACCAAAACAAGCCTGCAGATATAACCAACATTTTGGTGGCAAACAGAAGCAAGCTGCTCAGATTATTGGCTGATTTGAAACCAGACAAAGGTATGTTGAGAGTCCTGTTAAGTGACGACACCCTTTGTATCTGATCCTTCTCGTTACTAATGCTTGGTTTGGTCTATCTTGTTGGCAGAGGACGAGCGATTTGAAGCAGACAAAACTCAGGTTCTGAGAGAAATTGCAGCCCTTGAACCGCGAGATCGTGCTTGAACCAACCAATCGATATCGTCCTGCCTTCCCTTCTTAAACCTTCGAAATACATTTTTGGAGCATCAAAGATTGTTGTTTTTTTAATTAGGTAACCAAATCTGTCTCACATCTCTCTCTCTCTCTCTCACACACACACACACACACACACACACAAAGAGGTATTTATTCGATTGTGTATTCACATGTACACTTTTTCATTGTTGATGAAATAAAATGGCTTTGTCAAACCCAAAGTAGTTCACATGTATACATCGTGAAGGTGTGAAAGATCACAAGAGTCAAAGGCAAGAGCAAAAGAGCTAATCGTTCAACTTCAACAGGTACAACTACTAAACATCAGATGTATACTTCAAATCTAGCCATACATGTAGAAACCGAAGGCACACCAACATAAAAACCGATAGCCATACGTGTAGAAACCCAAAGGCAAACCAACAGAAAAACCGATAAATAACCAGATAAACCAGAAAAATTTAACTCTCTAATCTATACACAACCATCTCTATGCGTACTGAGACCGACCAGCGTTTCCAAGCTGAGCCGTTTTGGCAGATTCTTCCGCTTTCCCTCTCTTTATTACAACATACCAAGTAAACGCTTCGAGCACAGCCGCGGCTATGCCAAGTGCAACGATTACAGCAGTGTAAGCGTTTCTCCACTGCTTCTCAGGGCTCAAGATGTCTAGCCCTTTGAAAATGTTCACCACTGCAAGAACTATCACGGTGTAGCCGATGGTGTGGTGGTAGATGTTCCAGTAAAGTCTGTACTTATGCTCTGGTTTGGGTCTCAGAAACATAGCAAACACCTAACGCGCAACACAGAATATCGAGTTATATGCACCATTTTTGATGAGTTATCAAACAATGACTGTTCTTTTAGTTATAAAAACCTTACCTGAACTGTTGCGAGGGAGAAGAGAGCGATCCCGATAGCACGGTGAGTGCCAAACTGAATCCCGGGTGATTCACCTCCCAGTTTGAGACCAGTAGCCCAACCGGCTACACCGATGATATAAGCAGAAGACTGACAGAAAACGTGAATGTAGAACCAAGCTGGAGTTGCTGATTTCGCAACTCTCAAGTACCGAGCAATGATTGCTCCTATTGGCATCATTATTCCCCAACTCACTCCGTTTAATATTCCATGTATCTACAATCATATCAGAAATCAAAACCAAGTCTCATCAAGAAACCAATGCAATTAAATAAAATGATCAACGCACGTTACGTTTGCGTAGCTTCGAATCTGCTCCTCCTGTGGAAGTGGATCCAGATGCACCAGAGACAAGATTCAGAGTGGAAACAGAGCGGATATTGTTGCCAGAAGTTGGATGAGGAAGAAGACTATTCCCTGAAAGAGAACCATCTTGCCACAAAGTATTAATGGTTGCACCATTCGCAAGTGGAAGATTTAGCGTCGCGTAGATGACCATTTCGTTGTTTTGGTAAGTAGCAGATAACTCAGAGACGTTGAAACTCAGTTCAGCTTCTTGGAGACTCGTTTGGTAGCTATTGATGGGTGACGTGTAAGCCCTAATGGTACCGTCTGATTGTGGATGAGCCACAATGGTTTGAGCTCCGACCATACCGGTGGATGTTGGGTTCACGGCCCAAGATACCCATTTCCCGGAGGTGAGCTTTGTGTGGCGATACGCGATTTGGAGATTTCCGGAAGACGAATCGTATGTGTAGTGGAGGAAGGAATCAAGAACGGGAAGGTCATTGCAAGACTTAAAGAGAAGGTTGCTTGAGAACTTGTAGTTGGTACATGTTTGTGCCAAGGCGGATTTGTTGATGATGAAAATGAAAATAGAGAGACATAAAAGAAGATTTGAGGATTTGGCCATTGATATTACCAAAAGAAGAGAGAAAAAAACAGAATTTGAGTTTAGTTTTGGAGGAAGAAGAATGAGATTAATTATGAAAGGGGAGAGAGAAGAATGGAGGTTAAGTATGAAGAGAAAGTGGGACAAGTAGGGTTAGGTTTGTTAGTTAATCTGTCTTAATGATGAATCTTTTAATTCTCTTCATTCTCACTTGTCCTTTTTTTTTCTTTTCCTTTTCTTTCTTCATAATTTTAGATATTTGGTTTTTCTTGTTCATCTATCAATTGCAATGTGTTATCTTATAGTAAACTATAGAAACATTATGAATGAAGTGTTCCCAAACAGTCTAACGTGTAATGTTTTTCTTCCAATAGTCTTTGACTCTCTTGAGTTAAAAACAAATAAATTATTGAATGTAGAATTAAATTAGACGTAAGAGAATTACATAAACACTATATCGGTTAACAAATGGAAAATATGAATGAGTCATCTTCACGTACAAAAACCACTTCACGCATGCCTCGCCAACTTTACTACGAACTCAATTTTCGTGTGTTTGTTCTTCACAATTTTCCTTTTAGTTAGACAAACATATTTGGGATGATAAAATTATTGGAACACTAAAATAAAAACTATTCACACGTTTTGTGGCGTAATTTGAGTTTTTTTTTGGTTTATTGATGAAATAGACTAGGGAGTAGGCCTGGGCATTCGGTTTCCCGTTCGGGTTTCGGGTCGGGTTATTCGGTATTCGGGTTTTCGGTTTGATGAATATGAAACCCATTCGGATTTTTAAAATTATCGGTTCGGTTTCGGTTCGGGTACACTCGGGTTCGGTTCGGTTTTCGTGTTGGAGGTCAAAACCCATAAAAACCCGCAGGATATTTGGGTTCGGTTTATGGTTATCGGGTTACGGGTATTTTCGGGTTTTTAAACCGAAATACCCGAAAAAAATGTAAATTTTCGGGTTCGGGTTTGGGTAAACCCGCGTTACCCGCGGTTACCCGGATTTTTTTTTTTTTTTTTTTTGAAAATGCATGTTTATGTAAAAAACAAGGTTTTTTGTGAATAAAATTTAACATTCATTTTAAACATGCATTTTTGTTTTAAAAAACATGATTCGGGAAATCTATTTTTTTTTAAACATGCATTTTTTACATAAACACAAAATTCAAAATCAAATCGACCATAAATTATGGAAATCAAAATCAAATTTACAAACAAAATTAAAATGGAGCAAATTAGTAACAAAATCAAGATCGAATCAAAATCCAATTCCAAATTAACCACAAATTATCTCCAAAACAAACCGAAAGGGAAGCATAGACCCGAACCCGCGGTTACCCGAATTACCCGAAATTTTTTTTTTTTGAAAATGCATGTTTATGTAAAAAAATGGTTTTTTGTGTGAATAAAATTTAACATTCGTTTTAAACATGCATTTTTGTTCCGAAACCCGAGGACTATAGAACAGATTCGTGTAATAGGCTAAACCCAAACCGACTCGAACCCGATTTTTTCGGTTTGGTTTCGGGTTCGGTTTTCGGGTTCGTATAATATGTCCAGGCCTACTAGGGAAGGAATGATTTTGGCGTAATGAAGAGCAAAACATATCAACCAACAACTAAAGTTATGCATGTGCCCTTATTTAATTCAAACATCTGTCTTATAGTCATGTATTTTAATTAAAGTATCAACCACATAAAGAATCTTCTTTATGAGTCTGGAACCATAGACCAAAAACCGAGTTTGTGAGAGATCCAACGGAAGTGGTTGGGATTAGCTGTTGAGTGGTTAGTTGCTATATTTGGGTCGCGACCAAAATCTCAACTGCTATAACCACGTAGGTGTGGGCTCGTTGGTTGTAATAATGCTCTTTTTTTTTTGTCAACATTCCAATGACTATCTGTCACATGTTCCAACTAAGTTCTTAGGGCATTGTGGGGCTATACTTGAGGTAGACTCTATAATACGGCTTAGGTATGGATCGTCCAAAAATACCCAAACACAAAGAGAACATTTTTTGGATAACCGAGAAGTTATTGGACCTTTTTTCTGCATTATCTCACAGTTTGATTTTCAGGTTCAAACTCCATATAACATAGACTTGTCTATTTCCCATCCCTATATTCATCCCAATTTTTCGTTCCATTTCCTGTACCTTTCAAATAACTACTCGTTCAAAATTATCTATTTATTCAAACGGATACGAGAAGAGAACATGTGTGAGAATAGTTTATCCGAATTACCCGTTTGAAAATAAATTGGGTTAGTTAGGTGAATATTACATTTGGGAGAAAGAATTAAGTAAGTAACATGTCTAAAATTATATTTAGATAACTAACAAAAAGAAATAAAAATATGACAGAATTACCCTTACAACTTGAATTAAGATAAATAAATTAAAAACAAATTTTGATATATCTTCTCTTAATCTCACCATAATTGCTTCTACAATTTATTTTGGAAAAAAGTACATTTGTATTTTGCACAACTCTTTTGGAAAAAAAAAGTCAAAACATGATAAAAAAACAAATATGACGTAATAGTTAACTATTTTTGAAATTACCATCTTAAAACATAGTTTTTTTTGTCAGGAATCTTAAAACATAGTTACCTATATCATATTTGTAACTATCTAAAAAATAGTTCATTGTTTTCATTGAACTATTTATTCAATTAATTTCGGAATATAGTTAAGTACATCACATTAAATATCTAAAAACATATATAGTTAACTATTTTTCTAAAATATAGTTAACTATAATGAGATACATAAACATAGTTAACTATCTATTATTTTCCTAAATTTCTTGAAATATATGAAATTCTCTTCCAAAATTTGAAAAAATATTATAGCTACAAAAAATTTCCAAACCCGTCCAGTCACCCCAACTATTCATCTCTATTTCATCAAAAAATCTTTGAGTATTGTGTTTCAGTATTAGAACTACCTGTTCTCTCTCTTTTATGTTCCGAGTCTCGAAATGCACAAACATAATATAACATATAGTATTTGTTAATATGAGAATACAATATATGAATTTATCACAAATTAATCTACCAATAACTCTTTAGTCAATACTTACTATTTTAAGATGGTAATAGCTAATTACTGCTTGCAATAAGTCTCTTTGATTAGCTATTTTAAGGAGTAATTAGCTAAGCTAAGGTCAAAAAGTTGTGCCTATTGCCTATGATAAAAGAGGTAATGTGGGTCCACTAAAGGCCCAAAATATTATTTTCCAGCCCATTATTACAAATCCGAACCGAAATGGAAAATTTCCGGTCTCTCTCTCTCTGCCAGAGTTACTTCCTTACAATAAGTCTCTTTGATTCCCCCAGAAGAAGAAGCGTTGAAATCCCTTCGTTTTCTTCCCCGGAGATCGAATTTCGTTTAGGGATCATATCTCGTTTCTCCTCTTTCGATCCATTTCGTAATTCACCCAATTTCTGAAATCGTTGTTGCTTTAATAAAGGTAATTTCGTTTTCCCGAGAAAAAGGCTTTCCATTTATGGTTATGTGTTTTTGTTGCTATATTATGTGAAATGGGTTTGTAAGAATTTCGAATTTGTTATGATCAGCGCTTAAATTGTGTGTGTGGGTCTTACATTTCAGTCGTGAATGTGTTGTGTGATCTCTCCTGTAACATTGGAATTTCGATTTTGCTATTCCACGCTCTGTTTGGTTTATAGAAATCTCACAATTTCTCTAGCGAAATGGGTTTAGTTTCTTAATGTAAATTTTTTATTCTTTTTTTTGTGTGGAATAATTCTCTTTGTTACGGATATCTCAATTTTTCAGAAACCAAAAAGGTTAAAGATTTTCATCTTGAGAAATGATGATGCCTGCAACAATCATTTACTAATTCATCTTTTTAGTGTGAGCCCTAAAGAAAAGAGTGAGAATTTCTATCAGTGTTTAGTTTGCACTTTGTGTGGATCCATTGATGAGTAGTATTGGTTGCATTGGGCCCAAAGCTTGTCTTTTATGTCTCAATTCTGTTTATGATAGAGAAAATATGTCACTGCTTTCTTATTGGAGGCTTTCATTCTATGTCAACAGTTAATAACCACAGACCTTTAACTTAGATTCTCAGGGTGAGATCACACAACTAAAGTTTGCTTTACTTGTTGTATATAGGTGTACATACCCAAGTGAGGCTTGTGTAACATTATTCTCTAGGAGGGTGTTAAAGAGCTGGATCCAGCTTTTAGAAGAGGTAACTTATATTTGGTGCATTACTTTAGTTCCTGATTATGTTTATGTGCTGAAATTCTTTACTTGGAATAGATTTTTCTAGGGTGGTTGGAAATTTAGTCAACTTTGTTCCACAGAAATTTCTAGGAAGCTTCCTCATTAGACAGGTGATCTTTAAAGATTCTCTTATTGTTATCTCTTAGATCTCAAATCTGTACTGTTTCTGAAGTTTTCTATGCCAGCTATACTTATTCTTGTCTTCCCTCTTGCTTACTTTGGCTATTTGTTAGACAGGCTAAAAGCCAGGGGTAAAAGATATGATTTTGTAAAAGGGGTGATTCTCGCGTAACAAAGAGATGGCTTTTTATTCCGAGGACGACAAGAGCGAAGACTACCTCTTTAAGATTGTTCTAATCGGTGATTCTGCAGTTGGGAAATCAAATTTGTTGGCAAGATTTGCTAGGGATGAGTTCTATCCCAATTCAAAGTCGACGATTGGAGTTGAGTTTCAGACGCAGAAGATGGATATCAACGGAAAAGAGATCAAAGCACAGATATGGGACACGGCTGGTCAAGAACGTTTCAGAGCAGTTACTTCTGCTTATTACAGAGGTGCAGTTGGAGCTCTTCTGGTTTACGATATTAGTAGACGACAGACTTTTCACAGCATTGGTAGATGGCTCAACGAGTTGCACAGTAAGCGAAGAACTCCACCTTTCTTTTCTATCTCCTACTAAACGATCTTATGGACATTATGAAACTGTTGCAGCGCACTCTGACATGAACGTGGTGACGATCCTGGTGGGAAACAAGTCGGATCTGAAGGACATAAGAGAAGTGTCGACAGCGGAAGGGAAGGCGTTGGCGGAAGCGCAAGGTCTTTTCTTTATGGAGACATCAGCTCTAGACTCGTCAAACGTGGCAGCTGCATTTGAGACTGTTGTGAAGGAGATATACAACATACTGAGCAGGAAAGTGATGAGCTCACAGGAGCTAAACAAGCAAGATCCTGCCTCACTAAGCAATGGCAAGAAAGTTGTGATTCCATCAGACGCGCAGGGCGAGTCCAAGAAAGGTGGATGCTGTTCTACTTGATAGAAACTGAAATTGTAGAAAGGGAAATATTAATTTTCATATGTTTGATTGTTTCTTTTGTCCATGCTGCCTTGAATGTTTGGAATTTGAAATGGGCATATTGTGGTGTGGAAGTGTTTAGGTATAGTAGTAATCTGTAAATTTTTCATTTTAATGAAAAAACTCCCACTTTCTATAAAGTTGTTGATGATGGTCAGTGTTCTGTTATTGTCACTTAAATTAGTGAAACACAACACATGAAATTGTCAAATCTTGAACTAAATTTTAAAGTTGTTGAATGTAAACAAAAGAGTAATAGGTAATAATACTGTACTGAATAATGTTATTCCAATGAGGCATTTGTCATTGGGAAGAGGATCAAATCGAGTTGTAGAATTAGAGTAATAAAAAAGGACTAAATGTGAGAGATGAAAGCTGAGGTGCAGAGTCAGTCACACGTGCAGATTGCATGTGAGACAGATTGGCTCCACACATGATTGCATTTATCGTCTTTGTACGGATTCTACACACATCATCATCATAATGCAATTTTTTATTCAGATCAAACCGGACATTTTGGTATCATATGGTCGTCTTACGCTCAAAACCGATTTGCATTTGGCTATAGGTTGCTTCCGTTTGATTTGGTTTAATGACCTCAATAACCTCCACCAGTCCATTCAAGACCTGGAAATAGGACAAACACCATTGACTTGTTAAGCATATTATAAGTTAAACTGCAACTGAAGCACAAATGCTGTGTAGCATTATTCTCTTCTTGTGTAAATTTACCTCCAACATTTCAATTCTCTTCAAGAACCAACCATACTAATTCAGACAAAAGATTCACAATGCAACTATATTTTTATTCATAGATTCATAGTTTATACTGTATACATAAGGTTAATAATTATTATTCATAGTTTACTGTAGACATAGGTTAATAACTATTCTCTACCATTTAACATTTTAAAGTCAAAGTGAAACCTCTTTCTCTTTCAGGGCCTCTGATGTGTAATAAGACTGAGACTGTGACTGGGAAAGAACTTGGATTTCCCTTCTAATAGAATTAGGGTTTCCTAAAATCTCACTCTTTTTTTCTCCACTCTGTTGTCTGCTTGGGAAATTAGGGTTTATGAGTACCGGAATCGATAAGCTAATGATGGCTATGTCCTTGGAGGAAGAAGACGACGAGCCCTTTGATATACCGAATCTACCCGAATATTACTCCAGCGAGAAGAAGAACTCCATGAGCATCATCGGAAGAGTTCTAAACCCAGATCGTCAAAAAATGAAATCTTTAATCTTAGATATGCCTAGAATATGGAAGCTCCACGATCGTGTTCGAGGAGTAGCTCTCTCGAAAGAGAAATTTCAATTCTTTTTCAAGTATGAACAAGATCTTGAAGAAATCTTATCAAAAGCTGTTTGGTCTTACAAGGAATGGACCATTGTGATTGATAGGTGGGTTCAAAACCCACCTCATGATTATCTTCAGTTTCTTCCTGTATGGGTTCATATCAGGAATATTCCGGTAAATCACTACACTTCAGCTACTGTGAAAGCTCTAGGGAAGATTATAGGGAAAGTCTTGGAAGTTGGTTTTGATTCTACTAAACCTCAACCTAGAGAGTATGTTAGAGTTAGAGTTCGTTTTGATGTCTCTAAGCCTCTTCGAAGATCCAAAGTTGTCAACTTTCCGTCATGTGGTTCGGTTACAATCTCGTATGAGTTTGAAAAGTTTCATAAAAGATGTTTCTTTTGCCAAAGATTGTCTCATGTTAGAGAGAAATGCCCTTTGTATATAGCAAGTTTGAGTAAGGAACCTCAAGCTGTGTTATCGGAATCAGATCCGTTGTTCGGTGTGTTGTCTGAGTATCTAGTTACTCCAGAGGGGGTAGAGAGGAAGATAAGGGAAGAAAGAGTTGGAAAATCCATTGATGACCTTAAGAATGATCCTTTCGGAAATGATCAGAAACTGTTAGCCTCACCAATCCAGGCTGGTTCGGGTGTGTGCAACTTCTCTAGGGAGTCTTCTTATTCTCTATTTGAAGGAGATGGTGTTAATTTTTCCCTCTATAGTATGCCTTTTCAAGCTTGTTCAACGGGTTCTAGAGATGGCTTCCATGAAGCTACCTCTACCGGGACTGTTTTGAAAAAGAAAAACCCGAGGAGAAGACCATGTAAGAGCAAAAGAGACCTCAAGGGAAAGGAAAAAGATGCCGTAGATGCCGTGGTCATAGTGAAGTTGTGATTCCATCAGAGGCGCAGGGCGACTCCCACAAAGGTGGACGCTGTTCTTCTTAATAGAAACTGGAATTTGTGGTGAGCTTTAAGAAAAGAAAGATTGTTTTTAATCTGTTTGATTGTTTCTTTTGGCCATTCTGCCTTGAATTTTGAAATTTGAGATAGAATATTATGGTATTGAATTGTTTAGGTGTGTAGTAGCAATCTATAAATTTTCCATTGCAAAAGCTGTTGATGATGGTCAGTCTTCTCTCATTGTCACTTGTTAGTGAAAAAACATAATATTGTAGAAAGTGTAATAGATCACTGTCACATCTTGATGCTATTGCTACATTATTTTGTTGAAGAGTAAAATGTTACCCCAGTGAAGCATTTATCATTGTGGAATTAGATTATGAAAAAAAAAAACTAAAAGAAAATGTGAGAGATGAATGTTAAAATGCAGAATCACACGTGCACCAGTCCATTTGTTTGGGTTTGATTTGGTTCAATGGCTTCAGTGATCTCCACCAGTCCATTCAACACCTGAAAATAGGAGAAAGAGCATTGACTCCTTAAGCATTTGAAGTACAAATGCTATATATCATTTCATTAGGTTCTCATGTCTCTCTTTCTTACCGTTTTTGTTTCATTGAGTGACACCTCCAACATTTCAATTCTCTGCAGGAAGAACAAACCACCCAAAATGAGACAAAAGATTCATAATTTATTCTCCTGAAATATGTATAATGCGAGTAGTTTCACCTTCTGTATTTCTTTAACAGCAGATTTCAGGGCAGCATAATTCTGCAGTGTAATCATGTTCTTGCCTGAATCACCCTGCACTCCAATTATATCTTAATCAGCCTCAGTATTGGATTCAAGAATTCAAATTTTCATTTACACTACTATCCTTTATACTTTTTGATTGGCTATAGAATCTTGTGAGACTTGATCCTTAGTTTTCCCCTCAGAATCAGCATCTTCCAATGTGGAAGTCTCCTATAAATACCGAAGAAATAACCCAATTTGATTGGAATTAACCGTGTACGTATGTATACATGATTGAAATTCAATGATCTCTGGCGTAAACCTGGATCTTTTCCTTGATGTTTGGATCATTCCAGGGTCCTTCGTCGCTGAAAAGACATCCTCCATGATCTGAACAGGTGCAGTTTCCTCCGAGAAATGTTGGTAAGTTGCTGTTTTATGATATCAAACACAATGATGAGATTCTAACGCAATTCTTATATACGTAACAACAATTCGAAAAAGGGTTTGGACCTTGGATCTATCGCTTCAAGCAGCTCTCCAATGTAGTTGGGTCCTAGCACCTGAGACAAACATAATTCTGGTAGACAACTTTGTAACTAAACCAAGATTAAGCATCAAGTGGCATATGCTTACTTGAACTTTTGCCAATGTCCGAGCATCGAGAAAGGCCTTGAGCGCAACCCACAACATCCGGAATCCAGAACTAGCATTGACAACGAAGAGGCGGTGCAAAGTCTAGGGCCAAAACCGATAAAAAAATTACATCCATGAAGTTATTAATGGAAACCCCCAAAACCCACCTACCTCAGGGTAGTAGTTGCTGTCTATCTTCTGAATTTCCATGAAGAGTGATCTCGCAGGTTTCGAGAAGTTTGACATTCCCTTTTCAAGCACAATGGATTAGCCACAACAATATACAACATTTTGCTCACAAGGCGGAAAATATCAAACGCTTACTATTCCAGAGACATCTAAAATCGTTGTGGTAGACGAAACATGCTTCCCCGAAGCAATTGAGCACGTCGGATATCTCAAGCTTAGCGTTTTCTCCTGTTCCTTAATATGATAGTTAACGTATCTCTCGACAGTGGTTACTTTCATAAACGCGTTCAAGTCAACCATCCCGAGTCTCTCAATGTATATTGGCCTACCATTTCTATCTACCTTATGAAACCCATGAGGGTAATATTTCTTAACTTCACCATATTCCTCAAACTTAAAGCTCTGTCAGACATTTCGTCGAACAGGTTGTGAGCGAGCTGATCTAGTTAACGAAAATAAACCAGAAAAGCTCTCATTTTTTTTTACCTTAGAGATCACATCAACTTTAGAATCTACGCGCCACTTCATATATATCAAAAACGCATCTTTGGATTTCTCAAGATCAAAATCCTTCATTTTTAAAAACCTGATATCAGATTGAAAAAACTCGGGTCGAAACAATTTCATCGTAAAAATTCAACCAAAGGATAAATTTTTGGAATTACCTGTGAAGAGTATTATGATCTCCGTGCTTTGCAGGTAAGTGGCCATGGAGGAGAAGCAAGTTACGAAACGCTTCAACCATTTGTTCATGATTTGGGTTGTGTTCTTCGTTCAATGACGCAAATTGCATAGAGACTTCTTCAGCAGAACCAAAGATGGGTATGTCTCTGTCACCAACCTCTGTTTCTAGCATCTGTAATAATCATGTGCTCTGTTTTTCTGTTTTTCAAAAATTCGAAATTTATAAAGAAGTAGAATTTATCAAATAGCTTTGCATTGAATGAAGTAAAGAGGAAGGAAAGAAAAATACCAGAGAATCGAATCTCATAATTGTAAGGAAAACAATAGAAAAACAGAGAATCAAACGTGTGTTGAAAATGGAGAAAGAACAATGGAATAATTGATTTCTTTCTGCGCGGGAAAAGTTCGGCGAGGGAATAACGGTCTTTTTACCTGTCTTTAGTTGGGTCCACTGGTTACGGCGTCGTTTCGGGGGAAAATGAAGGCCCACTAAAGATTTGTGTAAGATAAAATTGGGCCTACTATAATGACTTTATGATGAGATGAGCATCTCTGAAGAATTAGAGGAATCGTCTCGTATGTCCCTCAAACTCTAATTCAAATCTTATATCTTCCCGTTCTAACTCAAATTTGTGTAATATTTTTTTTTAATACCAAAAAATACAAAATTACCTTAAAACCTACCCTTAGTTGCGATATTACACCCTCTACCTGTGGACAAACCTGATAAAGTTTTACAGAGATACAATCCCTAATTTTACCAATTGAAGACTCCAATTCAAATTCAAACTCAACTCTCGACTCCTCCCTCTTACTCTATCTCGTTCCTCTTCAATGGAGGAGCCAACGGAGAGCACTCCTCACTCCTTCAACGGCAACGAGCGGCGACTCTTCTCTCCCGGAGTCCTCTGTCTTCAACGGCGCGGAGTCCTCCGGCGACTCTTCTCTCTCGTTCTCTCGGAGTCTTCTGTCTTCAACGACGACGAATTCTCTCGTTCTCTCGTTCCTCTGTCTAGTCTCCTCCTCCCTCTACTCTCAACTCAAACCGACGATCGAGAAACAACGCTAGATTAGATTTGTTCGTGATGCCGCCGAGGATGATATATCTTGAGGGTCATCCTAAGGGGAGGAAATCGCGGGACAAATTAGCGGAAGAGACGGCGGAGGAAGCGGCAGCGGTAGCGGAGGAGGCGGCAGTAGCGGAGGAGGCGGCGCGTGAAGCGAGTATAGGAGAAAGTGAAGAAGAAAAGGGAGAAGAAGAGGAAGATACAAACCGAGAAGACGATGAAGACGATAATGGCAGAGAAGACGATGAGGCAAACAAGGATGGGGCTGGAGGAGGAGGAGATGATTCCCATGACAGGGCGGTAAGTATTCCCATTTAGTTAGGTAAAACAAGGAAAAGCTTGGGAAAAATAGTTCGTTTTAGTTAGAGAATTTATTTTTTTGTGTGCAATTTGATCTTTATTGCAAGGAAATTGACACAGTTAATCAAGAAAGCATGTCAATTTGTTGGGTTTGAAGAGAAACTGGATAACTTGGTAAAACAAAAGTGCTGTAAAACTGGATAACTTGGTAAAACTAGATTGCTGTAAAACTGGTCAAACTTGGTAAATATACAGATGTATAAATGGAATAACTTGATACAATTGATTGATGCAGGGATCTGGTGATGAAGCAGCGGTTATGAGACCTCTAAGAATGTACTTCCAACCAACGAAGTACAAGAAAAAGATAAGGATCTCGATGAGGTGCTACATCAAAGAGTTTTTGGAGGTCAATGACAATGTCAATGAAACATGAGGTGTCACAAGGTCAATTGGAGGAACAATTGGAGGAAAGGATACATGAAAGCAATTCTTAAAGATGGAATCCGTGTTTTTATGTATGACTAGAAGAAAGCTCATGATTTTAGAAGAGAAGAGATACGGTTTGATGAACAAGCTTAAACAATGTTGTTGTTTTTTTATTTGAATTCGAACAAGCTTAAACTATGTTGTTGTTTGGATTTGGTTGGTTTTATATTTGATTTCGAACTAGGTAAAACTATGTAAAATTATGGTGTCGGTTTATATTTGATTTCGAACTAGGTAAAACGACAAGGAGAAGAGAAGGGAAAACGAGAGAAAAATGGAGAGAGAAGAGAAAAATGGAGAGAGAACGAAAGTGGAAAAGGAGAGAACTAAAGAGAGAAAACTAAAGAGAAAAGGAGAGAGAGAAGAGAGAAATGGAAAGAAATGGTCGAAAATTGAAGCAAAAAAAGAAAATGAGAGAACTAATTCGTTTTGGCGCCCAAATTTGGTGAAATTTTTCGTTTTGGCGCCCAAAAAATTACACATAGTTTTACCAAAGATTTTAGTTTTACGAAAGTCCCAAATAGTTTTACTTTGGCTGTTTTCAATTTATTCAGTTTTACCCACTCTTAAACTTTTAATTTTTAGTTATACAGTTGATTTTTCTCCTTTAATCTATCATTCTAATTGTTGTGTGCATTAATATGTTTCAATTTTACATTTTTGTAATTTCACCCTACTAACTTGGCTATTGTTCCTATATTGATCTTAAAAGTATAAGTCCTTTGTTGGTGGGATTGTTTCATATGGACACAAAAATTTTCAATATATAGTTTTCTTGTTAGTACAAGTAAAAACGTTTATTTGTAACGTTTATATCATGTAATTATATTTTTTAGGCAGTAATATATGTTAATTACACAAAAATAAATATATATCCTTTAACAAAAAAATAAAAGAAAAATACTACATTATACGTTATGCCAGAGTAATATTTGGGATTTTTTTTTGCAGTTATAGTTGTTTTTTTTTTTTGAAAATTATAAGGCATATATTGATCTTCTTCCATCGATCATCATTTTGTTTGGTTTTTTTATCTTCTTCCATCGATCATCATTTTGGTTTTTTTTTTTGGTTTTTTTTTTGCTAAATCGATCATCATTTTGTTATTATCTTGCTATCAAATTAGTAACTTTTATTTAGATTTACAACGCCAATTAGTTACACAATATCAACTGTAAGCAGTTTTACCAGTTTCCCTAGTTTTACCTGAACATACAGATCCAATGTATAGTTTTACATAACAAAAAACCATTTTTCCATAGTTTCACCTGAAGATACATATCTAATATGTAGTTTTACATAAAAAGTACCAGTTCTACATAATTTTACATCACAAACGTTTAAGATACAATCAAACAGGGCTACCAAATCCAAATAGCAACCATTGGAGCTCTTGCCTTCGCCGCATTTTGTTTTGCGTCCTTGTTCGCCTTTCCCCTCACGATGAAACCTCTTAGTTTTCCTTCTTCACGCGATCCGAATGTATGATCTGCAACTCTTTGATGTGGTCTGGGACAGTTATCTTGATTTTACACGTAATTCATAATTCTCAGTTTTACCAGTTTTACAATATTTACAATTTTACTTGTTTTACCTAGTTTTACCATATCGCAAAAACACAAATGGGGATCTAATCTGCTTCCAATTCAGTAGGATTCAACCACTAAAATACATTTGTTACCTCTTTATAGCCCTAATCGACCCATAATTTATACTAAATAATGACCCAAATCCAATCAATCCCTAATTTGCCAAAACCTAATTTAGATTGAGCTACATTGAAATTAAATCGAGCCAACCTTTAAGTCGACGGCGGCAGGCGGTCCGGCGGCGATGGAGGCTCGAGGAGAATGAAGGGGGAGGAGGAGCTCGTGTGCTCGAGCGGAGGGAAGAGGAGGAAGGAGCTCGAGCGATGGAGGTGGGGAGAAATCTTTTTTTTTTTTTTCTAATTTTTTTGTTTTGAATTTATTTTCCAATTTCTATTTTTTTTTCTAATTAATTCAGTAAGGGTATTTTCGGAATTAGCTATTTCATTAAAGAAAAGGGGGATATGAAGATTGTGTAGGGATTTAAGAGATTTGTTTTGTTGGCAAAAGGACAGATGGGATGATGGCTCGAAGAATTAGAGGTTATATATACTTGGTAATATTAACATTTTTCAATGCACAAGAAAATATCAAAGGAAATTTTAAAGTAAATCATTTAATTTTAGAGTGTAATGTGAAACTAAGCTTGGGTCCCACAAGCCACCATGAAAGATTCCGAAATAGTAATTTCACCGGAAAAAGAAATTGTGGTGACAGAAATCCGTGATACGTTTTGTTTTTGTCTGGAATAGTATGTTTTTATTTTACTTTTATCCATTATAAACTAATTGGATATCATGTGTCTGAAACTCCAAATATCCATTAAAAAATTATACATTCTACTGTATGTATTATCTTGTACGTAAAAAAAATCATAATTTTAAAAAATATCAGTAGAGAATAGTATTGTATTGATTATCATCAGAATGAATACATGATGGATACACTTAAATGAATGAATTAACCTAATTATCTTATTAGTAGAATGATGTATAAGTATAAAGTATATGTATGTATACAAATCTCTATTATATTTACAATATATTCTTTGAATTTTCTGGATCCTTTTATGCTGTTTGGTTCGCTTTTAATGGGTCTCAAAGTAAACATATTACAAAATGGATAAAATGTCACTTATAAGTTATAAACAATCTCAACAAAGAATTCAATATACTGAACGCCAAACAGAAAATAGAGGAAGGCTCATTACATTTAAAACTAAATTTCAAAAAAGAGTTATCCAAAATATATAGCTGAAAATCAAAGCAAAGAGTACTGTGGTCCTAATTTCAGAATAACCATGGAAGAGTCTATGCATGGTCCCCTTCGGATATACACAGAAAGGTTTGGTTGGAACAATCTCCAACGTTTAAAAAATTACAGGTCGTGCATTGATGATGAGTGGTACACTGGTACTTTTCAAACAATGTAGGACCCAATTGGATTCACGTGACGCTATAGAAGCACTCTTGTGTGTCCGCACTATCATAAATTTCTTTCCCTTTTTATATTTTCACCCATTCTTCTCCATACGACCGTTTTATTATTATCCAACATTAAACCCAATTTACTACAAAATTGTATGTTTATAAATATAATACACCACGACGGAGATCGAAAGTGGGTTCCTCATGCTAGCTACATTGTGGTTAAGCCTGCTTCAAATAATATTATCATGATTATGGGCATCCCAACATGTATATAGTTAAATAACAAACCATCGGCTCCTATTTATAATTAACCATAAAGGCATAAACTATGCTATTGGTTGATCGAATCTGAAATAAAGACAAACCCTAAACTTAAAACTTTAAATAATTCGCCAAACACTTAATTCCAAGTACACAAAAATAACAACCTAACACGATAATACATTGCAGACTTTTTTTAATGTAAAAACAAGGACTCAGTTTCTTGGTTTAAACAGTAGAAACTAACACACATATAAAGACAAAAACATATAAACTCTTATGTGTTCTTTGCCTATATTGCTTCAGTACTTCACCACAAAAATATGACCGTTGAGAAACTAAAAAATACAAGGACCACCTAACTTTTATAATCAGTACATATATAAAAGCCATTCTCTATCGTTATTTACTAATTCCGACCATTTCGATTCTCTTCAGACTACTCCAATGGCGCAACAACTTAGATCTTTTACTAATTATTCCCTTAATTATTTATTCTTGTTAGTATTATTCTCCTGCTTATGTTGTTCTCGTTTTTCATTGGTTTCAGGTTGTTCCGACTCCAACACCACCGAGGATAAACACAGTGACCACCGGAAATGGGTGGGTCCGGCAGGTCACAAAGTCATCACCGTCTCACTCTACGGCCACTCTCAGTTCCGCTCCGTCCAAGAGGCTGTTGATTCCATTCCTAAGAACAATAACATGAGTATCGTTATCAAGATTGGCCACGGAATTTACCGGTATATGATAATCCCTATACTTATTCAATCTTCCTTTTCTTCTAGTTTCATGCACACATGCAAGCTTAACGACGGTTAAAATCTAACTTTTGCATACATGTGCACAAACAAAAATCTAACTTTGTAATGACACAATCTTCCAAATGTGCGCAGAGAGAAAGTGGTTGTTCCAGCTACAAAACCGTACATAACGTTTAAAGGAGCCGGTCGGGACGTGACGTCTATAGAGTGGCACGACCGTGCGTCCGACCGTGGTCCTGACGGTCAACAATTACGTACTTATCAAACCGCTTCCGTCACCGTCTACGCTAATTATTTCTCCGCTAGAAACATTAGCTTCATCGTACGTACTAATTCTAATGCAAACAAAAAAAACTTCAAGAAAAAAATAGTGTCTTAATTTTATTTATATTTATTTTGAAAATGTGAAGAATACTGCACCGGCTCCGTTGCCGGGAATGCAAGGGTGGCAAGCGGTGGCGTTTAGGATCTCCGGCGACAAAGCTTATTTTTCCGGCTGCGGGTTCTACGGTGCACAAGACACTTTATGTGACGACGCCGGCCGTCATTACTTCAAGGAGTGTTACATCGAAGGCTCTATCGACTTTATCTTCGGTAACGGTCGGTCCATGTATAAAGTAAGTAATAAGACAAGAATTGAAATACTAAAGCAATAATGAATATATATGTTAATTTGTTATAAATCGGTTTGATTAGAAATGGAGATAAATATATAATTACAAAATCACATTCACCAATCATTTCGCTATCAATTACTTTTGAGTTCGAAGTTCATAATAAACTAAAACTAATTATGCGGATGTTGTTGGTGAAGGATTGTGAGTTGCATTCGATAGCGTCGAGGTTCGGGTCAATAGCAGCGCACGGGAGGACATGCCCTGAGGAGAAAACAGGTTTTGCGTTTGTGGGTTGTCGGGTAACGGGTACGGGTCCTTTATACGTAGGCCGGGCCATGGGCCAATACTCACGCATCGTCTACGCGTATACTTACTTCGATGCTCTCGTTGCTCATGGTGGCTGGGACGATTGGGACCACAAATCCAATAAAAGCAAGTACGTACCATTTGATTACACTCGGTACACATTTATATAAAATTTTGAGTTGATCCAGTAAAAATAAAAATGACTTGTGAAATGTGGAAAATTAGGACGGCATTTTTCGGAGTGTATAATTGTTATGGGCCAGGAGCAGCAGCGACGAGAGGAGTGTCATGGGCTAGAGCATTGGACTATGACTCTGCCCATCGTTTTATAGCTAAGAGCTTCGTCAATGGGAGACATTGGATCGCTCCTAAAGATGCTTAACCAACTTCAAGATTTCTGTTTAGATTATCAGTTATCATTCGTTTATTATTTTATTTGTGTTATTCAGATTCATTTATACCACTACAATGTGACACAAATTGTTGCATGTTCTTCGTCTGTGTCCATTTCAGTTGATGTTTTGAGCTTATTTTCCACATGAGATGATTTATACATGTCCTAGATTCTTGTCATAAAATTTGTAAACAAATAAGGCTGGATGTATTTTGTTTCGAGTTTTGATCTTTCTTTGCAACCTAATAATTTTTCTTCTGGCGATTTAACAATATATATGTTGGCGAAAAGCAATGCAAAAAATATTTATTTTGAACTGTTCCGACTAAGAAACACTGACTAATACAAGACTGTGGTAATCGAAAAATTAATGAATAACAAAAAAAAACAACACGTAAAAATTTGGTCATGAGGTTTGACCTTATGCTATATTTAACGAAAAAGGTATAGTTTTGGCAAATTCTCGGGAGGACAAGTTTTGATTCCATGCTCAAAACCCAAATGATCTATACAAAGTGCAATTATATTACCTGCCACTAGCATTGAAGAAGAAGGCAAAGGAGGCTCCCTAAGCTCCATGTTTCCCTCATGGAATTGGTTTATGTGTCAGAGAGCTTTCATACCAGTGACAATAACCAAAACTTCGTCAAGATTCAGTTTCTGGCCGAATTACAGTTCCACTTCCTGAAGCTCCTCTCCTAAGCTACTGTTGAGTAGGATTGGTTTGAAAGTTGAAGGACTAGTAGGAGGCGTAAACGAGGTGTTGAAGTTTCCGCTCCACGAAGCGGTTCTTCTGGAAGCAGGAGGAGGATGATCCCCGTTGACGCTTATTCCCAATCCATTTCTTTTGATGTTATCCATACTTGGATGTCTCTGCATCGTCGCTGGTGGTGGAGCCACATAAGAAGAGGCTACTACTTGATCTGCCGAGTTCTCCTCCTGTCTGGTTTCCGCAGAAGCCGGTTCCATTACCTGGTCGTTTGAAGACGCAGATGCAGGTGTTGCTGGAATGAAGAATTTTGCTTTTGCAGGGATTGGTGGTTTAGGAGATTGTAGGGAAGGTGACTGAAACATGGTCTGAGCGTTTCCCCGGCCTTGATTGAAGGTGTCAACGTATCTGCCCCAAACGAGAGTAAAATGATTAACTCTAAGCATGCACATTATCTACAGTGACAAATTACATAACTAAACCAGCAACTACAACCAAGAACATTATGCCTATCTCACACTAAATTAAATGTGGCCTTGTAATTCGACAGTGCATCAAGCTATTTGTTTACCTTGCCCGCACACCCATACGTCCACGAGCTGAGAATTGGTTTGAGCCCTGTGAGACTGGTGGGAGTCCTGAAGAATCTGACGGAGTTGGGCCGCCAGAATTCCAGCTACCATTTGATGGGTTCATGTCAGATTTGTTTTCATAGCCCAACGAGTTATTTTGGAATGTGCCTATTGTTGGAGGAGGAGCCAGTGCAGGTTCCTCAGCTGGGGGTTCTACACCTTTCTCTACCCATCTCTTTAGTTTATCGTCATAGTAGAATTGATTTTCTGCGCCCAATTTTGCCTGAACCCAAAGCATGAACCAAAACAATTAGAATAAGTTTGAGAAGAGTTCATTAAGACTAAAGCATTTAGCAGTGTACCTCTTTGGATGACCGAACTTGTAAGACCCTTCCAACGGTGTCTTTCAGCATGCCAAAACCAAAGCGACTAAACCGTGAACCTGTCACAGTCCCAGATGATTTCAACCCGTTAACAGCCTTTTCTTTTGAGGAGTCAGCCAGATCCTAGAACAAAAGACAGACCTTTCATAAATTTCCATATTTCAAAATATTGTCGGCGGTGATAATGGTTTTCGGTATAGAGCTACCTGTATTGGTGTTCTACCGAAATTTGGCTCTGATACACTTCTAGTGTGTACTGCCATCCTCCTCCCATTCCCAGCCGACTCATGTATGGGTTCCATTGAAGCAGGTGGCATCAATGATGACATTGTATTAACCGACTGACTATATGGTAACTTAGTGGCTTCTTGCTGTTGATGCTGATACTCATTTGCCTGTCGGTTTCCTGCTGTTGAATGTGGTGCAGGTGGGGGCGTGCCTCCAACAACACGATGTGCCGTACTATCAAAAAAGTTTAGCAGTTTTCCTACAAGTTTTGCTGGGGCCAAATTCGCAGTATACCCACCCTGAAATAGGAATGTCCAGTTAAGTTGGATCCAAAGGAGAGAACAAGCTTTATACTCTTCCCAGTTTTACGGATGTTTATAAGACTTGGATTTCCTTTTGTTGTCACATTTTCAATCAAAAGGAAAGGAAAACTCACAGATGTAAACCTTATTTTACATTTCCTTTTAAAGGAGTAGACAGTTCTATGTAAATTCTATTGGAACCAGAAGTTGTGTAGACTCTACCTGTTGGTGGATACGGATTCTCTCTTCAAGAGATGAAACGAACTGTTTCCATGTTTCCACTTCAGGTGATCGGCCAGTCTTGAGGCATTTTAATACTGCTTGACAGTACCTGATTCAGCAAAAGCACAAACGAAATCATTAAACCATATACAGTCTAATCTAGGAATAGATGATGGAAAGTTAAAATTCTTACTTCTGTGCAGACGAAAGTTTGCCAACTTCAGCCAGCATATGGGCATAAATGACTTTATATGGTTGAAACGGTAACAAGATATACTGAGAGTTTCCCAGCGTCTTAGAGTATTCATATATTTCTGTTCTCTGCACATGCAAAGATCAACAAAGAAATCAAAAAAATATCAAACAAGTAACAAAAGGAATGGTGTCCTCCATTATTTTTGTTGGATTATCAATGCAACACATATTTGTGAAACATGATATGCTCAAAATAGAATCTTCCGGGTAGTATGATGATAACTAAAGCCACAGTGAGAAAAATCACCTGTATAGCCTCTGGATTTGCGTAAGTTCGAGGATATTTCCAGTGATCCGATCCAACAAGGCAGAGTCTAGCACTATCTGAGTATGGATCAAAGTTCTTATCCCCGATTAAATAGCAAATATGCGCTGCAATTATCTGATTCATAAGAGTAGTTCAAATGTCATGATATATAAAGTTTTTCATGGTGTAAAATAATACATCAAGGCAGAGAACCACCTCGCCCCTTTCTTTCCACATGCAATCTCCAAGATGTGTAATCACAAGCTCATCATCTGCGGTTCTGTTAGCAGTTATTATACCCAAATTCTCTTCCCAATTGTCAAGCATGCTACTACCTCCAAACTGCAAGTCAAGGAAACAAATAGACCCTATTAGCAAACACACCGTGGTAGAGAAAATCTCTGGTCTTGCAGTGTCTTCCCACCATCTTAATCATGAGAGAACAAAGGGAAATGACTACCTTTTTCCTATTTTGGATTTTGGTGTTTATCTATTTAGTATTTAATAAGCTCTCGAAGGGTATTTGTCAATTTTTCGGGTTTTATTGGATTCTTTGGATGAACAAGATGGTATTTAATAAGAATTTGTTTCCTCTTAATCTATTGAATTGTCTGACTGCAAAGAAATAGATGGTTTCTGCATTACCTGGGTTTGCTGTTGAGGCACATTCATGGAACCAGGAAAAGAGATATCATTTGTACTTCCAGTGGAGAATACTTCAGCTGGTTGCCCTGCAACCAGTAGGCACAATGTTCGTAAAGGTGATCCAGGTACCAGCTGGCGAAGGGCCATTTGTTTAACAGTGTCAACATAGAACTGCATCAATTTAAAGCATCGACCATGTCAGTCAAACAACCACAAGAGTTAAATGTTAGATCTATAGCAATCAAGGAAAAGGACCTGTTGTCCAAGTTGTGCTGCAATAACAAGCGCCGGTCCCCATAAATGACCTTCTTGTGCACATTGGAGAGCCTCCATTTTACTACCCGAAGCCAGAAGATTCTGCACCTCTGAAGCAGTTACCTGGACAGTTCTTCCAAATGAGTTAAAAGGCAAAAACAAACCCCTCATTATTATTAAGACCTTCTTCCTCGAAAGAGAAATATCAGATATGATGTTCAACACTCACTTGCAATTGTGATTCAGGTGGTAACTGCTGTATGCATTGGCTAAAAGGAGCATAACAACCATTTTGTACGGCATCTTTCTTGGCAAATGCAAAAAGTTTAGCTACTGCTGCTTCAGCAGAATCTGTTTCCTGTTTGCAGTGTATATACAAGGTTGAGAAAATTGTAATACATATCAATGTTTCCTTATGAAGAAAAATGACAAGAGACATCCAGAATTGCTTTCACCTTTTGGGCTGCATCAGTGCCAAAAGGTGACCGGAGTTTCCCATAATACTGACAAGATATTCTGAGCAAAGAAAGAAGCATCTTTACAAGTTTCCCTCTTGAAAAGTCCATATTGGAAGATTCACAATTCGAAATTCTCTCATCAAGCCACTTATGTAAGTCTTTACTTCCAACATTTCCTCCAACCAAGGGACCTGGAAGAGATTGTTGATCCAGACAACTGAAGTAACTCAAAGAGTTTTCCCCCAGACTTGAATAAGAGGCACTCCCAGAAATAACTTCTGCCAAGTTTAAGACAGAGATACAGCTTCCCCCAGTTCCGTTCTGAGCCAGATAGACAAAGGAGCAGTGAAACAGATTAATAATTGCAAAATCTGTTCTGTGATAAGATAATGACTTTTTTTAAAGTAATAGTTTTCAAAAACTTCCTAAAGTGTAAAATAAACTAATGGAAAATACCAGTTCGGGTCTAACCTGACTCCCAAATGATGAATTCTGGAGAGAACCATTATTATCCTTCATAACAATGAGCTTTCCGCCAAATCCAAAATTGATAAGTGCATATGGTGGACGCCCATCAGCTGATCTGCCTGAACTTGGGGAGAAAAGCTGATTGCTCTGGAATGACTGTGGAGCATCATCTAAAGATTTCTGTCTACTATAGAAATCGTTCGAGAAACTTGAAGGTCCATTCTGCATGACACTAGCCCCATTCATATGCTGAGGTATGAAACTCTGAACTCCGATCTCATTTGGCTTAAACTGTTCAGCAACAGGTCCTGTACTATACAAACTATTTACTTGCTGGTTTCCTCCAAAGTTTGATAGTGAGGCAGAAGTTACAGCCGCCTCAGCATTACCTGCATTTTCTGATTGCCACATGTTTGTAGCCTGCTGCTGATTGTTGGCATAGTAAGATTGATCCCAACTTCCTTGTTGGCTCAGGATACCAAATTCTTGCGCCTTGTATGTCTGTTGTTTATTGTGAACATCATACATGCTACTCTCGCTATTATTGTTATACATAGCTGTGTGAGCATCACCATTCTGAACTTGCTGATTATTAGCTTGACCAGTTGTTTGAGAAGCCTGGTTGTAGCTGTCCAGGGAGCGCCATTCTTGAGCAATCGTGTCATAGTACCATCCTGGATACTGTGCGTCAAAGACCATGTGTTCTGGATATCCATTGCTCACTTGTGATCCCTGGTTCCAAGTAGACACACTCTCAGCTGTACCAGCCACTGCAGTTGTTGTATTCTGTCTCAGATAAGCAGCATTTGAGTTCTCAGTAGAAGCAACGCTATCCCAGTTACTCGTTGAGTTTGCATGGTAAATCGTCGAGTTAGCGTAATTACTCGTTGAGTTTGCATAGCTTTCCTGTGAATTCATGCTTCCATCATGACCATCAACTTGATACCATTGGCCTGTACTTGCATCATATAACCATCCAGGGTAGATATTTTCCCAAGATTGGCTATTATCCCCGTAATGTCCATTTGCAGAATCCTGATGCACTTCACCTTGATGTTGCTGGAAACCTACTGAATTATCTAAACCAACACTCATATTCTTTGTATCATCAGATGTTAAATTTCCTCCATTGGCCACATTTACCTCCGGCTTTTCCTGTAAATGTTCTGCAGTTCCTTCCAACTCCGTGAAGAAATCAGAGTATGAACCAAACCCACGACCCTCATTTACGGACGAATCCGCATCAAAAGAGCCCCAATCAACCTCCTTAACCCCACGAATCCCGGGTTCATTAACTATCTTGTTCTCCCTTGCTGTCTCAGATAATGGCATATCACCCACATCCGATCTTAGCTCATCATTCTTTGCATCACTGTGGACAAATTGGACAGCTTCTAGAGCAATAGACGAAGGCTCGTCTTTTCCCATCGAACTACTTGCATCCTCGTTTGCAACATTGTTCCTGAATTCAGCTTCATTCGATCCCCCATCTTCATCAGCCACGGAATCGTTAGCAATGGAGAGATTCGAAAAAGCTCGAACGTCATCGGAGTCACTTCCGTAGTCGAATTTCATCTGATTAGCAGATGATGAAGCCTGAGCTTCGGTGGGAGAGAAGGAATCATCAACAAGTTTGTCGAAGAAATCCTCGTCCGTTTGATCCTCAAGCAGAAATTGAGAAGCCGAAGCCATCAATCAAATTAACCCTAACCTAAACCCAACAAAATCGATTCACGACGCGAATCTATAGAACGCAACGATCAAGTGAAGAGCCATAGACTCCGATCCAAAAACCTACAAAAGGATTCGTCGGTGAATTCTACGATCCAATAATGTGTAAGTCTAATTCAAGCCATTTTCTATCTCAACCTTGAAAAATCATTCTCACCAAAATAAATTTCCGAGAATATTGGAATTATGTCATCCTATTGACATTCATATATGCAATCGAGCATGGTGGGTCGATCTGGGTGCTAAGAAACTTACAGATTTTACCGACTCAGTGACGGGGACGAACCAGGCTTTTTTCCGGATACAATGGCTACGTTTCTTTATTCCGACAGCTTCGTGACAACGAGATAAAACAATGGCTACGTTTCTTTATTCCAATTGCATGTTGAGATTCTACAAAGAGAAGATGCTCACAACGTGTTTGACGAAATTCGTGATCTAGATGTCATCTTTCATTGATTTCTGGTTTTTACGTTCAAGGAGGAAGAAGGGAGTGACTCTGTTCGTTGTTCCGCTTCTCACAGATCTGATGAATCCAACGGTAGGCATTGGATCGCTGCTTAACCAACCGGTTTATCCGTTAATTAATTATAGTAAGATCAGTCAAACTGAGATAATTAAATAATATTCATGATTATCGGCCCAATTATTAATGGCCAGCCCATATAAAACAAAATTCCTTGTGAATAGGCACGTGCGTGTCGGAAAACCAGCGTTTCTCTTTCTGTATAAGTCCGCATTTCCGGTCCAAAGCGCGCGTAGAACCACAATCAATTTCGGACACTAATGGTTTTTTTTTTTTTTTAAGAACTATTTACCTCTAGAGGTACTTTTTGGAAAGTCTCTTACCTTTGAGACATTTTATTGTGTAGGTATACTTTTGTGTAGGTTAATTACTAAGGAGACCCTGAACCAATAAAACCTCTATCCTCCTTTTGCTTCTCTCTTTCTCAACACATTTTTGGATCTGTGTAATAAAACCTATCTTCTCCTTTTTCTTTTCCCCCTTTCCTCTTCATCTTTCTCTATGCTTTGTAAAAAAAAACAGAACAAAATCGAATTCGAATCCTAGGAGACAAACTCTTCTTCTCTTTTTTTTCTGTGAACGAGCCTCTCGAATTCGAATGTTTATTCGACCAGATCTACTCATATTTGTTTACAATAGACAACCCAACCTCTAAGAAGAAGAAGCTCATGTAAAACCCAGAAAAATTGCTTCACGAATCTCTAGTGGTGTTTGGTGGACAACCTCAATATATTGAATGGTTTATTGTTAAGAGAAACTAGCACCATTGAGTTGTAAACTGAAAAAATCCCAAGATTGGTTAATACGAATGGTGGAGTTGACTTGGTATGTAGGCTAAAAACGATTCAATGGAAATATTTTGATGGATAGTCATACATGGATAGTGTTGGTTTTATCTGGTGGACAAGTTTACATGGATAACGTTCCTTGTTTTGTTAGCTCTTTGGGGATTGAGATGGTTAATGGTCAATTGTTTGATAATCATAATTCATAAACCTATTTCCCAAAGTAGAAGAGGTAAAACACACTCCTATCAAAAAATATTGTTTGTTTATTCGTTAATTATCCTTACAAGAGTTTGGCAACACGATTCAATGGAAGTATTTTGATGGATAGTAATATATGGATAGTGTTTTGTTTTATCTGGTGGATAGGTTTACATGGATAACGTTTAGAAACAAGAATAGGGAATACTAACTATCAGAACATTTAATTTCATAAAAACATGAATATAATTTCTGATTTATGAATCCATATCAAGAAATCAATACAAACCCAGAAAAATTGCTTCACGAATCTCCATAATCGATTTCCGATTCGTCTTAATCTTCGAGTGAATTTAAAACACTAAATCTATAAAATTGAATCGAATTATTTTGGAGAATGTTTTGTCGAAAAAGTCATAGTCAACAAATCTCTATCAAATATTTTATCAAGCAAATTGGATTCCAATTTATTTCTTTTACAAAGAGAAAAAAATAAAAAATAAAAAGAAAGAGGGAAAAGTAGAGGAAGAAGAATTTAATATATTAAATGAGTTTTGAACATAAAAGGAAAGATAGTTTGGGAATTAAAATTTTAAAAAGAAGAAAAAAATATGCCTAGACATGGAAGTATCTTTTAAGTAAAATAAGTTTTGGGAAAAGTATATATAGTGGTCAATAACCTTTTTAAATAACAAAACTGAAGCGAATCAAGTCAAAAGAAAAAATTTTAATAAGCTGAAACCAAACCGAAATATAACCGAGTGATAACAGAAAGATGATTCGATTTTGGTACGGTGATATTCAAACAAGGGATTAATGGAAAGGCCAGATAGTTTTAGATTGGGATAAACAAACCAATACATGGAGAAATAATACTTGATTATTAGCCCCTACTCATTGAGTCATGAACAAAATATTAATGTGTATTATTGTGTAACTCTTCAAGTCTGTTAACAAAGAAAAAATAATGAATTTATCATATATTAAAGAAAGAAGAAGAAACAACAATACAAACTGCATACATATTTGCCCCCTATCATTGAGAGAAGCAAAGAAATTCTTCTTTTCTTTTAATGTATTTTGGGTAACTCATGGATTAACATGTGATTGATCTACCTGTGACTGACAGTGAGCAAAACTTTTTTTGTGATATTACAGATTTTAACTTACAGTTCCACTTCTTGTAGCTCCTCTCCTAAGCTGCTGCTGCTACTGTTGAGTGGGCTTGGTTTGAATGTTGATGAACCTGTTGGAGACGTATACGTGCTGTTCAAGCTTCCGCTCCATGAAGCTGTTCTTCTGGAACCTGCAGGAGGAAGATCACCATTCAGGCTTATCCCTGATCCGCTTCTTTTGATGTTGTCTAGACTTGGGTATCTCTGCATTGTCATTGGAGATGGTGTCGGGGACTGGAACGAAGACAGGCTTGGTGGTGGTGTAGCACCCGCAGAGGCCTCATCTGCTGAGTTGTCCTCCTGTCTGGTATCACCAGCAACTGATTCCATCACCTGGTCGTTTGCGGACGATGCAGGAGCTAACGGGATGAAGAATTTTGCTTTTGCAGGGATTGGAGGTTTAGCGGATTGCACAGGAGGTGACTGGAATATGGTCGCGGAGTTTCCACGGCCTTGATTAAAGGTGTCAACGTATCTGCCCCCAAAGCAAGTAAAAGATTAACTCTAAGCATGTACATTATCTACAGTGACAAATTATATAGGAGTTGGCCAAACGGCAACTACAATCAAGAAAATAATACCTTTCCTACACTGAAAGCTCTATTGTAGTATTAAATCAAATGCAGTATCTATTCCTCCTAAATGCCATTTTTAACGTGACACTACCTCGTGATTTATGATTCACAATAGTCTACAAAGACTGCAATTCTAAAGTGCCTCAAAAGGTGTATTTACCTTGCACGCACACCCATACGTCCACGGGATGAGAACTGGTTTGAGCCCTGTGAGACTGGTGGGATTCCTGAAGAACTCTCTGACGGAGTTGGGCTCCCACTACTCCAGCTTCCACTAGGAGACATCTCGTTCTTCATGTCAGATTTGTTTTCATAACCTGATGAGTTGTTTTGGAACGCGCCTAATGTTGGGGGAGGAGCCAGTGCAGCTTCCTCAGCTGGGGGTGGCGCACCTTTCTCCACCCATCTCTTTAGGTTATCATCATAATAGAATTGATTCGCCTCGCCCAGTTTTGCCTTCACCCAAAGCATGACTCAAAACAATTAGAAGAAGTTCAAGAAGAGTCATCACGACATAAACATTTAGTGAGGTGCACCTCTTTAGATGAGCGTTGTAAGACCCTCCCTACAGTGTTCTTCAGTATGCCAAAACCAAGGCGGCTAAACCGCGAACTCGCTACACTACCATTTGCTGTCACTTTTGTCACCCCATCAGTAGCTTTGTCTTTTGAAGAGTCAGGCTGATCCTATCAGAAAAAGGAAAACCTTTAAGCATTAAGCAATGGTTTTCTAAACCCGTATGGTGAGCTTGCGGGAAATTGTATGCTGGGGTACCAACTTACCCGCAGGATTTATCGACCACTATGGATAACTAGACATCTGGTTCTAATAAAGAATATTAAAAAAGAAATGGTTTTTTTGTGATATACACCTGTATTGGCGTCCTTCCGAAATCTGGCTCTGATACACTTCTAGAATGTACTGCCATTGTCCCCCCATTCCCACCCCACTCATGTTTAGGTTCAACTGAAGCAGGTTGCATCAATGATGACATTGTATTCGCCGACTGGCTATATGGTAACTTAGTGGCTTCCTGCTGTTGATGATGATACTCATTTGCCTGTAGGTTTCCAGTTGTTGTTTGAGGTGCGGGTGGTGGCATGCCCCCAACAACACGATGTGCCGTACTATCAATAAAGTTCAGAAAACCTCCCAAAAGTTTTGCTGGGGCCAAATTCACAGTAAACCCGCCCTGAAATAGAAATGTCCGGTTAAGTTGGATCATTAGGTAAATGACAAGCATTAGTTTTTTCCCAGCTTTACTGATGTCCTAAGACTTGAGTTTCTATTTTCACAATTTCAATCAAAGAAAAAGACAACTCACAGATGTGAAATATTCTTTTACATTTCCATTTTAAAGGAATAGACAGCTCACAGATGTAAACCCACCAGAAAAATAAAAGTTCCATGTGTTTCAATTGGAACCAGAGTTTTGTGGGCTGTACCTGTTGGTGGACACGGATTCTCTCTTCAAGAGATACAACAAACTGTTTCCACATTTCCACTTCAGGTGATCGGCCAGTCTTGGGGCATTTTGATACTGCCTGACAGTACCTGATTGAGCAACAGCAGAAATGACATCATTAAACCATTTACAGTCTAACCTAGAAATAGATGATGGAAAGTGAATCGGATGTATCCTTACTTCTGTGCAGCTGAAAGTTTACCAACTTCAGCTAGCATATGGGCATAAATGACTTTATATGGTTGAAACGGTAGCAGGATGTACTGAGAGTTTCCCAGCGTCTTAGAGTATTCGTATAACTCTGTTCTCTGCAGATTATAAAAATCAACGAACAAATAAGAAATATCAAACAAGAAATAAAAAAATTCTAGGACATGGAAGGGTTTATATGATCTGTTCAAAATAGAATCTCCAGTGACCAAAACTCACCTGTATAGCCTCTGGACTTGCGTAAGTTCGAGGATGTTTCCAATGATCCGCTCCGACAAGGCAGAGTCTGGCGCTATCTGAGTATGAATCAAAGTTCTTATCCGCGATTAAATAGCAAATATGCGCCGCAATTATCTGATTCATAAGAGTAGTTCAAATGTCATGATAAATAAAGTTATCCAAGAAGTAAAGTATTACAACAAGGCAGGGAACCACCTCGCCCCTTTCTTTCCACATGCAATCTCCAAGGTGAGTAATCACAAGCTCATCATCTGCGGTTCTGTTAGCAGTTATTATACCCAAATTCTCTTCCCAATTGTCAAGCATGCTACTACTTTTAAACTGCAATACAAGGAAGCAAAAAGACATTATTACTCCCTGTGGCAAAGCTGCAAAAGAAACCATGTCCTTTGAAATGGAGGAGTGAACAAGTTCCCTGTGGTATAGAAAATATCTCTTATCGTGCAGTGTCTTCCCCCGTCTACGCAGTTTCCTACTTTAATCATGGTGCTTGAAGTTTAGCAATGATTTGGTGGAGAGCGACTGATTTAGCATCTTAATCATGAGAGAACTAAGGGCTAATGATTGTGTTTTACCTATTTCATATTTAATAAGCTCTTAAAGAGTTTATCGGATACTCCGGATGGGGAACCACAGTAAGGAGGTTTCATTTCCTTGTGACAGTTTACCATTGCAATTTCTTTCTCTACATTTTCTGTCAACGCGTTTTCTAATTTTTTTGTACTCTTTTATCTATCAAACTGTCTGACTGAGGAAAAATAGATGGTTTATGCGTTACCTGCGTTTGCTGTTGAGGCACATTCATGGAACCAGGAAAAGTGATCTCGCTTGTTCTTCCAGTGGAGAACACTTCAGCTGGTTGCCCTGCAACCAGCAGGCACAATGTCCGTAAAGGTGATCCGGGTACCAGCTGCCGAAGAGCCATTTGTTTCACAGTGTCAACATAGAACTGCATCATTTCAAGACATCAGCCAAGTCAGTCTAACAACCACGAGAGTGAAATGTCTAGATCTATAGAAATCAAGGGAAAGCAACCTGATCCCCAAGTTGTGCCGCAATAACAAGCGCGGGTCCCCATAAACAACCTTCTTGGGCACATTGGAGTGCCTCCATTTTCCTACCAGAAGCCAGAAGATTCTGCACCTCTGAAGCAGTTACCTGGGAATTTTTCCACATGAGTTAATAAGCAAAAACAAAACCACTGACTATTTTAGAACCTTTTGCCACGAAAGAGAAATATTGGATACGGTCAAATACTCACTTGCATTTGTGATTCAGGTGGTAATTGTTGCAAGCATTGGCTAAAAGGAGCATAGCTACCATTTTGGATGCCATCTTTCTTGGCATATGCAAAAAGTTTAGCGACTGCTGCTTCTGCAGAATCTGTCTCCTGTTTGCAGTGTAAAATTAAGCATATGCCACTCCATAAACAGCGGAGATAAATAGTTTTCTAGGATGTTTGAAAGTGCGAAGCGGATAAAATTGTAGCTTATATAAAAATGTTTCCTTGAGAAAAGAACTCGTAAGATATCTCAAGACTCAGCTAACCTTTTGTGATGCATCAGTGCCAAAAGGAGATCGGAGTTTCCCATAATATTGACAAGATATTCTGAGCAAAGAGAGAAGCATCTTTAAAAGTTTCCCTCTTGAAAATTCCATGTTGGATGATTCACAATCCAAAAGTCTCTGATCAATCCACTTTTGCAAGTCTTTACTTCCAACATTTCCTCCAACCAAGGGACCTGGAAGAGATTGTTGATGCAGACAACGAAAGTAGCTCAAAGAGTCTTCCCCGAGACTTGAATAAGAGGTACTCCCAGAAATAACTTCTGACAAGTTTAAGACAGATATGGAGCTTCCCCGAGATCCCTTTTAATCAGATAGAAGAAAGATCAGCAGTTAAACCAGAATTAAAAATCACTTTTTGAGGTTATCATCGGAATATATATTTTATACATATCCAGTGATAAGCATACAAAATTTCAGATTGCTTTACAATACTTTGCGTAAACTTCTCAGGGCGTAAAATAAATTAATAAAAAAATCACGCTTTGGGACTAACCTGATTCCCAAATGATGGATTCTGCATAGAAGTACTATTGTCCTTCATCACAATGAGCTTCCCACCAAATCCAAAATTGACAAGTGCATGTGGTGGACGCCCATCAGGTGATCTTCCAGCATTTGGGGAGAAATGCTGATTGCTCTGGAATGACTGCTGAGTATCATCAACAGATTGCTGTCTATTATAGAAATCGTTAGAGAAACTCAATGGTCCATTCTGTGTAACACTAGCCACGTTCATATGCTGGGGGATGAAGCTTTGAGTTCCAATAGCATTTTGCTTAAACTGTTCAACCACAGATTCTGTACTGTACAAATTATTTACTTGCTGGTTTCCTCCAAAGTTTGATAATGAAGCAGAAGTTACAGCCGCCTCAGCCATACCTGCCTTCTCTGATTGCCAAGTGTTCGTAGCCTGCTGATTATTCGCATAGTAAGATTGATCCCAACTTCCGCGTTGGCTTTGAATACCAAATTCTTGCGCCTTTAATGTCTGTTTTGTATCATGAACATCATACATGCTACTCTCGCTATTACTGTTATACATATCTGTATGAGCATCACCATTCTGAACTTGCTGATTATAAGCTTGACCAGTTGTTTGAGAGGCCTGATTGTAGCTTTCCAGGGACCGCCATTCTTGAGCAACCGTGTCATAGTACCATCCTGGATACTGCGCGTCAAAGACCATGTGTTCTGGATATCCATTGCTCACTTGTGAAACCTGGTTCCAAGTAGACACACTCTCAGCTGTACCAGCCACTGCAGATGTTGTGCTCTGTCTCAGATAAGTAACATCCGAGCTATCAGTAGAAGCAGCGCTATCCCAGTTACTTGTCGAGTTTGCGTAGTTACTCGTCGAGTTTACATAGCTCTCCTGTGAATTCACGCTTGCATCATGACCATCAACTTGATACCATTGGCCAGTATTTACATCATATTTCCATCCAGGATAAAGATTTTCCCAAGATTGACTGTTATCCACGAACTGCGCACTTGCAGAATCCTGGTGCACTTCACCCTGATGTTGCTGAGAACCTACCGAATTACCTAAACCAACACTCATGTTCTTTGTATCCTTTGATGCTAAGTTTCCTCCATTGGCCACATTTACCTCCGCTTTTCCCAGTACATTTCCAGTAGTTCCGTCCAACTGACTGAAGAAATCAGAATATGAACCAAACCCACGACCGTCATTTACAGATGAATCCGCATAAAACGAGCCCCAATCAACCTCTTTAACCCCAGGACTCCCAGATCCATCAATTATATTGCTTTCTTCCACTGGAATATCATCCACCTCCGATCTCAGCACATCATCCTTTAACTTATTTGCATTACCATCGACAAATTGAACAGCTTCCAGAGCAATAGATAAAGGCTCGACTTTTTCCACCGAACTACTTGCACCCTCGTCTTTCCCCGGTGATGCTTCATTCAATTTTACATCTCCATCACCCACAGAATCGTCAACGACGGAGAGATTCGCAAAAGCTTTAGCGTCATCGGAATCACTGCCGTCATCGAAGTTCAGCTGTTTAGCAGAAGATGAAGCGTGAACTTCGCTGGGAGAATAGGAATCATCAACAAGTTTGTCGAAGAAATCCTCGTCCGTTTGATCATCCAGCAGGAAATCAGAAGTTGAAGCCATCAATCACAAGCGTTATCGAGAAATCGGGATCAAAATTCAAAACCCTAAACCTAAACCCCCACACAAAACCACCGCGAGAGATCGACGGATCTGCAAGCTTCGCGAGAGGATCCAATTCCAAAGGAAGTGAACTTATAGAAGATCAGAGACGAAATCAAATCAAACTGCCATACACCGATACAAAATCAACAAAGAATTCGTCGGTGAATTCTCCGATCCAAATCTCCGATCGAAGCTCCGATTAGTCGGTGAAATCTTCGAGATCGAACGAGGGAGAAGAAACTCTTGATTTTTTTTTTTGATTTTTTTTTTCGCATTCCCTTTTCCGAATTTACCCTTATATATCTGTATTGAATATGTTATGTATCAACAGGATTAATATGTCAGAGGAACAGATTATGAGCCCATAATTATGCCATTTTGGTAACGTAATGACTATTGACCCCATCACTCGTATAAAATTATTTTCCTTTTTAATAAGGTTTTACCGAAAACACCAAAACCCAAATTAATCTTTTGTATTTCCACCGTAATTAATTGGATTAGATGAAACAGCAGATCTTATTTATCTTATGTTCCATAAATGATGGTATATTTAACTAGTATATCTTTAATTATATCATAAATATATTATATTTAAATTGATACTTACATTAACCTGTAATTTGGTACAATTATAAGTAATTGTTTATCCGATATGATTTGTGAAATCAACAATCATCTTCTATCAATGCTCTGTGAGGATAAAATATTATATAATGGAAAAAATATAGATTCCCATTTGCTCAGTTGAAAATTTTGACTAGAAAGAAAGACTATATATAATTTGACAAGAAAAATAAGGAACAAAAACCAAGTCAAGACAAAAGAGGTTTCTTAGGGTCAAACTCACACTCAAAACTCTCAATTTGTGAGAAACTTTCTTTGCCTTTAGCCCATAACACCAGGTACAGTCCTATGAACATCAACGCCATTCCTCCAACACTGCATTTTATGTTAATCATTAATTAAACAAAAAATGTGGATATAACTCTATAGGTTTATTATCACTGATAAAAATGCTAAACATCACTACTTTTTATTCATACATTCCAGTATTCCCTAATGATAAGATTGATAACAATTTTACCCCAAAAAAAAAAGATTTATAACAAAATTTAGCAACTAATCTTATCATTGTGTAGCATTTGTCAAATTCAATTACGTTCGGCTTTCCAAACATAATAGACTCGAGTTCGGATTCGATAACACGAAAACAAGACTTAACAATTTGATTTAACCGGATTTTCCATTGTGATTTAAATGTTAATGACTTTGCTATATCGTTCTTATTTGTTTTTGCGGTTTTGTTGTTGCTACATCGAAAGTTGACAAATACATTAATGTTATGTAAAGGATAAAGACCAATTCACTCGTTGCCAATTAGTTTTGAATTTTGAAGCTCATGTGATATCTTTTAAACATGTTATTGAAATTTGTTTATAACTAAAGTTACCTTCCAAGGCTAACGGACTCTCCTAGTGTCAAAACGGAGAAAGCAACCGAAATAACGGTAGCGAAAGGACTAAACATTGAAACCATAACCGGTCCACGTTTCTTCATTGCCCATCCATTAAAGCTCACACATGCTCCACTCACTGTCCCTCCCTACCATTTCACAGAAACTATACATCATAGCCATAAACTAATTAATAACTATGCATCTTATGAATCTATATTTAAACTTACCAGAATAGAAAAACCAACAAGGTTACCAACACTAACGAATGATCTAGTCAGTACTCTTGCGTTCTGGTTTTGTAACAATTGCACCACTGTTGTTATCACCACTCCGATCAATGCCGTTATCGCGCTTAACGATATTGGTGCCGGAAACTCAGCCAACGTCGAAGCCTGAAATAACCGAAATTTTAGAAACTAAACCGAACCAAACCGATTACGACGAAATCGGTTTACTTTACCTGAAGAACTACGTTGGTTGATAAGACAAAGACAGCTCCAAGAAGGTACATACATCCCACGACTTTGTCTCGATCAAACACGAATACAGAAGCATTTTCTTCTTCGTTGTGTTCGATCGAAGCACTATGCATTAAGCTCATTGTCAAAGCACCGAATACGCATAACAATGTTCCTACGATCTTCAATCTGCTATACACACATTTCATGTTCATCTTCTCTAACCTATCCATAACAAAGAGACAACACTGAATCTTGGAACACGAGAAATCGATGTTTTTGAAAACGGGATTTAGATATTTCACCTAACGAGCCATGCGATGAAGAAAATGAGACCAGGAGCGAGATTAGGCATCGCTGTGGCCATTGCTGGTGATGTCAACCTGATTCCTTCAAGAAATAGAGACTGGAACAGAGTAACCCTGTTTTTCAAAAACACAGAGAACAAACAAATTGTGAAAATTTCAACAAAGTTTTATACTTTTTTTCAACAAAAAATTTGAATGGAGGATGATACCTAATACTTACCCTGCAAAGGAGATCAAAACTAGCTTACCCATCAGCTTCGAGCTAAACTCATTTGGCCATTGCTTCCTTAAGAACAACAAAACCAAAACAAAAACATTTTAGTATCTGAAAATAAAAAAGAGTGTTTATGATTCTTTTGAGGATGTGAAAAAGTTATTAAACCTTTCGAAAAGAATGGCGAAAGGAGAAAGGATTACGAAAGTTGCGAACGTAGAGAAGATAATAATGGTGAAAGGGCCAAGACCAAGTGACATCAAATAACTCATGAGTAAAGAATTGCCTGCATATACAAATTGAACCATTACTAAACCTCCTACTATAACCATCTCTTCTATCATCTCCTTCGTCATCCTCTCCTCAAAGAGTTTGAACACCGATCGATAACAATCTACGGGGGAAAACTGCATCAAAGGAAACACATTATAAGCATAATGTGTTTTAGATTATATTGCAATAGATAAGATGGGAAGAAATTAATTATTACTCTCTCTCCTTTACCTTCATCCAGAAAATACCTCTGTAATCACCATTTTCTTCCTTCCTCTCTCTTTCCTTTACCCTCTCATTATATTGCTACTCTAAGAAAATAGATCCTCCATTGTTATTCCACCTATATTTGCTACTTTTATGTCTATTTTAAGCCCTTTTTCACAACCTTAAATCTATCAAAAATCCACAAAGCAATTTTTTAGGAAGATTTTTATGAAATATTTGGAATTTGATTATATATGATGCATATGGGTCCATTTATGTAAAAGGGTCAAACCAAATGCTAAGAACTGTGTTGAATAATCTTACAGCTTTTCCAACATTTTGTATCTACTCAAGAAGGAGCTATGTTGGTTCCACTGTCTCTTCGAACCTATGGACCACCATTGTTCCTGCTCTAGCTCAGTCCGGTTCCATCGACGCATCACACGATGCGGTTGAGTTGCTTAATGACGGCTACAAAGTAGAGGCTTCTACGCTGGTTCACTTGCTCCGCGTCTCCGGTAACCATGGCTACGTTTCTTTGTGCAGGCAGCTTCATGGTTACGTCTTGAAACATGGGTTTTTGTCAAGTACGCGACTTTCGAATTCGTTGATGAGATTTTACAAGATAAGTGACTCGTTGGAAGATGCTCACAAAGTGTTTGATGAAATGCCTGAACCAGATGTGATTTCTTGGAACTCATTGGTTTCTGGTTATATTCAATCGGGAAGGTTTCAAGAAGGACTCTGTTTGTTTCTAGACCTACACAGATCTCATGTCTTCCCTAACGAATTCTCTTTTACAGTTGCTTTAGCTGCTTGTGCACGACTTCGTATCTCGCGACTTGGAGCTTGTATTCACTCAAAGATTGTGAAACTTGGCATAGAGAAAGGCAACGTCGTTGTTGGTAATTGTCTAATTGACATGTATGGGAAATGTGGTTCCATGGATGATGCAGTTTTGGTATTCCAACTCATGGAAGAAAAAGACACAGTTTCTTGGAATGCCATTGTTGCTTCTTGTTCAAGGAACGATAAGCTCGAGCTAGGGCTTTGGTTTTTCAACCAAATGCCGAATCCAGACACTGTAACATACAACGAGCTCATTGATGGTTTCGTCAAGTCGGGGGATTTCGATAGTGCCTTTCAGATTCTATCAACTATGCCAAAGCCTAATTCATCTTCATGGAACACAATTTTGGCAGGCTATGTCAACAGTGATCAATCAGGAGAAGCTACTGATTTTTTCACTAAAATGCATTTGTCAGGCGTCAAATTCGACGAGTACAGCTTGTCAATAGTTCTTGCCGCCATTGCTGCTCTCGCTGTGGTGCCATGGGGAAGTCTTATCCATTCTTGTGCTGTCAAACTTGGCCTAGACTCTCGAGTTGTTGTCGCGAGTGCTTTGGTAGACATGTATTCCAAATGCGGAATGTTGAAGCACGCTGAGCTGATGTTTTCGACGATGCCTAGAAAGAATCTGATAGCGTGGAACGCAATGATCTCTGGATATGCTCGTAATGGGGATTCAACCGAAGCGGTCAAACTTTTTAACCAGCTGAAAGAAGAAAGATTCTTGAAACCTGACCGGTTCACGTTCTTGAATCTTTTAGCTGTGTGTTCTTATTGTGAAGTTCCAATGGAGCTCACACTTAGCTACTTTGAGATGATGATCAACGAGTATAGGATCAAACCAAGCGTAGAGCATTGCTCTTCTCTTATTAGAGCCATGGCACAGAGAGGAGATGTTATGCAGGCAATAAAGGTGATTCAAGAATTCGGTTTCGGATTCGACGGTGAGGCTTGGAGGGCATTGCTTGGTGCTTGTAGTGCTCGAAAGGATCTGAAAGCTGCAAAAGCCGTTGTTGCAAAGATGGTTGAATTAGGTGGAGCTGATGAAGATGAGTATGTATACATAGTGATGTCAAATCTCTATGCTTACCATGAGAGATGGAGAGAAGTTAGTCAAATTAGGAAAATAATGAAAGAGAAAGGAGTGAAGAAAGAAGTTGGGTCTAGCTGGATTCAAGAGCAAAATATGTCAATACAACTGTAGTATCTTGCAAGTTTTGAGCTTTTGCTTATGGAATCAAACATGAGGCTGGAATCTGAGAGATGAATCGTGTAAAGAGGAGAAATTGTATTACATTTTTTTCTTCATGAATCAAAGAACATGAGTTTGGAGTCACAAACAAAAAATCAAACTTCTTGTCTTTAAGTTTAAGAGAAGAAACATGCCTCCCTTGATAGTAATACTCTTCATGAATGTATCAGGTCACCTTGGGACTGAAAGGCCCAGCTCTAGAGATGTAAACAGAAAGAGAAACACCGATTAGGGAAAGGAAAACTGATATTTTATAACGCAAAAAGAAATAAGGATGCTTTTGGCTTATTAGTTCTACGGTAAGAATGTTTAGACAACGTTTTGTGAATCAGATGAACAGAAAACTAGTCAAGCAATCTCATCTCAGATAGCTTCCTAAGTCTAAATTATCACCAAAGCATTGTTAACATAGCCCACCTTTAAAAAACAAGTGCAAATACGTCTCACGTGCCATCGACTCCATCTGGGACAAAGAGCACTTTTACAAATTACTACAGTAGTGTGGCCACTCTTATACACAGATCGAACTAATTTCGCTACACTAGCATTCAGATAAACAAGCAAGAAACAAAATGACTCGGCTTAACATTTGGTTTAATAAGTTTCCCTTCAAATTCCATGTTTTTGGGGTTCTCTTTCCTAAAATTTGTTTTCCAAGATTTCATTTGGATGACTAGAACTCAAAAAAAGGTTCGTACTTGATATAGATGCAAGGATCCCACATGGTAACGGTGAAATTATGTGCCTGCATGAAGCAAGTACTCGTAATTAGACAGACACAATGGCACTGCAGCTAAAAAACTCTTTCACAACTCTAGAAACTCTTCAGCCTATACAAGATTTACTTAAGAGTCAAACATTAGATCTATCAACACTCGATAACACAACTAGTTCGCCAAGCCAAAAAAAGAAAAAGTCATAGAGCCAAGAATTAATGTAAACAAGGAAGAAGCAAAGGCATAAAGTAATCATGGAGCTTGCAACAACACTTAAGCAATCAAACAGTTCATCCTTATAGCAATTTCATTTCTTCACATGTAAAGATCTTAGTAAGGTATGATTCTTTTCTAAGTCTAACTAACAAAACCAAAGTGCTAATAAGCATGGATAATCTACAAACCATACAAGTATCAAACTTTAATTCGAGCTCACTAATTCTACACACAGAGGATGAAATGTTCAAAAAAACAAAAGAGAGGAAAGCCAAAAAGAGTTACTCACAAGCAAGAAAACAGAAAATAGTATTAGAGGTCGGGAGAGGTGCAGCAGAGAGTACCCTGAGAGAGAGCTCGGCTGCTTCTGGAACTTGTGCTAAGGCATGACGTCAAACGAGCAGCAGCCACCGTACTGTGAAGCGGTAACAGCGACATAACACAACCAAGCTCAGATGGGCACCTACACACAATTTTCACCCAAATGAAACCCTAAAACGAAAGGGAAGCTTATACATGGAATTTGACACATAACATATCAAATTACTCCGATTAGGTTGTATAAGCAGACCTGGAGAAGGAGAATCGGGTAGAAGCGGCGGGTTTAGACGGGATACGAAATCCGGCGGAGGTAGGCGAAGGTCCGGAGCCGCCGATTGGAGATTTGAGAAGCGAGGATCTGATTACGGATCTGAGAGACGAAACGGAAGATCTGTTCATGAATCTGTTGCAAGAAGAAGCCATCGTGCAAGATGATAGAAGAAGCCGGAAAAGAGAGACCGATTTTCCTACAGAGGTTTTATAGGGTTTTGGACGCCGGAACAAGGATAGAGAAATGAACATCCATGTTTTTGTTGGGTTTAGGAATATTTGGGCAATCATTAAAACAATAAATGGGCCTAATTTGGATTAGGCTCGTACATACTCAAAATGTACGTCATCTAAAGCTGCTGAGGTAAGCAGAGATGAACAAGAATACGTGTCAACCAAACTGCTGACTCTAAAAAGGCGATAAATAAAGGTTATCTCTTTTCTTAACCTGTTAATTAGATAACTATTGATTAATCATCTTTCGACTTCATCTAATTATTGAATATTTGTCTGAATATAAGGTGGGACGGATAAAATAAAACAAAAGTCGGCTCAGAAAGATTATCTTGCCATCATCGTGGAGCATTTTCAATTTCAAAGTGCCATTTTTCCACTTGAAGAAACAATATACGATTAATACTAAATTTTGAGAGAGTAGTTTGTCACTATGTGTAAATTATTTGAAACGAATCGCATAACACTGGTTTGTTTGATCCATCGGTAATTTGTGCCTCTTCAGCTCTTCTCCTTCTTGTGTTTTCAGATTAAATGGTTTTAAATATTGATTTAAACGTCAAACACTTAAGAAATAACGTACACAATCTTCTTCCAACATATGTATTGAAAATTTGCCGATATGAAAAGAGGTACTCTCAAACTACGTAAAACATATATAACCCAATTAATGTCACTATTTTGGATTAGGGCTTAGGAAAAAAGAGTAAACTTTCTAACATGAGTTCGATTCCTCTTTAAAACATTTGTATCTCTGTTTTGTTAGTCAAAATAATGTTATACTTTAGATCCTTTCGAAAACTCGGTGAGCGGACCATTTGACAGCTATCTACATTTATTATGGAGATTAGTCGAATGGTAAAAACTCGATTACCTACTAATCATAATCAGGGCTAGCTAAAATTTAACCTCCTTTTTCATTTTTCTGATTATAAATTTCCCAAATCCACCAACTCCAAAATAAAACAACAAATTTATTGGATATAACCTAATAATCCCCATTCCCCACTAATTTTTAGACCTTCCTATCTATCTAATACAATACCGAAATTAAAATAACAAATACTCCTGTTATTAAATCATTATTATCATTAGATTTTGGAGTACTAAATATAAGAAAGACCATTATCATTATTGGTGTGACATAACATCAATTTAAAACACATAATTATATCAAAATGCCAACAAAAGATTCTTATCCTCACCTGTTATGAAATCCCACAATATAGTTGTCATTAACGCATCTTTAATATTGCTAACCTTGAATAAATCAAATAAGAGGCGGTTTGGGCGGCATCCAATAGTTATCCGCCACGTAATATGGACCCCATCTTCATCATTTGTTCTTCACTATATAAACAAGTGCCCAAACAAATCAAAAACAAAACACACACACATACAAAAGAGAGTTAACAAAACCAAAACCAAAATCAAAATAAAAATTTATCAAAAATGGTGAAGATAGAAGTTGGAAGTATTGGTGACTCATTCAGTGTTGCGTCTCTAAAAGCTTACTTGTCTGAGTTTATCGCAACACTTCTCTTCGTATTCGCTGGAGTTGGTTCAGCTATTGCGTTTGATAAGTTAACCTCTGGTGGAGACTTGGACCCAGCTGGTCTTGTTGCGGTTGCGGTGGCTCATGCCTTTGCTTTGTTCGTTGGTGTTTCAATTGCGGCTAATATCTCTGGTGGTCATTTAAACCCAGCGGTAACTCTTGGTCTAGCCATCGGTGGAAACATAAGTTTGATCACAGGTTTCCTTTATTGGATCGCTCAGTGTCTTGGCTCCATCGTTGCTTGCCTTCTTCTCGTATTTGTTACCAATGGCAAGGTACGTAAATTGACTAAGAGTGATTAATTATTCTTCTCGTATCGTTGTTTAATGCGTACGTACACAAATATGCCCTAAAAATATTATTGCTAGGTAATAAACCGGTTTAAGAGTATGAATTGATTATTTCTCTTGATTAATAATGTCGTCAATCCGGTTTGTTACAGAGCGTACCGACCCACGGAGTAGCAGCCGGTTTAGGAGCAATCGAAGGTATTGTGATGGAAATCATTGTGACTTTTGCTTTGGTCTACACCGTTTACGCCACAGCTGCTGATCCTAAGAAAGGATCGTTGGGAACCATCGCACCGATCGCTATCGGTTTCGTTGTTGGTGCCAACATCCTAGCTGCTGGTCCATTCAGCGGTGGCTCCATGAACCCAGCAAGGTCGTTCGGACCAGCTGTTGTTAGTGGAGACTTGTCACAGATTTGGATCTATTGGGTTGGTCCACTCGTTGGTGGTGCACTCGCCGGCCTCATCTACGGTGATGTGTTCATCGGTTCGTACCAGGCGGTAGAATCCCATGAGATCCGAGTTTAATGAACCGGGTTTGTGATGATTTGCTTGATGTTTGCTTTGGTTGGTTTGATGTTTTTTATTTTTGCGTGTGTGTATGTGTGCTGTTTCCAAAGATTTGTATGTAGCGACAAAATATTATGTCATTTTAACAAGAAATGTGTATATATATTCCACTTTATGTTTTGTGTTTGACGTCATATTTTGCATGAAAATATATTTTGATCTTTTATCAGTTCATACTTCATATGATTGATTATAGAAGAAAGAATGAAATAGCCTTGTATGAATGGTGGTGTTTTTATGTTTCTTTTTCATCTTTTACATGCAAAAAACTATTACAAAATGGCTTTTTGGTGAATGATTATGATTCATTGAGAAAAGGAAACACCAAACTTACAAATAAATTAATTTTTTTTCCACACCATTTATACATCGAAGACGGCTAAACGACACAATATACGAGTTTCCATAATGAGTTGTTCTGCTTTTTTACCTCTAATTTGATGTGAAAATAGTTTTCTTTTTCTTTGCGGCTGTTTTCATATGAACAAACATATAAAAACGTTAATCATGACGAGAGAAACAAGCCACATATAGAACCTACAACGGACTTACAAGATTTATCCATAAATATGTAAAAACTAATAATCGTAAATTCGTGATAGAGAAAAGAAAAGAAAAAACAATAGCCGATGGATATTCGAATTATATGTTACAATATTGAACTCGTGGGGGTATCTTTATTGGAAAACGAAAAGTGTTGTAGTTTTATGTGATTCCAATTATAACAGAAAGAGGAATTGGTCGGTAGAGTCACGAACTCTGTTAAAGTTGTCCGGTCAAATCTTCTTGGACTCAAAAAGACAAGACAAAAGAGCAGCTTAAGGCTCTTAAACCAATGCAAATGTTCCAAAAAAAAAATCATACCCTTTATCTAAATTATTCATATTACGAGTTCCATGATTTCTCTAATCTACATTTTGTGCCCATTTGATGAGACATTTCCTGGATTTATGTACTTTGTTCAAAGCACAATTACTCGATTTGTGTTCCCTTTGTCTAACCTCTCTTCTTTCTCCTTACTTATATAAGAAGAACATGGAGACTTCACTTCATTGATTTACTTAGTATTTTCTGATTGGATTTGAACAATTCCAAGTCAATTAAAGAAAGGGTCTTTTGCTTATTGGTGATCTGTTTTGTCCTTCTTCTCTTTCACAAGCTTGAGTCAACAATAACATTTTTCATCTGGAAGACTTATTTCATCATCTTGAAGAGAAAATGGAAGGAAGTGGGTTTTATTCAGATTGGAATAATAGTAGTTCTTCGTCGATTTTCGGATCAGAGAATCTGGAGGAAGAGATGGAGAAGGGAATTGTGAGAACTGAAGATCTTTTCTCTCGGATTCCTCAGCCTCAAACACCAAGGGAACCAATGAAGTTTCTGTCCAGATCATGGAGCCTATCCGCTTCTCAAATCTCCAGAGCTTTGGCGCAGAAACAGAGACAACAACAACAACAACAACAAAACCAAGATCCTTCTTCTGTTGCTCAGAACAGTCCTAGCGTCACCTTCCAAGATGCTGCTACAGATCCACTCATGGTAATGGTCCTTTTCTTGCTGCTGCTTAATGTTTTGATCAGTTTTCAGTTTAGATTTTGATGATTCGTTGAAAATGCAGGCAGGGAAGATCATGAACGCAGCTGGGACGCATAGATCAGGGAGATTATCAAAGTGGTTTCACCACAAAGAACACACCAACCCGAGCACTACGAGGAATCCGAAGAAGAAAGATAAAGCACGAGTGGAGAAAGCCCGTGTTCACTCAGCTGTGTCCATTGCAGCTCTAGCAGCTGGATTAGCGTCTGTGACCTCTGAGGAAAGCTGCAGCAAAGGGTCAAGCTCGATGATGGCTCTGGCTCTAGCTTCAGCTACAGAGCTTCTGGCTTCACATTGCATTGAGATGGCTGAGCAAGCAGGTGCTGATCGCACTTGTGTTGCTTCAACGGTTAGGTCTTCCGTTGATATCAATAGCCCTGGGGATCTAATGACTCTCACAGCCACGGCTGCAACTGGTAAGGCCATCTCTTTCAAAAGTTGGTGTTAGAGGCTTTAGTTAGGTTAGTATCTGATTATTGTTGAAAACTGAAGCAGCATTGAGAGGAGAAGCAACTTTGAAGGTGAGGCAGCCGAAGGAAGCAAGGAAGAACGCGACTATCACACCTTGTGAGAGGAGTTTCTCTGACTCTAACTGGACTGCAAATTGTCAATTTAGATTGGAGGAAACAAATCTTCCTTTAGAGGGCGAACTGGTGCAATGTGCACGAAATGGTAAATCCTATTCTTCTCTTACTCTGCCTAAGTCAAGACTGGTTCCACTAGTTAAGATGCTTATACTTAGCTTTATCAGCAGGAATGCAGCGAATTAAGCGAGTTAGTATCTATATCAACAAGAAATCTCAGGTACTTGAACAGACTGGATTTTTATTTGTAAAGAGACTATTAAATTGATTCATACTGTATACTAGATGCTTAAGCTTGCGAGTTCTACGAATTTTCAGGTAATGATCAAACTCAAAAGCAAACACGTTGGAGGGGCATTCACCAAGAAGATAAAATGTAAGCATTTTCTAATCTTTCAAGAGTTAGAGAAATTACTTGAAACACTGAAGTCTGAAGCTCCTTGTTTCTTTTATAGGCGTTGTTTATGGAGTCTGTGACGAGATATCTGCATGGCCTTACAGGAAAGAGAGGGACAATTCAGAAGAAGTCTCTTTTGGTCTGAAAACTGGACAGGGTCTTTTGGAGTTCAAGTGCAAGAGTAAGATTCAGAAGCAGAGATGGGTCGCTGGGATTCAATATACTTTACGCCAAGTAACTTGTCTCGAGGCTTGCTCTCTCAAATCTCTGAGCCTCAGCGATCGTATGCGTTAGAGAATAATCCTGTAAATACTTATTATCCACAGTTTCGGAAATACTGCAAATGAATAAGAAGTCTTCCATAAAATTGTTATAACCTTCTCTTGAGTTGTTCATACAAAAAAATGAGATGAGAATCGTAGTCCTTGCTTGCTTTATCAGAATACAACAGTCTTGTTTGTGCCATAAGGTAATACCCGTAGTTCGCAGTATGATTTTATAGCTTTTGTGAGGCATTTTTTCTCGAGGTCCTCGGATTTCTGGACAAAGCTCCTTAGATTGTCCCTGTGGGAAACACTCTCAACCTGAAAATGAAAGAAAATCAAAACTCACACAGATTAATTCTGAAGATGTCGAAGAACATTGGCGTATCCACAGAAATAGTTACCATTTGCTCAATGATAGGCCCTGAATCAAGTTCCTCTGTAACAAAGTGACTCGTTGCTCCAATTAGCTTCACACCTGCATCAAACGCCTGCAAAAATAATCTAGAATACTAAGAGACACAGAACAATATAACCAGTTAAGACAAGGTAGAGCGGTGAGAAAACATAAAAGACCTGTTTCGCTGGATTTCCGCACTTGAACGATGGCAAGAGACCATGGTGGATGTTGATTACATCCTTTCCATAACCTTTCAAGAAGTCACCCGATAGAATCTGCCAAAAGGAAAATGATCTCATTGATCTATTCTTGATAGAATCTGCTCTGAATAGTCTTGGGGAAATATTAAGCAACTAACATTCATGTGAAGTCTAACATGACTAATTTTAGTTTTAGTAACAATCTTCTACTAACCATTTGATTAAGGAACAAAAAAAAGTATTAGGCAAAGACTTAATAATTTACCTGCATGTATCTAGCAAGAACTAGGAAGTCAGTATCTTTAACAAATTCCAAAATCTCATCTTCTCTTTCATTCTCTTTTGTTGTCGATACATAATGATACGGAATGCCATGCCTCTCAAGAAACCGCCTAACATGAGTGTTTGAAGCTCTTTCATGATTACTGTTAACAGAAAAAACATTTCAGGACCATAAACACCAGAGTCAGTAGACATACTGTATATGCTTACGGATTCAGTTCACCTTATCACACAGGTTATATCCACGGGAAGTTTTCCGTCTTGCCATCTATGCAACATTTCGACAAGACAATGATCCTGCATACAGAAAGAAATCTCATACTTACTTTTCACCAGGAAATACAAAAAGACAATACAGAAAAATGTAAAAAGAAGGTTTCTAAACAATTGGAATACCTGTTTTGACAGTAGAAGAGCTATCTTATACTTGGGATCTATAGACGGCACACGCACAACCGAGTTCATCGCACCGTAAGTTTGCGCAATAGTTTGAAAATCTTCATTCACTTGGCTCCTCGGCCATTTCACCGGATCAAATATAAACTCACTGTCAAAAGAAACAATCTTTCTTCATCACAACTAAACACAATGTTTTTGCAATGTGTGGATTCATTACTCAAAAGGGTGAATAATAAATACATTACATACCTCCGTGAGTAAAAGACATTGTTGTTTTCAGGAACAAAAACATCGTAACCAAGAATGTTTCCGCCTTTTGCAGCAATACAATCTGATAGTTTCGCTACGATTCCAACAGCATCCTATAATAATTGGATTTTTCCGATTTGAATCAAAAGAGCAAAAAAAAAAGCAAGATGATGTTTCATGGTGTGTGTGTGTGTGTGTGTACCTGAGAATGGAAGACATGGACTCCGGGGATGAGAACAGGTGAGACGGAGGAATCGAGAGACTCGCCGTGAAATCTCGACGATCTGAGAATGGAATTCTTGGCGAACACAGAAGCTTTCTCGGAGATTCTTCGCATCATCGTCTCAACGAGACCAATTACGGTCCCGATTCCCAAGGATCCTCCAAGTACTCACTCATCCATTTTTATCTATGCCCTTTATTTGTCCTACTTCCAATTTTATTTTCTTTTACATGATTCAACAGTAACAAATCTGGGAATTTAATGATTTTCTCACATTACTTACTTAACACATTATTTGACGAAAAAAAAAAAAAAAAAACTAACACGTTATTCTAAAGTCTAAACCCATTTCAAGGATATGAATTTTTTTTTGATGGGTTCCTCTTTGTTTCTTTTGGAAGATGTACATTGAATTTGTTCAACTTGTTATGTTTTTAGTTTGGTCATCTATTTACGTGTGCAAGTAGTGCAGTCGAACAAGACCCATAATTTAGAAGGACCCAAAAATATTTCTTTATATAAGTATATGTTATTAAAAAAATTTGAGTTTGGTAACCATTAAAGATTTTTAAAAAATTTAATTCTATTTAGACAACCAAATAAAAAAGAACTAAATTAAGAATTATTTATCTTTGATATATATAATTAGCATAGGAAAATGATGTAGAAGTTAGTATCAATTGTTTGATATTAAAGGAAATGGGCTTTTGAATATTAATTAGGTAAAATTTTTTTACTTGACTACATTTAGATATTTTTTATTAATTAGATTTGGTATATATATTTTAAAAAATAAATAAATTATTCGCTAATTCTCTAAAAAAGAGTTTTTCCAAACACTCTCATAACAAAGCTATAAATAAAAATTATTCAAGTTTTACAATCTGCCGTCTTTAATCATTTAAAACAACATCTTAAAGTACTTTCATGTTTTTATTTATTTACTTAGTGATATATTGTTTATGATGTCTAATATACTAAACATATTTTTATTATATTTCTAAGTAAATTTATTCTTTAAGTTACAAACTCAAACTAAAAAAAACTCGACGTGGTTCTTCTTTGATCGATAAGAAGAGTGACTTTGTTTAAATATAATTTTTTAGTTGTAATTGTATGAATGATACAATTTTGAGTAATAAAATTTTATTTGTTGTAAAAAAAATAGAAAAGAATATTTATGATTATAAACTATTCATTACGATAAGTTATAGGTATTTTTTATATATAATAAATGTTTAAAAACAAATTATATTTAGGGCCTAATTTTGATATTGGAACAAGGCCTCTATAAAGTCTGAGACGTCTCTGCTCCTCCTGAGTCATGATGCAGGTATGAATATGATCTCGTTACACTTTCTTAACATAATTTTGGTTACAATGAGGCTTCTTACATTTGAGGTTTTTTACTCTTGCCTCTGAATTTCTTCTTTGCCCAAATGAGTTTTTAGTTTGCAAGGGTTTATTGGGACTTTGATTTACAAAGTAGTGTACTAGACAAGCTTCTGCAACAAACTCATGATCTCTTTTAAGTTTAGATCATACACAAAACAGTAGATGCTTTTATGAATATGATCTCGTTACACTTTCTTAACATAATTTTGGTTACAATGAGGCTTCTTACATTTGAGGTTTTTTACTCTTGCCTCTGAATTTCTTCTTTGCCCAAATGAGTTTTTAGTTTGCAAGGGTTTATTGGGACTTTGATTTACAAAGTAGTGTACTAGACAAGCTTCTGCAACAAACTCATGATCTCTTTTAAGTTTAGATCATACACAAAACAGTAGATGCTTTTATGTACTGAACAAAGTAAATAAGGCTATGGAGGAATTGCTTTAAACCATTGTTTGATAACTGATAAGTAAATCATATCAAAAACTAGTAAGTAAATCATATCAAAAGCTGGTAAGTAAATATGTAAAAGTAATCAACAATCTGTAAATCTACATGTTGAGTTATCTGTGAATCCAAATTAGACTCAAAATCATATCCGGATATTACTTTTGATTGTAAATAGTCATAACAAACCAAAAACCTTAGATTTTGTAATCGTTAATCATAACAAGACTTGTAGCCGAAAAACATTTTGTCCTACTCGTACCTACCAAATTTTGAGGTTGGATTGTTACACTTAATTTTAAATTTTGTGAGGTTCTTTAGTTCTTTGTATCAATGGAAATAGCTCTGAAATATATATCAACTTGATACAAACATTTTACGTTTTATGGATGGATAAACCGTCTTGTGGATTCGATGAAGATTGAAACTCATCAATATTGCAACTTATGGCATTCATAAATCATTCCAATCTCCATGGAATTCACAACACGATCGATGCATCCATAAAATGTAAAAGGCTTAAAGGTATTTTACTATTCACAAGTTACTCGAACGATTCGAAAAAGATGTAACATGAAGTAATTCTAAGTACTTCATCATGAATAATTATGTTTAATTACCGAGTGAGATCGTTGTTACTTGTTAGGGTTTTAACCTTCAAAAGTTCAAAGACATTTTTGTTTTTATAGCGAATCCTAAATGAAGATGGGCCAATTATGGACTTCAGAACTTAGTCAGTCTTTTAATTATACAACTAGGCAAGAACCCGTGCCAAGCGCGGGATAAATTTTTTTATAAGTTTTTTAACAAACAATTCAAAAGATTACATCAAAAATATCTCTTAAACTCATTCTTATGCCTACCAAACACTCTCTAATTCACAGAACTTAACTAAATTTTGTCACTCACCCATGACTTCTTCCATAAAATTCTCGTATCAAAATACTCTTTTCATCCGTTGTCAACCCTGCCTTATGCCTTACATTTCCCAAAATCTAAGTATCTTTGTTTTATGCAAAAGCCTAATTACACATGCACCATATTTTTGCATTTAATTTGGATTATTGATGATAAATCAAAATTAATGACAATTCCTACTTACAAATCTTGCTTTTACCCTCCTAATCTTTCATATCTTTTATATGTCTTCTTCCTTTGTACCTTAGTTCTTCTTTTGAGATTACGTCTTTTTCTTATCCTTCATATCTTTTACTAACAATATATTTACTATGTTCATACATCAATTGTTCATGAACGTCTCCTTCCGCCATTACGGAACAATGATTATTCTTCAAAAAAGTCTCGCGCCGGACATAATTAACAAAAATAGTATTTTGGGAATTTAAATTGAGTATATAAATTTAACACAAAACCAATTACTCATTTCAATAAACGAATGATGTGTATTGTATTTTTTTAAAATTCAAAGTTTTTTCATCGACTTCTTATACATAGTTCATGTAAATCAGATTAAAGTTATTTAACCTCAAATATTTGTTTTGAAGGGTTATATGCGAAGATTTATATCATTGTTTTCTATTATTAGTACAACTTAATCTACCCTTTACAAAAAAAACCCAAAAAACAGATTACTCAAAAGGCAACCAAATACAATTCAAAGAGAGAAGATGAGCTTCCGTTACGTGGCAAAATCGAGAGTAAATGGTCCAATTATGGTTGTTGAAAGCAGCGAGAGCGCGTAAAAAATTATTAGCCTTTCTTTCACGCTAAAGGGAGTAAACAGTTGCTTGGACAATGAACTTGATAATAGTAGTAGTATGTCTTTGTGTTTGAGGTCTAACATGATTGATCCAATAAATTGCTTCATGTAAAACCATCTGGAGGATTAGACCAAACCTTTGAGAAAAAAGAACTCCAAATTTTTGCGGAGAAAATAGGGTCGTGGCTATCCACACGAGAAGCACACAAAATAGATTCGGATGGCACATTCAATCCCCATCTTCTTAGCCTATCATTTGGTTAAACTCTTCGGAGAATACCCAAGCAAGTAGAAAACGAAAACCGATGAATAACTTTTAATAAACTATATCACTTTAGCTCAAGGAATTGTAAGAGATGATACCTTTAACACTTGTATTTCGAAGTGAAATTTTGCGTAAATACACATGCTGTAATATTGCGCGACATAAATTAATCACATCCTTTAGCAATATTAGGAACTGCAATATCCTTACCAGAGATGAGAGATGAGAAACTTTGAATTTCTTCTCACCCGGGGCATATCATTTCTTCAGTTTTTATTGTTCTTCTTACATTAACTATTTACTTCTTTATTGAGGTTTACACTTTCTATTACTCTCATAGTTTGAAGTGGTGGGTTCTCCTAGTAGAGAGGATATGACTTTCTTTTCAAACATTTTATGTAATGCAGCTTTGTCTAACTCGTTAGCATCTTTTGGCATACCTTTTTTTTTTCAATTCCAACCATTTTAAGAAGTGGTTACCTTGATAAATATAATGTTAAATCTTGTTATGAAATTATAAGCTCTTATGTATATGATTATCCCTAAGGTAAACATCATATAATTATAATCGTCTAGTAGATGGAGTTTTTTATGTAAATCAACGGTTTAAAACATCGATGGCAGGGGCGTAAATATATTGATTTGGGCGAGGACATAAATATAATTAACCACCTCAAAATCAATGTGAGGGTGACACATCAACGTTTTTGCATCATATTTAATAAATTAGATAATCTAATTTTAATTGAGTTTCTCCTTTTTAAGGGGGTGGTATTGGATCTAAAAATTTAAATGAATCTACGAGAATTCAATTGCAGAGTTAATCAAGAGATTTCCAGGTATTGTATGAGTTTTTAATGTAATAAGCAGGAATTCAACATTTTTATGTTTCTAGCTTTTAATAGAATATAACAGAATTTAAGGTAATTTAAAAAGTTACGAATTCTTTTGAAATCCTTTGAAATCTTGTAAATTTTTTTTGAATCCTTTGAAATCTTATAATATAATTACTGCAACTAAAGATGTCGTAAATGATAACAAAATAATATTATTAAATTATTTCAATTTTAAAATAAAATATGTAGTCAAAAAGTTGAAACTAACTGTAAACAAAAAAAACTATTGCTATACTAATTTAAATTGCAGCAATTTTATTAAATGCAAAACTGAAAAATATATAGTTTTCAAATTCAGTAGCATCTTTCCACATTTCTTCCGCTATAAACGTTCTCCAAGTATTTGCTATAAACCATTCAAAACATACATCTATATATGCAAACCTAAAAATATGAAAAATAACAAATCATTTCACTTACAAAAGCTTGATCTTTGACACACACAAATAAAGTTTATTAATCTCAGTTTTGTTTTTTTTCCGGTGAATGATTTTCTTCTTTGAGAAGACACATAATTTATAGGACAAGTTATATGTAAAGTGCTAATTTTTATTTTTAAAAATCAAGTATGGACAAATACTATTTTTTAGGGATTCTTGTGATATATAGTTTACTAGAGTTTAATGACTTTTTATAATTTGAAATATGCTTTGTAGGGATTTTGTGATACTATTTTATAGAGATTTGAATACAACAATACGGCAACAATGATAATTTTGAGGAAATTACAATTTGAAATAAATATTTTGTTTCAAATGATTTTGAGGAAATTACGGCAACAATAATAACTTGGAGGAAATGATTTTTTTCAAATGACAACCTATTAGGGTGGGAATTGATTCTTAAGGTTTATGAAGGAATGTTTCTTTTAAATTCCCTTCAAATCAAATTCCCATAAAATCTATCTAATATTGAATAACACCTATATTTAATGGAAATACAAAATCAACCAATTGAATAACACAAGAATTTAAAGTATTCTAGAGGAATGAAAAAAACCTATAATGAAACACCTAATTGAATAACACTAGAATTTTAGAAAAAGTTAAATTCAATCAAATTCCCTAAAACTCTTGTACCCAAGTCTTCGTTAATTCAAATAAAAAACAATTATGAGTGCTTTGTCGAATTATATGTTGTTGTTGATCGTTAGTTAATTATCATAAAATAAAATAATATGAATTTAGGTAAGGAGAATTTGCATTGGTAAACCAAAAATTTGAGTGAAATTAGGTAACTAAACAAAAGCTATGCAAAATCACCTATAGTTTTTTAAAGGAATCCAAACACTTTTGGTTATTTTGCTAATTTCACTATATTTTTTGGTTATTTAGCTAATTAACTCTTTAGGTAATTGTTTTTTTTTTTAAGGGAAAAACCGTGCTTTTGTTCGTATATTCCCACTATAAACGCGGGTCCATAAGATATTATTAGAGCTCATATTATTAACCTGATTACATTAAAGGGAAAATTCCCTTGGTCACAAACACGAGACGCGAAAGAGAGAGAGCTCTATCCAAACCCTAGATTTCAAGATCGATCAATCTGCTTCTCGTCAAGACCTCGCACAGCTCGATTTCTATGATTTCTCTGTAAATCCTTTTCAGTCTCTCCCAGATCCATCGTCGGTCTCTTGATTTCGATCCGTTTCTGCTGGAATCGGTGCTTTGGAGCTTACGGATCTTACGGAGTGAAGCTAGTCATCGGATTCGTTACCACGCGGTTGTGAAGATCATCGGAGGAGATTCGGAGGCATCTACGGCGCAACAACAGCGATCTATAAAACTCGATTCGATTCAAAAACGGACGTTCTCGTGCTTGAATCTTTAGGAACTTCTTCTGGATTTGTAGATTTTGGTGTTATCTTGCTGCTCGCGTGGAGGTTTCATCTGTGAAGTCGAATCAACGAAGTAAATAATCGAATTTTAGGTTTTTTCGTTTTGTATTTAGTTTTTGTTTTGAAAAACAAATCTTTGGCCTCGATTTTTTTTTATGAATCCGAAGGCCTCGATTTAGGGTTTTCAAAATAGTAGATTTGAGTTAGTCGTGTGAAATTATTATCTTTATTGTGAAATAGTAATACATATGTATTTGGTTTATTTATCAGATAAAATTTTCAATGGCAATTTATTACAAGTTTAAGAGTGCAAGGGATTATGATACCATAGCCATGGATGGTCCTTTTATATCAGTTGGTATTCTCAAAGACAAAATTTCCCAAACAAAGCATTTGGGCAGTGGTAAAGACCTTGATATTGTCATCTCCAATTCCCAAACTGGCGAAGGTTTGTATTCTAATGCAGATTTGTGTGTCATGTGGTTTTTAGTTTACTACACGAATCTGTATCTTTCCTTGATCACTAGTTTAGATGTTACCAAATCAATTGCTGTGCAGCTTTTAATTGCTTTGGTAGTAAGTGATTATATGCTTTGTACCTGTGAGACAATCATTTTCATTTTTCATTATGTTCTATGTTTGAGCTAACTAAGATTATTTACTAGGTTAGAGTTACATTTGTGAACTATTAGGAAAGAGTTTGTTGGAATTCTGTTTCTAAAATTTCTCAGGAAGCTTCTGATATACTGAGTTACATTTATTTACTTGCCAACATGTTTGCACCTTTGTCTCTGTGGCCTTTATATGTTACCTGTTTTGTATTTTCAGAGTATCTGGATGAAGCAATGTTAATACCAAAGAATACAGCTGTCCTCATTCGTCGGGTCCCAGCACGCCCTCGCATCACAGTTATTACTACACAAGAGTACTTCCTCAGATCTTTAATTTCCACCGGCTTGAAGAAACACCGGTATCCTCAACCTAATTGATGCGAATATCTTAACTTTTGCAGGCCTAGAATGGAGAGTAAAGTGGAAAATGTTCAGCCTGATATCAGCAATATCCCTGTTGTTGGTCCATCTGCAGCGACATATGTAAGTTATGATGGTGTTCATTCATCCTGGCCTGTTGGCTTTTTGACTGCGCCGAATTTTCGTAAAACTTCAAAAGTACTAATCTTTGCGCATTTTCACCTTCTAGCCGGAAGATGAGTGGGACGAGTTTGGGAATGATTTATATTCCATTCCTGATGCCCAAGATGCCCAGCCTAATATTCCATCCCATGACCTTGCACCAGCAGATGAGAAAGTAGATGAAGAAAGCAAAATTCAGGCTTTGATTGACACTCCAGCACTTGACTGGCAGCGGTAAGCAATCTTTCAGAAGAGTAACTGAGTTGAAATTGTGAGAGGTTTAACAACCGTCTTGTTTTTCTTCAATGTCGCAGACAAGGTCCAGATAATTTTGGGGCTGGGAGAGGTTACAGTAGGGGTATGAATGGAAGGACGGGTGGACGTGGTGGTTTTGGTAAGTTATACTTGTATACCTAGATTTTCATTTGTTTTGGTTGAATTATAGAATGTCTTTGTTAAATTGTCAAAGATTTATATTTGAATTTTGTATTGATATCAAGTTGTAAGATACTGAGTTTGGTTTCGTTGGCTTGGATAGGAATGGAAAGGAAAACGCCACCTCCAGGATATATCTGTCATCGTTGTAACGTCCCTGGTATGTCAGCTTTGGAAATCTTTAGTATTTCTTATACTTTTGTTTATGGTTATACAATCGGAAAAAGTGATAAGAGCATTTTTATTTACTGTCTCAGGACATTTTATTCAGCATTGTCCCACAAATGGTGACCCTACCTATGACGTTAAGAGAGTTAAACCACCTACTGGTATCCCCAAGTCCATGCTGATGGCAACCCAAGATGGTTCTTATTCCTTGCCAAATGGTGCAGTTGCAGTACTGAAGCCAAACGAGTAAGTTGTGCTGATTTAGTATGGGAAATGTTGCTATTTGGTACTTCTTCACATATATGAGTATGAAGTGCCTGTTTTGTCTTAAACAATTTCAGGGATGCTTTTGAGAAGGAAATGGAGGGATTGCCATCAACAACACGCTCTGTAGGGGAGCTTCCGCCTGAGCTAAAATGCCCATTATGCAAAGAAGTAATGAGAGATGCTGCGCTTACAAGCAAATGTTGTTTCCAGAGCTTCTGTGACAAATGTATGTTCTTCTAATACCTTTTGCTGTCTATAAAAACCTTTTGTTGACTGTTGACAGTTCCAATTCTACATACCTACCCTTTTCATGCTGATTTTATGCAATTCAGGTATTAGAGATCACATTATTGCAAAGTCGAGCTGTGTCTGTGGAGCTACTGATGTGCTTGCTGATGATCTTCTACCAAACAAGACCCTCAGGGATACTATAAACCGTATTTTGGAAGCTGGGAATGATAGCACTGAGAATGCGGGCAGTGTGGGCCATATCCCAGGTCCGTCATTATCTTTAACTCAATGTGTTTTTAAAGCTCGGATTGTTCACTCACCACTGCTAAATTATCATTGATCTATTTTAGATTTGGAGTCTGCACGCTGTCCACCTCCTAAGGTTCTATCTCCTACCACATCTGCTGCATCTAAAGGGGAGAAGATTCTAGCTATTTCTCACAACAACGAGGCCTCAACGGTAAAGCCGCCAATGGAAACTGCAGAGATCACAAGTGCCCCTCGAGCATCTGCAGAAGTTAAAGTGGAAAAGCCAGTTGATGCGTGTGAAAGCACTCAAGGGTCCGTGGCTGTGAAAGAAGCAACAGTTTCAAAGTTGAATACACAAGCTCCCAAGGAAGAAGGCCAGCAGCAGGTTGCTGCTGGAGAGCAAGGTAAAAGAAAGATGTGTAAATCTAATAGTAACTTCACTGTACATAGCGAGTGACTTGTGACCACATGTAGTCTTTTTTCGGTTACTGAATAACCATTGTTCCCACTTTAATGATTTGCAATGATATGTTCATCAACATAACTCTGTACCTTTTGTCCCTTGCCAGGAAAAAAGAAGAAAAAAAAACCCCGAGTGCCTGGAGCTGGTAAGCTTTTGTTCTTATGCTGAATGGCCTGTCAAGTTCATTCCTCGAAGTTCCAAGTCTATGTGAATCAAATTGGAGGTGTGACGGATTATTTGTTTTTGTAATTTCTTGTAGATATGCAATGGAATCATGTGCCAGATCTAGCAGGCCCTGACTATAATATGATGCAAATGGGTCCAGGTCCCCAATACTTCAACGGCATGCAACCTGGCTTCAACGGCATGCAGCCTGGCTTCAATGGCGTTCAACCTGGCTTCAATGGTTTTCACCCTGGGTTCAATGGATTTGGAGGCCCTTTTCCAGGCCCGATGCCTCCATTTATGGGTTACGGAATGAACCCGATGGACATGGCATTTAATGGGGGTATGAATATGATGCATCCAGATCCGTTTGCTGCACAAGGATTTGGATTCCCTAATATACCACCACCTCATTGGTACAACAACACTCACAATCCTACTTAATTCTTTATCAAGAGAAGCCTATAAAGCATTCTCAATAATCTCATGATGGAATTTGTGTGATTACAGGGACCTAGCAGAGTTGGGAAACCGCATGAATCTCCAACGTGCCATGATGGGCAGAGACGAAGTTGAAGCCCGAAAAGCAGAGATGCTAAGAAAACGCGAAAACGAGAGAAGACCTGAAAGGTAATAAAAGCAAACACGCTTTTACCACATCCAGACAAGAGTATGCTATATAATCTGAACCCAAATATTGTGTAACAGTGGGAAGATGTTTAGGGATGGAGAAAGTAGCAGAATGATGATGAACAATGGAACTTCAGCCTCTACATCATCCATCAACCCTAATAAATCCGTATGTCTCCTCTTTGTTGTCTCATCTCTCTCCTCTTTTCTGTGTTGGGGGCCAACTGGTTTGGCTTACCAGTGCTTTGCTCTCTCCATTTATTTAGTCTATTGGTTTTTATTTTATGATCAAAATAAGTTGGTTCCTACTCCTTCCTCATTTGCTAATAATATCAAACCACAAAACTTCAATATTTGTGATCGCAATGGGTGTTTTGGGAAAGCAGAAAAGATATTGGTTCCAGACGTAATTTTCTGAAAATATAGGATATTTTATACAGTGAGATTATATTTGTATACTAAAAAGAAAATGACAAAACTACACATAAGAATCGTGTTATCCGTAAGGTTATAATGGTAACTTGACTATATATCCAAACAAATTTATTATATATGGGCCGTATAGCCCAACATTATCACTTGTATATTTATTGTTCTTTAAAATTGAGTTAACTATTTTGTTTACTGTTTCTGGTTTCTCTCTCACAGCGACCTGCACCTCCGCCACCGAATCCTGACTACGACCGCCGCAGCCGACCGGAGAGATTATCTCCGGAACATCCTCCACCGCGTAAGATCAGATCTCCGTCTCGAGAGTCCAAGAGAAAGTCTGAGCGATATCCTGAGGAACGCGACCGTGAAAGGTCTCGTCACCAAGAGCTAGACCGTGAGCACGACCACCACCGCACTCGTGATCGTCGCGATGAAGATAGAAGCCGAGATCACCGCCACAACCACCGTGATCCGGAACGTAACCAACATCACCATCGCAAGCGATCTGAACCACCGTTGTCGGAGCCACCCGCCGCAACTAACGCAGAGGTGGATAATAATCACAAATCGAGCGTGTTCGCTCGGATAAGCTTCCCTGAGGAAGAAACGTCGAGCAAACGAAGAAAGACAAAGTCGTCTTCTTCTACTTCTGTGACGGATCTGCCTGCCGCCGCAACCGCTGCGGTAGCCGTGGGAACATCGGTTCACCGTCACAGTCGGAAGGAAGTGGAAGTAGCAGATTATGAATCTAGCGACGAAGATAGGCATTTCAAGAGGAAACCTTCGAGGTACGGGCGATCTCCACCGGTGGTGGTTACCGAAGTGAGTGATGATAAACGTTACTCCAAACGCGGGAAGGGAGAGACATCTCGAGCTTGATTTTTTTGAACTTTTTTTGTTTTTGTTTTTTTTTTTGTTTTTTGTATTATTGCTTTAAGGCAGATTTTTTTTTTAAATAAGAGTATCTTCATTTATGTTGCCGTAACGAAAAAAAAAGAGCTCTTTTGTAATCGAATGTTTTTCTGTTTGTAATGAATTTAATCAATATATCAAACTTTCCTTCACTATCCAGTATATTACAGAGAAAATTCAAAGAATGGTGGAACCTACATGATAGCTAGGGCTGTGACTCACATTTTTCCATGAATAGATAAAAACTTTATTTCTCTCTTGCCATTAAATACACAAATTGTCTATGTTAATCCTTAGTCTCTATCTCGCAAAACCTCTGTGATCCTCTTAAATATTCTCTCTAACGTAGTAATGGATTCTTACCTTTTTCTTGGAACTGTTGCTGCTACAATCTTTATGCTTTTGGTTTCAATATTTTATATGGTTAATGGAAAGCTCAAAGTCATAGAAAACAAAATAGTTGCTTCTCCTCCATCTCTTCTTTGTCTGAGTTCAAAAATGGCTTCTTCTTCTTCTTCTTTATCTTGTTCTCCTCCATCTTCTTTGTCTGGAAGCTGGAAACACGATGTATTTCCGAGCTTCCACGGGCCAGATGTACGCAAACATTTTCTCTGTCACATTTTGAAGGAGTTCAGAAGCAAAGGAATCGGCATATTCATTGATAACGAGATCAAGAGAGGCGAATCCATCGGTCCTGAGCTCAAACGAGCCATCAGCGGATAAGATTGCCATCGTCTTGCTCTCCAAGAACTACGCTTCTTCGTCGTGGTGTCTTGACGAACTGGTGGAGGTAATGAATAAAGTGTTGGGTCAAACGGTGATGACCATTTTTTATCAAGTAGAACCAGACCGGAGATTTTGGAAAGGTCTTTAAAGAAACTTGTCGAAATAAAACCAAAGAGAAGATTGAGACATGGACAAAAGCTTTGGAGAGTGTGGCCACAATCGCCGGTTACCATTCAAGAAATTGGTTCGTCCTCTTGATTTCTACTTGTTTTTAAATTTTCCAACACAACTATATGATATATATATACTACACTACACCCTCACATATTGATGATGTTTTAGAGATTTTTTTTGGTTTCAAATTAGATGATGTTTTTAACTTTCAATGTAAAATTAATTAGTTTTAAATTGATTTTGACCATTTATATTCAACAGATTGTTGGTTGAATTGTGTTAAATGATATTTTAGTTTAGAAAAAAACGAAATTAAATGATTTCTTAATTTTTGTGTAAAAACCTAAAACATCATCTATTGTGGAGTAAATCTTTGTAGCATTTGAACTATATGCTGAGTTCTTGGTAATTATTTATCAACACGATGTATAAAATGATCTCTATCTTTGTTAGGGTTGATGAAGCTGTCATGATCGAAAACATATCCGATGATATTTCGAAAATGCTGAATCATTTGGCACCATCATCTGATCTTGGCCGCTTAATTGGGATGGGAGCTCATATGGAAAGGATGCAATTGTTGCTGCGCCTTGATTGGATGAAGTGAGGATGATTGGAATTTGGGGTCCAGCTGGAATTGGTAAGAGCACCATTGCTAGATTTTTGTTTAACCAACTCTCCAATAGTTTCCAATTGAGCGCAATCATGGTGAATATTAGGAAGCTATCCAAGACTTTGTCTCGATGAGGGCAGTGCGCAACTGCAACTACAGAACCAAATGTTGTCTCAGATGATGAACCACAACGATACCATGATCACTCATTTAGGTGTCGCACAAGAAAGATTGAAAGACAAAAACGTGTTACTCGTTATCGATGATGTTGATCGGTTAACACAACTAGATGCCTTGGCCAAAAAAGTTGAGTGGTTTGGTTCAAGAAGTCGGATTATCATCACAACTGAAGATTTAAAACTTTTCAAAGCACATGGGATCAACTATATATACAAGGTGGATTTTCCATCCAATGATGAGGCTCTTCAAATGTTTTGTATGTATGCTTTTGATCAAAAGTCCCCTAAAGATGGTTTCATAGAACTTTCTCATGAAATTGCATGCCTTGCTGGTAAACTTCCTTTAGGACTAAAGGTTATGGGTTCCTACTTCCGGGGAAAGTCCAAGGAGGAGTGGACAAGGCTACTACCAAAATTATGGAATCGCCTTAACGGAGAAATTGAGAGCGTTTTGAAATTTAGTTATGATGCTTTATGTGATGAGGATAAAGATTTATTCCTTCATATAGCTTGCTTTTTCAACTATCGAGAGGTTGAGAAAGTGGAAGAGCATCTTGCAGAGACTTTCATCGATGTGAGGCAAGGGCTTCACGTTTTAGTTGAGAAATCTCTTATATCTATTGATGAGGGAAAGATATACAGGCACGGTTTGCTAACCCGGCTAGGTAAACAAATTGTTCGTAAGCAATCTCATCGTGAGCCTGGGAAACGACAGTTTTTGGTTGATGACAAAGACATTTGTGAAGTTCTCACTGATCCTACATTAGTAAGTTTCGCCATTATTCTTTTGTTGCATTGCTTATTACAACTTGAGTTTGTTTTATCATCTCTACTTAATTTTTGGATCATACTTTCAGGTTACTAGAAGTTTTATAGGCATATATTCCGGATACGATCTGAATTGGGAAGAGTTAAATATATGTGCGAGAGCCTTTGAAAGAATGTCTAATCTCCAGTTTTTAAGATTCAAAGGTGATTTTGAGTTTCCAAAGATAGCGTCTTCGCCAGAACGTCTGAAGTATATATCTCCAAAACTTCGATTACTAGATTGGGAGTTTTCGCCGATGATATGTTTGCCTTTTATTGTTAACCTAGAGTTCCTTGTTGAATTGAAAATGGTTAGCAGCAAGCTTGAGAAACTGTGGGAAGGAATCAAAGTAAGTACTTTTCATTTCTTTCTATAAATTTTTAAATTTTACTTCGAATCTATAAAATGTTTTCTTGTACAATAATTAACCTTGAAAATATAGACTGAACTAGCCGCACGGTTTTTTTTTTTTCCTGTTTGATTAAATACAAGTATGGAAGTGTATCATTTTAGTTGTATGAACATGTTCATGTATTCTGTCATTATTTGTTTGTGCAGCTTCTTCGAAATCTCAAGTGGATGGATTTGCGTTATTCGAAAAACCTCAAGGAACTTCCTAATCTCTCAACTGCCACTAGCTCCAAGAATTACATCTCACTCATTGCTCAAGTCTTGTGGAGCTCCCGTCCTCTATTAGAAACCTTTGTAGATTGAAGGTGTTTAATTTGGAGGAATGCTCAAAGTTAGAGGTTCTTCCGACCAACATCAACTTGGAATCTCTCATCGAACTCAATCTCACCAATTGCTCGTTGTTGAAAAGGTTTCCTGAGATTTCCACAAACATAACTGCAGTAAAAGAAGTTCCTTTAGCGATTAGGTCATGGAGTCGTCTTGAAGAATTTCATATGTCATACTGTGAGAACCTCAAGGACTTACCGCATGCTCTTTACAATATCACAAATTTGCACTTGAGCGATGCAGAAATACTAGAGCTTGGTCCATCGGTCAAGGTATTCTCTCGTCTACGTCGACTTGAACTCAAGAGATGCAAAAGGCTAATATCAATCCTACAGCTAGTAGATTCCATATGTAATCTAGATGTTGAAAATTGTGAATCCTTGAAGAGACTAGAGTGCTCCTTTCGCAATCCAAATATTTGTCTCAACTTTCGAAACTGCTTCAAACTACATCAAGAAGCCAGAGATCTCATCATCCAGACATCAACTTGTAAAGTTTCAGTCTTACCCGGTGGAGAAGTACCTGCGTGCTTCACATACCGAGCTTCTGGGAGTTGTGTAACAGTAAAGTTGAATGAAAAGCCGCTTCATACATCAACAAAATTTAAGGCATGCTTCTTGTTGGTTTACATGGGAGAAGGTGAAGTTCATGATGGGGAAGGTTTTAGTGTATCTTGTAGCATCACGTGTAAACATGATGCTCTTCCTGCATGTAGATCATATGAACGTTACCGACAAACAGTTATATCGGAGCATCTGTATATATTCGACGCAGAGGAGATGACTTCCACCGAGCTTGTTTTTGAGTTCAAGCTCAAAACTCACTCTTATTCCGGGAAGATAGAAGAATGCGGGATTCTCCTGCGCTAAGTATCTTCACATTCATTGTCCCCGCTAACCATTTCAATCATCGGACCACCGAAGGAATCAGACACATACCCCTGTGAGACATTAATAATGTAAAACGAGTTTTCTTTTCCGGAAAGCTGCAACCCAGACTAAGGGGACTAAGAGCCATGTCAGAATAAAACATGTGCTACTGAACCCACTATAATTCAAAAAGAAAATGGTGTGCATATGTATCCATTCATATTCATTCTATCAAAAGTCCAAACCCGAGAAAGAGCTAAGTGAACAATTACATCATTAGTTGGTTTGTTGGTCGCCGAAAAAAACACAAATCTTTCTCTATATATCTCTCTACTTTCAAACTTCAGTTAAGATCAACGAAGACAGAATCACAGCGTACGCAAGGAAAGCAAATATCGCTATCTGTATCAACAATCTTGGATTTTCTCTCATGTTTGGTGACGCCACCGACCTGTAATCACAAAACCACTCACTGTTTTGTTACACAAACCAAAGAAGAAGATTTGGGTTCAATCGTGGGGTTGTTTTACCTTGCGATACGCTGCGAAAGCCGATGAAACGGTAAACTTTGAATGAAGACTATGCCTGGTCCCGTTAGAGTCGCCATTACTACATTATCACCCTTTTAGATTGCACACAGAAAGTCAGATAATTAATGAGAGTAGGACGAACATAACAAAAACCCGAATTTTTGTTCTCATTTAAACAAAATTTAGAATGTGTGGGAGATGTACCCCGAATACCGCTCGTCTCAAAGGAGCATTGTATTTGATTTGGACATTGACAGAGGGAGTGAGAGCAGCGATACACGACACGTCAATCATGAGAACTTCTCCTACCTCCAGATTCTTTTGTACAACTAACATGTTTGGGATGGTAATAATGTCAGTATTTTTGGGGATGGCATAAACGGAATACCAACTGTGTTGAGACTAAACACTTACCTGAGCCACCTGCGAGGATAAAAGCAAGCCCTTGTCCAGTTAGGCGTTGTCTCAGAAATCCCTGCAACAAAAATACTAATTTGAGTAGAAGCCAGACAAGGATTTGCGGAATTGGCAAGAATACAATTGCTGCATCAGAAGAACAACGCGCAAGGTATTGTTCTTCTTACCTCTGCACCAGCGCCAGCGGCAACAATGTTTCTTGCCCTCTGGTCAACGGAGTTGACAACCTTCACATCATTGACAGAACAAAGGAATGCATCTGGCTACACAACAAGAATACAAGGTCTCACTGCAATTTTATAGATGATCGATCTGAATGAGGAAGAAGCTGAGAGTTAAGCATCCACATTTAAGAACAGAGACTCTACCTGGCATAAGATCTCCCCTCCAAACATTGCCAAATCGATCTACAAGGAAACAAATAAACCGAAGATCACTAACACGCTCAAGAGTTAGATCAGGCGGTAAAAAAGGGTGATATGGACGACGATTATGGCAACATGGAGAGCTAAAATCACTAACCGGAAGAATCCTAGCCAAATAAGGTGCAGCAATACCCACAAATCCATCGTTCTGCCCGTTATTCCGAAGAAGTATGCTGCTTACACTCTTTCCCAAAATCCACTGCAAGACTCCAGCTTCTTGTTCAGGAGCATATGTATTTTCCATCTCGATGGACCCAGACATGTAGCACATGGAACCTACAATACCATACCAAATTAGAACACACCGGTCTTGGAGAATTGAACAGAGAAGTCATTTATCAGGTGAAATACCAGGCTTAGCAATGACTTTCTCCCCTTCCTTCAACATTATCTGCCAATAGACAACCAATAGTTGGAAGAGTTCAAAGGATATAAACCGCAAAACGCAAAGATCACGGTATGTCGAAAAACCGATTATCTACCTGAACAATTTGGGCTTCACCACCCAAAATCTGGAAAGGTGTAATTGTATCTTGTTGACTCTGCACCACATGATCACTTAATTAGACAATAATACAACATTGTTATCATTATCATATAATCACATCATCTCAGGAAAACTAATAAGACGTAGAGAAATTTCTATAATAGGCTCTTAGCTTAGCAATCACAACAGGAAGATACATGGAAATCTAAAATCCCTGATTAGCCTGCTCATGTGTTCTTCCCCTTAAACTAAAACTAATACAACAGATCAACATGGAATTCTCTAAGTCCTCCTTACAATGAGCCTATCAAATTGCGAATCCCAGAAATTCACTGGGAAATGAAATAATCAAATCGTAGCGAGATGAGCAAACCTGGTAGACATAAGGCTGAAACGGAGTTGAAAAAAACGGTGCGGCCATGGTTGTGAAGAACACAGAAGATCTGAGAGCAAAAACTAAGAAGGGATTTAGCAATTCTCTACAGATCCGAGTAGACAACAGTCGATTTGGTGACGATCAGATCGGAAACGAAGCCGTGGAAATTCGAAATATCACAGAGTAGAGGTGTTCGGCGAGTCGACGACTCAACGACGAACGACGGAAGAAAATTGCTAATGGATGGATCTTAGCTTAGCGGCAGTCGTCACGTGGAAGAGAATGACGTGGATCATTCTCATTGGTTGTTACAAACATAAACACGTAATCGTAATTGATGAAACAGATACTGGCAAATGGCAATTACCGTAAATACCAAAAACTTCCGTCCTTTTCTAGTCAAAAACGCTTTGTAATTTGCTATCAAACCCTCTCTATGTGAGTGAGAGTTGTTTGTTTCCTTATACATCGACTTAGTACTGACTGTTTCAACAACACTACCAAATCATCTTAGCGACGATCCTTTTGAGTACAACAAACAAGACATAGAGAAATAATAGCATCAGGAACTTCTTCGATGCCATGACCCGGAGATTGACTCGAATTCCGTATCTTCTCATCAGCTGCAACACCGAACCACATACCATCACCATCCCTCGCAACATCATCCTCGCAGCATCTCCTGGTCCAGCAACGTTTCTCGCATCTTCTTCTGATACTTCTACGTATGAAACCGACTCTGACTTCTCCTTCTTGTCATTGTTGGTCTCTGGTTGGTTTAGCCCAAGACGGTCATTGAGCCATATAGAGATGTTGATTAGCAGCTTAGCCATCCATGCAACCTCGTCTTCTGATACCGGACGAGTCATCCAGTCCCCTTTGTACTTCACACTGCTTGCTATTTGGTTCCCAGCACCACGTGGCTTGAAGAGCTCGTCACGGTTTTTATGGGGATGTTCCAGCTCTAAGGAAAATGCAATTGGTTTTATGACATGCCCGCCAAAGAAGTTTGACACCACTGCTTTCAGTGAATCTATACACTTTAGGGCCTCTGAGAGGTTTTTCTCAGACACAGCTTGCAGTTCGGCTTCTGCGCGCAGTATGAATAGCTGCATATGCAAATAACCAAGAGGCTTCAGTGATGTTAAACAACTGTTATAGCTCATCAATTCAAATAGAGTATAAGAAACATGTAAACCAAGTGTGCCATGTGCTCAGGGATTCTCATGACTCATCGCTACAACTAGAGTAAGGAAAAACAAATGCAGAAGAACTAGTCCTGAAAGCCTATAATAAGTGAGCTATTCCTTTATTTGTCAAGGAACAGATTTTCATGTTCAATTAATTCAGATAGAATGCTAAAAACAAGTAAACAAGCAAATGGGAAGCTTATCCATAATTTTGTCAAATGGATCTTCCATGCTTTATCCAACAACAAATTCAGTGTTCTGCTTTCTATTACTAAGCTATCATTACAGTAGATTATAAAAGGAAGACAGTCACCTGAAGCAGTTGTTGTCCACCATCTTCACTATCACTAAAGAGTTTCAAGTCTTTGTTCCAGTTTTCATGCAAGAATGACCCATCAGCATTGCTCTCACACAGACCATCTTCCCAGTCCTGAAGTTTCACAAGCAGTTAACCATGATTTTTCACCATAGAGTTCATATATTTATGTGAGAGCGATTGAATTTGCAGTGTTTTGTTTACTATAAAAAAATTGCTGGTGTCAAGCGCCTAAATCTTGCATAGGGTGCTATGTTGACAAAAGCTAAACTCAGATAACAGACAATAAATGGCGTTGAGGAAAAAATATAGGCATACCTTCAGCTGCTCACAGATAGAGGGAACAAATCTAGACAATTCGTTCACTGTTGAGTTTCCTGGTCCAGTTTGTTTAGAGTGAAAGGCTTTATCAATATTCTTCATTAAAACCAAAAGCTCTCTTGACGATGTCAATATACTCATCACCTATATAGAGAAAGACAATAGAAACATTCAGTTACATTAAGATTTGAATACAGAAGTCTTGCAATCCATGTTTCAACAAATAAAATCATGAATTTGAGAATAATAGCTTAAGCCAGGGATCAAACCTTCAGAACCATCTGAGTTATCATTTCTGGATCTGTGTGAAGGAACTTGTGCGCAAAGCCAATAAAATGCATAACCAGAGAGCTGTAGTAGAGATAATTGGATATCACATAGCTCTGCCACAAAGATGTGTATCCACATACACGTGATTCGTAAGATTCTTCCTTTTTCGCATCCTTTACAGATCCATTTAAAGCAGCTTCGAGATCTGAGAAATCATCCAAACCGGTCACCCATGGTTCCAGGTACATGACCCAGATGGAGAACACCTGAGATGCATTCTTAATAGAGCTTCCTATGGGCCAAAACAAGAAGCTCCTCAATATATATCGATAAAGCGGCCTCTGTACATGGGTATTCCAAGAAGTGAGCGGCCTGAGGCTCAAATTAGCAACATGGAATGCCGATCCTGAAGTTGGTGTCTTCCACCGTGGACTATCGCCATACTCAACGTAGTTTTCACTTCCAACGCCACTAGTAACCCAGCTCAGATTGAGATATTTCACAAGCAACTTTACTACTTCTTCTAACCCACAAGTAGGTGGAATTTCCTCCACAGCCGAACGGAAAGGAGGAGCCACACCAAAAGACTTAGCCGTAACAACAGGAAACGGTGAGAAGTCATTCTCAACAAGCCAATAATGCACAAATACATTCACCAAGAACTCAGCTCTTGTCATCACTGACCCATCATATCCATTTCCGTAATGCAAAAGAGAGCTACGATAAGGCTGGTGTGCGTTTAAGTCAAGAACAGGAACAAATGCTTTCAGATAGGAGTAAAGAATCCTTATGTAGAGATTACACTCCAATTTCTGATCTGAATCACGTTTGTTACTCCCTGGAAAGCCTTTCATAAGTGTCCAATTTTCTAGCCTAAACATCTTTCTCTTTTGGATAGGAATCACAGCTGAATTCTCGTTCTTTCCTCTACAAACCGGATAATAAGAGAGCCAAAACATGTAATACTCGAAAACATTAAGCCGAACTTCATACGATGAACCCCTAAGCGAATCCTCCTCGATTTTACCTTTCAAAAAGGGGCACAGATTCGATAACGCACTTCGATCCTTCTCACTAGAGAGCATGAATCGAGCATATTCCGGTAAACGCTCCGTTGGGAAAACGTACTTAACAAGAGATAACTTGTCAACAGCAAAAATCGAGCTCATGAGTATTCCACTAGGGGATAAGAGAGAGAAAAATCTTTCCGCTAAACTCAAATCGTTAGCCGCCGAGATTACATCGATCCAACCGTTCGTCGGAAACGAAGACGGCGCCGGAGATCCCGCGGTGGTTGCGTCGCCGAAGCCGAAGAGCTTGCAGATTAAGCTCGGAAAGGTAATAGAGAAGAAATGGCGACATTGATCAGGCGTATGCGACTGCAGAAACGATTCCACGGAAGAACAAGCGGCGGAGATATCCGACGGCGTCGAAGCCGCGAGTATAGCCGAAGCTAGGTCTTGAGATTGCGAGAGCGAATCGACGGTATACGAGTGTGGAAGCATCGGTAAATACGGTGAAGTAGACGGAGCAGAAGACGAAACTAGGGTTTTTAACCGGAGAGTGAGAGAAAGAGAGAGGGTTTTCGCCGGAGAAGAAGGGGTTTGAAATGCGAGGTGACCCAAATCGCGCCTTGTGAATGGGGAACCCAAAGGGGACAACACGAGGAAGAAAAAGCAAGCGTTACGTGCCACTTGGCGTCTCCTTAATCACCGCAGTTAAATTTCCTTTACTGTGGATTTACTTTTAACCAAACGCGGAACACTCTCGAGTCTCGATTCATCGTCCTAAATTTAACGCCCCCGATTTTGACACGTCATTAAGTCCTTTGAGGCCCAATTAGCCTAATTTAAGCCCATTTAGCTTTTTACGCTTGGAAACTCGTTGCTTCTGTATAACACTGATCTACCAGAAAGCAATGAAGTAGTAAGCTATCAAAATTGCAAGCAGAATCCAAATCTTGGGAAATTGTCCACTCTAAATTCCTAACAAAAAATTGAATCATTTCCCAAAAATCATCGCTACGCAGTCCGATTTTCACTATTACTACTAATACTACAAGCAATGAATCTCCTCATCAGCTCTACACTATCAGCTATTGTCGATCCAGCGGTACCAATGAAACCCAACGAAGCACAGCTACAAACAGCTTCTTCTACGTAAAGCTGCACATTAGATACTTCACGAGGAGAGCAATGGTTATGCATATTTTTAATAATATCAAGATTCATTGGAATCGATCCGAATTTTTTACCATGACTAGCAGAAGCAAGCTTCTTCTGTGTTTGTAATACTACTTCATCTTGCTCCCTCAGGGAATGAAGCTTGAAATTCGACAAATTCTTTGACAAATCTCCCAAGTAAGTTCCGGTCCAGTTGCTTTCAGGAAGATCAGTCATCACAAACACATGAATTGGACGTGGAGTCTTCTTCTCTTGGCTCAGAGATTCCAACTTCTGGTATAATTCCGAAAACGTGCTCCCTCTGTGATTTTTGAACTGTCCATCTAGCAATCTAAGCTGCGCACAAAGAAACGGCGCCTTTATCATATCCGAGGCAAATCTTTTCCCTGCACTCATTATCTCTGGGACAAATGGAAGAAACTCAACTTTATTAATCAAAGACTGAATGTTTCGATCTTTCAAAGATTCATGGATATCGATATACGATTCCGAGCCTTTGTATGGAGCCGTAAAGAGGCTTCCGAATGCAAGAATCGCTGCTGAATCCGCTACACTACCATGACCAAGAGTCTTATACACATCTCGCCGCCTTCTCACATAAGAGATTTTCTTTTTCATCTTGAGCTTTTCATCAGGCTGAAATGAATCCAACCTTCTATCGGAATCCGAATCAGCATCGCCGCTCTTATAAGTCCAAACCGTTGTTCTACAATCATCATCTACACCATACAAACATTTATCTACATTTCCATAAACCCCAGATAATAGAGAACCACACTGCTCTAAGGCTTCTTTATCTCGTGATTGTTCTGATAATTTACTCGAGCATAGAGTCTCCATGTCAACACCACACAATAACGATACGAAATACCTAAGATCGATAACTCGAACAGCCGAAGAAGACACCAGAGACGAAATGTCGACTATATCAGCCATTGAAACGTACCTAATAACACACAACGATCTTAATCAATACAGTAATCCAAAACCCTAAATGAGATTGAAATTCGAAGCTGACGTGACCTGCCATTTCTGAGAAGCTCAATAGAGTGATTCCAAACTGCGTTTCGAATCTCGTTCGGGCTCGAAACACGAAATTTAGGGCAACTACCGAGAGCTACAGAATGATGATCGAGAATAGGAGGAACAATTAGGGTTCGATTGAGTATTCCCGCCATTAAAATCGCGTTCTTAAATTCCGAAAGCTGATTACTGAATCCACTGTGTGGTGCGTACCATAGAAATTTCTGTCCGAGAAGAGTGCGGTTTAATATTTCGGATTTGCACGGCGGAAATCGAACGGATCCGGAGAGAGCTGAGATCGAGGACAGGGGATTTCGTATTTCGGAGTAAGTGAAGAAGAAGAAGAAGAAGAAGATGAGAACAGAGAAAATTGGTGCGGAGAAGAGAAAGATACGAGATTTGTTGGTTTGCTTCTTCCTGATCGGCCATTGCCGCGAGCTTGTTCTTCTGAGATTGAAAATGGTGTCCATGTTTGATAATTTTATTGATTCATCATCATTGTTGATGGGTACTAAAGGAATTTCATCAGTGTACTTTAATTAATGGGCTTAAGTAATTTAATTAAGCAACGAACCCGGTTTATTGTTCATCCAAAGATGTTTCTGGTTTAATCCGGTTCGGCACGATTAAACTTTGCTTCCAATTTGGTTGGTTTTGGTGACTTTGGTCAGGGGATTTTAATAAACTACTATCTTTTATTTATTCAAAACTAATAAAATTCTTTTGTTTTTAGATCCAACCAGTACACAATAAACGATAATTAACGCATCCTAAACCCAAAATAAAAGCATTAAAATAAAAAGAAAAATGTAAGAGAATAATATTTGTTTTTCTCTCTTTTTTTGTTTTTTGGTTTTCTTCCTAATGATTAAAGCTGAACTAAAACATCCTAAGAAGTTAAGCAACCTAAAGAAAGCAAATCTTATTTAAGTTACTGTGACCAAGAACTAACCAGTAAACCAGAAACCATAGACAAAAGATCTGCCAGCAAATTGTTACCATTTTAGACAGTCATTTCCTTAAATCCTTAAACCGCTTGTATCACACTGTTGGCGTCTGAATTATCAGAGCTAGGGTTTGGGTGGAATGCTGATTGTCTTGAAGACGAACCTCCACCGAGCTTCAGCGAAAGAGACTGATCGGATTCTCCATTCTTGTTGGACTCTACAAGGCTGAGCTTAGACATACCGAGAAGCTCGTCAACATTGATAGGAGCTTTCGAGTGCACAGCCGTTGGTCTAAGAATCTCATGAGTTTCTTCTGTCTTGGTTGGTTCAGGAGCATAACCAGCGGGCCATATTGGGAATGGAAACGGGTAATATGGTGAGAAGTAGGTCGGATATAGTATGGGGAATGAGCCAGGTACTTGCGGTTGCGGTTGCGGTTGCAATTGGACAGTTTCTTCTAGTCTGGAAGAAGAAGAAGCAGCAGCGGTTCCGGTTGGTTCCCCGGTAGTAGAGTTTGTGGAGTCCATTGATTCACATTCTTCGATTTCCAAGATCGACGGTGCTTGAAGTGAGATAGGAGCTAGTGTCTGATGAACAGAGTCACCACCTAGCATTTCTTTTTCCTCAGGAATATTCTCTGCTTCCGGTTCTTCCAAATCCATCGGCATATCTCCAACCTACAACGACCAATTGCAGCATCAGGAAAATAAAGACAAAGGATTACATTTTCTTATCTCTATTGAATTGCTTGCCCAGGGTTGGGTGCAAAATGGTATTTACAAGCATACTTGTATCGAAATGTAGAAAGGTAAGCCAAGTCACCTACGGATTATTCAATCAAACGGACCATAGTATCGCTAACCATTTTTAATACGAAAAATGTGCATACGACCGATCAAATAGTTGTTTCGGACTAACCTCATCAGGAACCATATCAAAGAGACTAGAGCGTCTTTTGCGACGAGACACATTGGATTGTCTAATGAAATACTTCTGAGCATGACTAGCAACTTGTGTTGGTGTCCTTGTAGTCACATAGTTCCTAGAGATACCTCTCCAATCTCCTTTTCCCAGCTTCTGTAAACCTAACAGAAACATCCTGTGTTCTTCCTCTGTCCATGGAGTTCCTACAAAACCAAAGCAGATAATCACACAATTCCTTTAACCCAAATTGCATTATTGTACCCTTAAAACAGATTTCTTCAATAAACAAATCAAACTCTTTTAATCAATATCAGTACTTTGTTACATAATGCAATCAGCGGATTTAGTACCATCTAAACTAAATTTCACGGATCGTACGAATGATTTTGTTAAATTGAATTGAAATCAATATCCAAAATTTAAAAAAAAAAAAAAAAAAAACCAGAAAAATCGGAAATGAATTATACCTTTCTTCCTCTCGCGGCTAGAGGAAGAACCAGCAACGAAATCCTCAGAAGCGTAACCATCACCAGCGACATGGTGGTCAGGTACATCACCCGGAGAACCAGGAGTATTCGACCCGGTTCCTAAATGCCCACCCGATCCAGAACCGGTATAATGGCTAAGATTACCCATACTAGCACTTTTCCGGATCGAACCTTCGGTGAGCCTAACACCAAAAAGCTTCACACCACGATTCGGACATGTCCGAGAGTTGTGACCATTGTGGTTGCAGTGAGAACATCGACGAGTCATGACCCGAATCCGATTTCCTTATCGTTAATCGGATCTGATCAGAGTTGTAACGGGTTTTTTCTCCGACGCGGATCGGATCTTAGCTGATCGAGAAGCACAGAATCTAATTGAGCAGAGCGGAGATAGAGAGAGAGAGAAGGAGAGGAAGAAAGAAAGACAATAATATCGGTTTATCTGGTCGGATTTATTACAATAAAAATTGAGATTTTTTATTTTTTCTTTACTGTTTTGTGTTTATATATAATTGGAATATATTTGGTGTATCGTAGGTGGATTTTTCCAATTTTCACATTGACTTATAGTCAATGCGACGTGTCCACATTTTTAGATTTCCTTTTGGGATAAAACGTTTAATTTACTTGAACTAAATCCAATTAAAGATTAATCCCATCTTTATACAAAAGTTTGTAAGGATTTGTAAGGATACAGGCTGTCTAAATTTTGTAAAGTTTATTAATTCACTAAAAAAAATATAGTTTTTCTGTCTTTTCTCTTTAATAACATATCTTACAACAGATCAAATGACTGTAGCTAATACTTTTTTCTATATAATAACATCAACTGATAAAAGATTACTTTATAAGCTTCATATATGTTTATAATTTATCCAAGTGTCCTTTGCTATATAATTATATCAAACCCAAAATACACGATTATTTTCCTATTTATACAAGGATATGTATGAGAGTATTAAGACAAAGGACTGCAAAAATTAAGTATTCAATTCATCTACAAGTTCTAACCATCCACCCAAAAAAATTACAATTGGCCGAATGTTTTTAGCCACGAGATTAACTAGCCTATCAAACCAACAGAATATTTAAATGTCTTTCACGCGTTCCGTACGGAGTCCTGATTAGATATTTTCAAGGTTACAAACCAAAATAAAATATGACATCTCTTTAGTCTTTACAAGATAACATAAAGGGTCCGATTGGTAATCTAACTTTTTAAAAATCTGGAGCGGTAAGTTTTATAACATAGTGCAAAGTTGTATAGATAAAGATTTGAGATAAAGATGTATAAATAAAGATTAGTATGATAGTGTTGGTAAAGCTTTTGATAAAGTTTTCGTGATTGATACAATCTAAAACGGTACAAATTAAAAAATGGTTGTAAAGATTTAAAAGTTTCTACCAATCTAACCCAAAATAAACAAACGCTAATTATAGCTTATAAACCAAAATTTCGCTTGTTATATATGGTTCTAAATGGTAACCAATAACTGCATTACAATTTTGAATTACAATTTGTACTTGTGTAAGCATTCACTAAAATAATGTTACGAAAATAATATCACAAGTTTTTGTTATATTATCATATTTTATCATTATTTGTATTATTGCTAGTTACTATCAACTTGTACTACTTCATACTATCAAAAAAATTGTATCATTATGTGTTGTTATCAATCGAACCTTGTGCATATAATAAATAATAAAATTTAAATATTTGGTAACAACAAATGCTACAAAATAGACTAGTAAGTAAAATATGTTATCTTCAAAAGCTCATGATTGTGATTGCGTTGTTGCTGATATTGAAAATGTCCCACACGGCCATCTATTTTATTGACACGTTCAAATCCGATTTCTTAGCTGAGTCAGCTCGTTTACGGTTATTTTATTTTTTCTTATGTAAACCTTTATTTTAGATAACCAATTGTGAAATTTTATATAATTAAATATTTGGTTGATTAAAAAAAATGTTACATACATCTTTTTGTACCATTTTTATTATTGTTATGTCTTAATTTTTTTTATGGGTAAATTTGCTGAATATACAATATGAGATTAATAACAAAGCATACAGACATGAAGTTTGTTAATTAAGTGTATAACAAAAATGTATTTGTATAAAGAAAACCGTTGCATTCTATACACTTTTATTTTGGTCTATACTATTGCATATATCTATTTTAGATACACAAACACTATTCACTATTTTACAAAATTCATATCCGATTTTAAAATTTTAAATTATGTTGAATGAAGAATAAAAAGTACACTTTTTCAAATAGATTTTAAATTATAAATCATTTTCGAAATTACAAAGGAAAATAAAGGGGGTAAACTAATATTTTATTAACAAATAAAAGAAAACAATTAAATATGAAACAAAATTAAACTCTTTTCTTTCTCTCATATTTAATTGTTTTCTTTTATTTGTTAATAAAATATTAGTTTACCCCTTTATTTTCCTTTGTAATTTCGAAAATGATTTATAATTTAAAATCTATTTGAAAAAGTGTACTTTTTATTCTTCATTCAACATAATTTAAAATTTTAAAATCGGATATGAATTTTGTAAAATAGTGAATAGTGTTTGTGTATCTAAAATAGATATATGCAATAGTATAGACCAAAATAAAAGAGTATAGAATGCAACGGTTTTAATATAGTGTAAATAGTTGTGGTGGTGGTGATGGCGTTGTGGTGGTGGTAGTGGTAAGATGGTGATGGTGTTGGTGTGGTGGTTGTGTTGTTGATGGGAAGGCATGGTGGTTGCGGCGGTGGTCGCGATGGTGGTGGTGGTGGCGACGGCTACATTAATTATGGCGGTGGTGGTGATGGTGGGTGGTAGTGGCGGTAAAAATGGTGATAGTGGTAGTAATATGACGCGTGGTAGTCACGATGAAAAAAAAAAAAAAAAAAGGTGAGGTAAGGTTACTTTTGTCATTATTTTACATACATTCTCCATATTTTTTAATTGGTTGGTTTGTCTAATATAGTTTTATTCTTGTATACATGCCAATTCCTCATTTTTTAATTATCCTACCACATATGTACCATTATGTATATATACTTACGAATTTTTTTCTATAGCAAAAATATTAACATATGTACATTTTTAGGTGATTTCTTGTATTAAAAAATTACAATGTAAAATAATAATCATCGTCATATTATATCATAGGCACTAGTACAAGAAAATTAAAAAATAAGGCAACACATTTTTTGTTTACGAACAACCAAAAAAGTAAGGACGATGGTACATTGGTAGTGTACAAAAAAAAAAAGGAAGATGATCACGATATACATGATGAGCAGTGGCGGATCCACAAAAATTTTTTATCCGGGGCAAATATATTGAAAAAATCGTCTTAGTTAATATATGATAAAGTCGAAAAAAACACAGAAATAGCTTACAAAGGAACCCTACGCTTATTTATAGACTGAAATCTTTTAACTAACAAATCATTGGTAACTGACTCAAACAATCCCTTTTCAATATAACAAACTAGACAATCACTTAGAAATTGGTCTCCAATTCGGTTGCGTGATGCCGTCTTCACTAACTTTATTGCAGAAAAACATCTTTCAACACTTGCAGTAGCAACAAGCAAAGTTAAGACTAACTTCAGAAGTCTATAAACCAAAGGATGCGCAAGATGTTTTTTTGTTTCCACCATAAGACGAGAAAGATCTCCAAGATTCTTCAAATTCTCAAATCGCTTATCCGCTCGTACATTGTCAATGTATATTGCTAGTTGTTGCTCAAGACATGAGCGCTCCCCAAAACTAAAGTCCTCAGGATAGTATTCAGCCAATCTCACCAACTTTGCTTTGTCAAACTCATGGAACGAGTTAATTGGACTTAAAGCAGCCATACAAATAAGGAGATCAGTGTTTACCTCGGTAAAACAATCATTAAACTCCTGAAGCTGCAAATCCAGAACGGTATTGATATATTAGTATTTTGGTCTCTTTTACACATTCTTTCTTTAGTCTTTTTGGTTCTTTTGAGTTCCGTTTGTGTCTTTTCAGGTTCTAAGAGGCCTTCAAGTATGGATTGGAGTCATTGGGGGTCATTGGAGCAAAAGGGACGAATCTGGAGAAAAGATGGCGTTTTTCATAACCGAGCACCTGCTCGGTTTGGAGCGAGCACCTGCTCGCCCGAAGACTCGAAGAAGCCAAACTCTCTGGAATCGAGACCGGCCGGTCCGGCCAGTGGACCTACCGGTCCCGTGTGAAGACCCAAGACCCAAGTGAAAGCAAGACCGACTGGTCCGGAGGAGAGACCGACCGGTCCGGCCTTGAAGAGCCGAAGCCTTTAGCCACTGGAATCCAGACCGGCCGGTCCAAGCCACGGACCGACCGGTCCCGAGGTAAAACCACGAAGTCAAGACGTGAACAAGGAGAGACCGACCGGTCCCATGACCGGACCGACCGGTCCGGTCCCCAGATCCGATTTTAACCTGATTTTTAGTATAAATAAGTCAGAGCCGCCTCTAACAAAAACATTCTGAAACATTCCAAAACCCAGACACGTTACTTTTAGATTTCTTTGGAGACTTTGTCAATTGTTCTACTCTTTGATTTGCAACTTGGAGGATCATCCACAACTTTGTTTTGAGAAGAATTCTAATCCCTTTCTCCTTCAATTTCATCATCATCATGAATTCTCCTTGCATCTTTGTTATGTTTGATTCCATCATGCTTGAGTAGTCCATTAGCTAGATTAGGGGATTTCAATGGTGATTTAGGATTGTTTAGTGACTGAGCCAAATAGGATAGAACATCATATGTCTTCATCAATCGGAAATCGTAATGCTTAGGCTAATTTGATCACCTAGTCTATGTTCTCAAGTTTAACTTATTCACGACAGTGCTCTAGGTTGCTAGATAAACCATTGATGAGCAATTGGTGTATAACCAACGACAGTTGATTGTTACCATCAGTTGTGAACAAATTGAACCAATCCATTAATGCTTGTCTGCATCATTACTAAATCCAAACGACAGTTTAGGCATTTAGGTTGTAGACAAAGATATTGATGCATCACGACAGTGGGGCAATATTACTTTTATGTTTGAGTTCTAGACCATACTTAAGTTAATTCCTGAATAGTTGCTCAGTCCTTAGTCCAAAATCACCGGCGAATGACCTTGATCTAGTGCTTGTTTTAATTGATTTTATCATCGCTTATTTTGCTGTTTCGTTTCTTGTTTCACTACAACCAAAACCCATATTTTATCTTAGCTTTAATTTAAAATCCATAATTTCATAGTGTAACCTTGGTCCATGTGGATTCGATACCTATTATACTACTGCAATTGTCTGTGCACTTGCGAATTTATTTTGGGTTAAAACTTATTACACATCAGGTATAGAAACAATTTTTATAATGATGCATATTGGTGATGTTGGTTTTTCTTCTTGGCTTCCTTCGATCCACAAAGTCTTCCTTCATCACGAGCATTTCAGCATTATGTTTCTCACAAAAAGAATCAACTTTCATCAAGAAAGAATCCCATCCATCATCCCTAAGCTTTTGAAGTTCACGCTTAGTTGATTCCACTAGTGACATTGCATTCAAGATATCTTGATCCTTTCTTTACAGAGCCATCGATAAATTCTCAGTTAGCCCCAAAATAAGTAACATTAGCTGCATATAGAATACACAATCAAATGTAGACAAATACTTGAGAATACCATATGCTTGACGTCTTTTTGAGTCCTTAATTCCTTCACTATGAATATACTCAAGAGCTTCGATGATACAAGGTAACAACTCAACCAAACGAAGTAAGGTTTTATGATGAGAACCCCAACGAGTATTTCCTGGTCTTTGAAGAGAAAGTTCTTGATTCATTCCTGTTCCAGTGCTAATGTCCCCACTACTAATCCCGTCCTGCACTTTTTTCCGATAGCTTTCTCTAATAAAATCTTTTCTTTTGCAAGAAGCACCAACGACATTCAACAACGTAGAAATCATGTCAAAGAAATCACCAATATCAAAGTGTTTCTTTGCAACTGCCACCACAACCAATTGAAGTTGGTGAGCAAAACAGTGGACATAATATGCTGAACTGTTTTCCTTGGAAACCAATGATCTAAGGCCATTAAACTCACCTCTCATATTACTTGCACCGTCATAACCTTGTCCTCTCACCTTTTTCAAGCTCAACTCATATTTTCCAAACAAAGCATCAATAGCAGATTTGAGAGATAAAGAAGATGTTTCTGTTACATGAATAACTCCAACAAATCTTTCTTTACTTCTCCACTTTTATCTACAAATCGGAAAACCACAGCCATTTGTTCTTTATCAGAAACATCAGCAGATTCATCAACTAGCAAACCAAACACACCATGATCAATCTCTTCTATGATAGATTTCATAACTTCTTCTGCAAAAGAATGCACAATATCCTTTTGAATCACTGGTGAAACCATCTGATTATTCTGCGGAGCATTCTCTAAGATAACCTTTCTTACATCATCATTCTGTTCTCCAGTGTATTTTACGAGTTCCAAAAAATTTCCTCTGATGGAAGACTCTTTTGATTCATCATGACCACGGAAAGGTAATCCTTGTCGCAACAAGTACCTAGAAGCATCAATAGAAGCATTCAACCGTAGACGATACGCATTTTTCGCCACATCGCTCTGCTTATGTAGAGCATTCTCAATAGACTGACTTTGATTCATCAAATCATCACATTTTTTAACAGCAATATTATGATAGGAGTTAGGCGCTTCACCCACATGCTCACCTAAAGTCTAAGGCTTATTCCAACTAGAAAATCCTTCAGTCACAAACGCATAATTTCCACCTTTTTTTTGTATGCCATCTCTAAATAAGTAACAACACAAGCAAAAAGCTTTATTTGTAGATACGTTATACTCTAGCCAATTACCATACTTATCAAACCAAGCTGAGTTAAACCGCCTTAATGCCTTTCCAATTCTTTTCTGAGGAAAAGTATGACCATATGGTTGACATGGACCTCTAGTCAAGTATCTACGTCTTACCTCATCTCTTTGATTTGGAGGATATTCTGATATTTGTTTTCTTTGAGCAGGATCAGATGGTAAATCATCCAAATTGTTGTCAGAATCCGAGACAGATGCCCTTTTATAATTTCGGAACATCGCAGGCAACATTGATTAATCTGCAAAACATCAAACTATATTATTAAGCTAATTAAAAAGCCAACTCGTGTTCATCATATCATATTCTAATATGAACTTAATCACTTAAACGTGAGCACAAGCTAGTTACAACCAACCAGTACCTACAGAATTATTTGTTTATTGAAAAAATAAAAAAGCGTTAACTAGTAAATTGAAATCAAAAGGCTTTAGCAATAGAATATTGGCCAACTCTAATGATACAAACATGATACAAATATTACTCCCCGTCACCGGCTGATTAACTATTTATGTGAAACAAAATTCATTATTCTACTAATTATGAATCAGATACATAGAAAATTAGAAGCATGTGATAAAGCTACACTAAACCAATATTTATGTTTCTAAAATAGAAAAGAAGAACAAAACAAACAAATTTTAAAACACTGGAATCAAACTAAATAATCTATCTAAAACTAAATAGAGGAATCAAAGTAAGATGAGAAATTACATTGATGATGGATCGAAGAATTTGTAGTGAGTAGAAACGGAGAGTAGAACAAAAGAGAAAATCCGAAAAAACAAATAAAAAACCTAATTTTTTAATTTGAAAGACCTAATTCTTCAAAATCTCTCTGCATGGATACGAGGCCTATGTGAACTGGGCTTTTGACTTATATGCTTTTAACTTCTTAAAAAACTAAGTGGATCCAAATAATTAAAATAACATGGCATTTTTTTTTACAGCAAGGGGGCAGAATTAACAAATTTACACTAATGAGTGGATGGTTTAGTCATTTAGATTAGTAGGTCCCACGTATCACGGCCACGTGGACACAAGGAGAACGGCTTATCCACAGACGAAAATATTCACATTGCCTTTGGTCAGATCTTATAGGATTCTTTCACAAGCTTTCTCAACCGTCCACGTGTCTTTCTTCGTCGGTGGCATATTCGCATATTTCGACCTCAATCTCATTTATTTGTTGACACTTGACACTAATCATTGTATTATAAAACGTTACTCAAAACTTCACCAATTATAACTCTATTAGAAAATGGTTCTAGCCCCATTTTATCCACTTATGCAACATTTATTTTTAAATGGAAATTTGTATAAAAATATATTTTGTGTTGTATAGTTCACATCATGCGATGGAGCCAGTAAAATATTTTGTTTGTAATAAAGTTTGACCAAAAGCTTGCACATTGGGCCTGCTTAATGCTCAAGGCCCAAGTAATATCTTGCTTCCGGGAAATCTTTTAGATAATATTCCAAGAAATTATCGAACATGTCATTTATTTATTACACTACTATGTTTTGTGTTGGTGGACAGTGAATTCTGGAAATATATTGTCACGTTGAATATGAAAATTAACGGAATTCTCAAAATTAGGAAAAAAACAATGAAATTTATATTGAAACATTAATGTAGTCGTACCGACAACGACAACATTAAAACTATTGTACTCTCTCCATTGTATTTTGGCGGTTTCCTAACAGAAATACTCCTATTAATTTACCAGAGAAAATGATAGTATAACTATTTGATATTGTGTATACACACATTATGTCTTTCTCATCCACCGATTACAATCAATGGTCTAACAATAAAATATGAAGAGGAAGAAAGAACTATATTCCTAAGAGAAAATTTCTATGAAAATTTCTATCTCTTGAAAGCATTCGGGATATCTTGTATTTATAACCAAAGAACGTTAAAAGCCTTTTAGACCTTTTGTATTGATTTTGGATAAAATATCTCAACTTAATCATTACTATTAGTTTAGAGTCTTTAGACTACTAATAATTTCGTTTTTTTTAAGTATCATTTATGATTTCATTTTTTTCAAACCTACAAAAACAAAAACAAAATTGTTATAGTATTTGGCTGAGTATTGTTTTTAGTGAGAAAACATTTCAGATTTCTCCAACTAAAATATAAAATACATCATTTTGTTTTCAAATTAAACTTTACTTTAATTTGAAAACAAAATGAAGTATTTTGGTAAACTTTTTTTTTGTTTTTTGACAACTACATGTTGGTAAACTATTAATTGGAATTTGGAAACTTTTTTGTTTCACGAGTGTAATAAAAACAATTTGAAAAAGTCGTGTGTGTGTTTTTTTTCTCGAAAAAGGAGGGAAAATGGATTTAGGAATTTTAAAATGACTGAAAAAAAAAACCGAAATTGAATGCAATTCAACGACCATAAAGTGAATGGAATTAAATTTTAGCAGGCTGCAATATCTGATAAAACCTGGTCCCCTTTCTTCTAGGCTAATCTACAGTTTCTCCTCTCAGCATTTACTTCTTCATTCTATTCACTCTTTCTTTTAAAGACTTGTATCAACTTCTCATGCTCATTTGAGCTTCAAGGCTTTAACATTTTGACTGAGATGGACGATAAAAAGCAGAGAAGAAACGAAGATTCTTGGCATTGTTCGAATATTCACAAACATGGACGGTCTAAAAGGTATATTCTTGCTGAGTTTTTAACCTCATTCTTGAACTAAATTGAATCTATATGTTAACTCCATTAATGGGTTTTCAAGTTTTATACCTTTGAGCTTTAGGGTTTTTACTCTAGGATCTTATGTTCCTTGCACACCTCTAGGATTTAGTGTTTGTGTAAACGCCTTTATGCCGAAAACAACATAGAGACTGTTTATAATGTTACATCCTTAAAGTAGTTTTTGGTTTTATGATATTCTCAGTGCGTCTTCAGAGCGAGATCTCCATGTTTCTACTGATAAAGCTTCACAATCTACAAAGAACTTGACTAGAATGCAAGTAAGATCGTGTACATCGTATTTCATTTTCAACAGGGATTTTTTTTTTCTGAAAGTTTATTTGTTTTTTCTTGGTGTTATGATATTATCCATAGACATCCTCTGTTCAAACAGCTGCAAACAAGAAACCAAAACCTCTGCATAATCGTCAGATATTTATTAGAAAGAATCCGTCTTCTAACGATAGAGCTTCCTTGGAACGAGATGTAAGCTTAAGCAGTTTCATGTCTCCTGTGTCTTTAACATGCATTATCATATTCCATAAGTAAACTGATTTCATGTGAATGATGTTTGGCTGCACCAGGTTGAGCAGCTTCACCTTCGTCTGCAACAAGAGAAATATATGAGAATGGTGTTAGAAAAAGCAATGGGACGTGCTTCAAGCACTTTATCACCAGGACACAGAAATTTCTCTTCTCAAGTAACTTTTCTTCAGTGTTTATGCATTTTTACTTGAGAGTAAATCCAAATTGCTTTTTCTAATATATGAGTCTTTGTGATTTGGATGGTTTCAGACAAAGGAACTTATCACCGAGATTGAATTGCTAGAAGCAGAGGTTGCTAACCGCGAGAATCATGTGCTTTCTCTGTATCGAAATATCTTCGAAGAGACGATTAGTAGAGCATCTTCAGAGCAAAGCTCAGTGATTTCTTCTCCAGCTCACCATATAAAGCAACCACCAAGAAAACACCCTAGTATCATTTCAAATGCATTTTGTTCCTCCAAGAATTTCCCTTTAAAGCCTTGGCATTCTCTGGTTGCTTTAAAAGATTTTAGCAGAAAAACATTGAAAAAGGATCAGTTCCAGGACAAAAACTATGGTGCTTCAACAACAAATTGTTTAGGCCAAGCAAAGGTAAATGAAAAAAACAATCTACTATCTTCCTAGTTTCTTTATTGTTAAAGACTTTTTAATATTTATTTATTTTACAGTAACAGAGAAATCTCCATCAAAGAGAACTCTAAAGGACCATTTGTACCAATGTCCAAGCAAGTTGTCTGAAGAAATGGTCAAGTGTATGGCTTCAGTGTACTTTTGGCTTTGTAGTAGTGCCAAGTCAGAAGATTCTGAGAAGAGGAAAAAATGTTCACCGATCCTATCACGATCGGCGACTAGCAATGTGATCATCCCTAAGAACGTTATGAGTGAAGACCGAGCTTGGTCCTGTAGATCCATGGTGGAAGTATCTTGGATCTCATCAGATAAGAGAAGATTTTCTCAAGCATCATATGCTATTAACAACTATAGGTTAGTCCAACATTTACTTTCTTTTCTAAGAAACCTCTTAACCGATATCGATTACAAGAAGGCATGATTTTTGACTTACAGGCTCCTTGTTGAACAACTGGAGAGAGTTAGTTTAAATCAAATGGAAAGCAATGCAAAGCTAGCGTTTTGGATCAACATTTACAATGCTCTCCTCATGCATGTAAGACACATATTGATCTGATACAAAGCCATTTGCTAATCCAAGGTTTGATTAATGTAATCTTCTATATATAGGCTTACTTAGCATATGGTATACTTGCAAATTCTCTAAGAAGGTTAGCTTTGTTTCACAAGGTATTCTACGTTTATCTCAATACTTAACATGAGAACAGAATCCTTAGTTGAGCGGCTAATAGGTTTCATTGTGTAGTGCAGTCTGCGTATAATATCGGTGGACACATCATAAACGCAAACACTATTGAATACGCTATCTTCTATTTGATATGTTTTCAACTTTCTATTTTTCATTATTGATGCGGTTTTTGCTTTGGCATGGAAAACTAGTAGGTTCTTTTTTATTTTTACAAAAGAAAAGGGTTGTAATCAATCTAGGCTTAGATTATCCAGTTCTTAGAACCAATTTTCTTTTTAAAAATGAATAAATAACTATCAAAGAGCTTGTGATTGATAAATGTTGTTACAAATGTTTGTCATCTAAATTTGTGGAGAAATATCGATAGTCCTCATGTGTGACACCTTTGCATCTAGGTGTCTTCTCATTCTCCACTTGTCTCTTCCACCTTTATTCACTCTCTCTCCCTATTTCAATGATCCACTTCTTTGATTTTACACAAACAAAATATTCCCAAAAATTGAAGAATTAAGAATACTTATCAAAGATCAATACAAGAATATGCAAAAAAATATGCCAAAAAATTCGTATTATCAACAAAATATGCCAAAAAATTCCAAGAACTAAACTATACTTCAAATTTCAAAAGAAAAGTAGATTGTTGACTTGCATCTTCAGAATCGATTTATGATCGGGAAGTTAATAACATCCTGCAACAAATAATGAGAAAACATTAGAGAAAGAGAAAGACATTAGAGAAAGAGAAAGAGAAAGAGAAAGAGATAGAGAAACATACCCTGATGTTCAAAGAATCTGTCAAGAACATCGCTAGGCGATCAATGCCCATGCCCCAACCAGCTGTTGGTGGCATCCCATGCTCAAGTGCAACACAAAAACCTTCATCCACAATCATGGCTTCTTCATCTCCACATTCTCTCTCCATCAGCTGATAATCAAATCTCTCTCTCTGAGAGACCGGATCGTTCAACTCCGTATAAGCGTTGCATAGCTTACAAATAAACAAATATAAAATCATTAAATAAGCTCTTTCCTATCAAACATCCATCAAACAAGAATAAAAAAAGGCAAGGTTTACACCTCTTGTTTCGCTACGTAAAGCTCAAATCTCTCAGTAACACCATCATTATGTTTTTGACTTTTGGCAAAAGCACTCATAATCACCGGATGGTGAATGATGAAGGTTGGATGCACACACATCTCTTCCAAATATCTTTCAACAAGCTGCAAAAGAAGAAATATTAAATATTCAACATAATCTTGACAAAAGGAGGAGAATACCTTTCCAAGGAGTCTTGATGTTGTTTTGGGAGATGCGCAGTTGACATTTAGCTTTTCACAAGCATCAAGGAGATAGGTGTTGGCATCTTTGCTTGCCAAGTCCTTAGGAATCTCCAGCTGAGCCGCTTTCTCCAACTCTTCTATCATATCAAGCCTTCTAAATGGAGGAGTGAAGTCGATTTCGATTGGTTCTTTATCATAACCATTAGCATGATACTTGATTTTGCAACAACCTGTTATTTCCTTCACCAAACCACTCAGCAAATCCTCAGTCATTGTCATCAATTAGTTGTAGTCTGCATAAGCCATGTAGAACTCGCAGCTGGTGAACTCCGGATGGTGGGTCCTGTCAATACCCTCATTTCTGAATTGCTTTCCTATCTCAAACACACGGCCAAGTCCACCTACTACAAGCTGCTTAAGATAAAGTTCAGGTGCAATACGCAGATACATTTCTATATCTTTATCACCATGGCGTACTGAAAATGGTTTGGCAGCTCCTCCACCAACACTCATGCTCATGACAGGTGTCTCAACCTAGAGAAAGTTAAGAAAGTATAAGCAAACATACATTTTAAAAGTTGAAAATGAAAAGGTAAGAAAAAGAGATAAACATACCTCCAAAAAGTTTTGTTTGGTCAAATAAGATCGGATGTAGCTGGTGATATTACTCTTGGAAAGTAATATCTTGTGTGCGTCGTTGTTGATCATGAGGTCAAGGTACCTCTGCCTATATTTAGTTCCCTGAAGAAAAAAAAAAACACAAGAACATCAGAATAATAAATACTATATATATAAAGCAAGAAAAGGATAGATATATACCTTATCCTTTAGAATATAAGATGTAGGATTTCGAGGTTGCCCTGGAGACCAGTTTTCAGTTTTCTACAAAAAAGATATAAGTCAAAACGTTTAGAGCATAAAGGACAATATATATAAAAACATAAAAAGAAAGAGCCATGGAACTGTGTTAATTACCTTCGAAGTATCTGCTATCATGTGGAGGCAATAGGATAGAAGCGTGAATGACCGGGACGAGAGAGTCAACTCTCCCTTCTTTGTTGTCATTGGAAAACCAACGACACCAACAATGTCCCCATGCTTAACTTTTGCATGGAGCTTTGAAAACTCAGCTTCATCTAACGGTGACTCATCTGCTTTCGCCATAACTTGGACCTTGCAACCATCACCGTGTAGATCATAGAAGAAGAGCTTGGAAGAGCAACTCCGCCTGCTCATGATTCGCCCTATGAAAGTTTTTAAAAACAAAATGATTAACTGATCGAGCTATCTGAAATCATTAGTTAGTTGGCTAATATATATACCTGCTAGAGATGTTTCAGTAGATGTTTCAACACAATCCCCTCTTTTAATGAATTCAGGAATCGACATTGACACAGAAAAGTGAGGGTATTGAATCTCCCCAGCCTTAACCTCTTTCAGTCTAGCCTCGAAGTATTCTTGAGAAGTTTTTATTGAGAATTGCCGTACCGAATTTTTCTGCTTCTCTGTACGTTTCCGTCGAGTTTCACCGGTATCCATGGTGGAAGACCCTGTTGGAATAAGAAAAATACTAAGGTCTAGATCTCTATGGACTATTGTTTCGGCCAGAAATAAGTGAAATACCGGCGAAGGAAGAACTTAAATCGGTAAAAGAATGGGAAGAATTAAAAGTCAAGGATCAGCTTGTCTTACAAGTAATTCACAGCGCCTTGAGTGAAGAAATTCTTGGAGGAAGAAGAGTCTCGGATGAAGAATCAGCCAAGGCAGCTTGGGATCTTCTGCATAAAGAATACAAGGGAGATCCAAAGACATCAAAAATAAAGCTACAAAGGCTAAGAGCCACGTTTTGGAGTGTAAAGCAAACAGAGAGAGAAACAATAAGAGAATTCATGAAGAGGATTACTGAGCTAAACAATGAGATGAAATCATATGGAGATGATATGTCAACTAACGGTGATCAGAACAGGCAGCAAAAATCACAAACAGAATGCTTCAACTGTGGAGAATTTAATTCGGACACATATCTGGAGAATGCAGAATGAATCAACACGCTTACAGGCATGAAGAAGAGAAGCTAGCAAAGAACTTGACATGGAAGAAATATCGTTTTCAGAAAATCATATACCAACAGCTCAAAGCACATATGGATTCTAGACAGTGGAGCAACAAATCACATGGTCAAAGAATTGTTCTCAGTACTCCAATGAAAATGGCTAGTGGAGAGGTGATGATAAGTACAGGAAAAGGCAGCACCATTGTCATAATAACGGAATTGGACCAAAGAATCATACAAGATGTGTCCTATTAGTTCCAAGGATCGATAGTAATCTACTAAGTGTTGGGCAATTAGTAAGAAGTGGATATAAAGTGGGTTTTGATGAAGATAGAGGTATCATTATGGACAATGATTACAACAAGATGTTCGAAGTTCCTATGGCTAAGAAAGAAGATTTTTCAGGGTTCCACAAGGATACAATCACAAAAGAGACTAGAGATTTTTCAACAAGTGTTCTAAAATCTGGAAAAGAAGGAGCATCAGGATCAGAGACTACACGTAAAATTGGAAACTTTAGTCACACAACAGCCTAAAGCTTGCCAAGCAAGAGTTCCGAAGTATCAACATTCACCATCAAAAGACACAACCCAAGGTTCAGGCACTAAACTACAAGAAGAGGCACGTATGTCATCAAACAAAACGAGTAAAGGATCAACAAGAGTAGAAGCTAGTCAAAAATTAAGATTGAAGAGAAGCAAGACAAGAGAGGAGAAAAAGTACCAACGAAGAAGAGAATTCCGGCAGGAGGGAGCGAAGGCGTCTACGCAACGGAGCGGAGTTTTAGGGCACTAAACCACAGGAAGAGGCACGTATGTCATCAAACAAAGCGAGTAAAGGATCAACAAGAGTAAACATCTCCAATCAAAGCTAGTCACAAAGAAAAAGAACGAAAAAGAATCAAGAGAAAACTGACGAAGAATCTAGAAAAAGAATCAAGAGGAGAAAAAGAGAATCAAGAGGAGAATCAAGAAGAGAATCAAGAGGAGAAAAAGAGAAAGAAAAAGTACCGACGAAGAAGAGAATTCCAGCAAGACTGAGCGAGAGTACAATGATTCACCGGAGCGGCGTTTTAGGGCAACTTAGGGGCGGAGGAGCGATTCCACGGTGAAATCGGAAAGAGAACGAAGAAAAGGGAAACGAACAGAAAAGATTTTCGATGATTCTTCTTTCTCTGTCTCTCGGTCTCTGTCTCTCAGTTTAGGAGCAAGAAGGTGTTCTGCAACGGTTTTAATTAAATCATTTTTTTTATTATTGTTTTTTGAGTGTATCCTATTTTTTTAATTTTTTTTTTGGCCGCGATTTCGTTAAATCATTCCACAAATTAGAAAAGGTTTTCAATTATAATTAGCACTTTTTTTTTCCCCTTATATTGTGTCTTGATCTTGAAACATTTTACTTTGTAATATATCTTTTTTAAAAATTACTGAATAAAATTAACTCCCATGTTTCCGTCATATAAAAAGAAAAAAGGAAATAGACCACACAGATAACACACTTTATAGACGATGCGTATCATATAAATTTGACAACTAATAAAAAATTAAATTAGTCAATAAATTTTTGAATGAAAAAATTACGAGTTGTAAATGACTCAAAACTAACCAACAAATGAATTTTTTGTTCACCCAGTTGATGAAATTATTCCCGATGATTTAGAAAACTTTTTCATTTTATTCACCAGAGTGATTAACATAATTAAACTCCATAACTAGGTTATCCAGCAAACTTCTCATTTCTTTGAACGAAATCATCATCTCATTCCGCAAATAGCAAACCTATAAAATACAGGAAAAAAAAAATCGCAATTTATTCATTCTCATCTTCAATAATCTAATCTAATAAAGTAATAAAGTAAAACTTAAAACACACCCAAAACAAAACAAAAAACAAGAAACTAGAAACCAAGAAGTGAAGCTTGATCATCAAACTCATTATCAGAATCAAACCATTGCATTTCCTGAGTCAAACCTTCAATCATCAAATAAATCTCTTGACAAAGAGGATGAGATAAAGGCATAGACTTTGTTTCCAATCTCAACCCAGCTCCAAACTGGAACTCTCTCCACACCTCTCTCCTTCTTCATCTTCTTCACATTAGCTTTCTCTTCCAATTTCTATCTCTCCACAAGCCCTGCAAGCTTCAAGGAAAGTTTTCAACACCATCGGATCAGGATTCAGTGGCATTGATTCGATTAACTCTTTGGCTTTGTTCACAAGCCCTGCTCTGCCTAAGAGATCAACCGCAGCTCCTTAATGTTCCGTTCGAGGATGGATTTTGTAAAACGGTTCCATCGAGAACTCTAGTCCCTCTTGTACTAAACCGGTGTGGCTACAAGCTGTTAGAACTGCTGTGAAGGTTACGTGGTCCAGTTTCACGTTTTGGTTACACATTTGAGAGAAGAGATCAAGAGAGACTTGGCCTGAACCGTGTTGAGCATATCCTAGAATCACTGCGTTCCAAGATATTGTACTGTGTTTGGAGGAAATCTGCTCGAAGCATTTTAGTGGCCAGAGCGTGAATCTGCTGACCTAAATGGAGGGAGTGTTGCTATGTCCGAGCATGATCTGAGAACTGCAGAGAAGGCCTAATCATCGACTTCTATGTTTGAAGATCTTAAGTAGCTAAAGAACTTTACCGCATCCTCAAACGAAAAGCTTGCGATACGTTCAGCACCGCTATATTTCGACATTTTCCCAACTTCAAGGAACACATCGCTCGCATCATGGAGCACAAGAATGGCACCTTAGATGTTGCATAATGAATATATGCTCTCTGTGACAGTTGTCTTCTGCTTCTTAATCACTTAACACATGCTCTCTTCTCAAAAGAAACAAGCGAATGCGTGGAAAGGTATGTATTCCAATTCCAAGTCATACTGCGTCTTGAAGCTCCTTTAAAAAATGTTATATCGGTTTTTTTAACTGTCGACATGGTTTTAATATATTTGGTTGCAGAGAAGTAGAGACTGATAACATCAGGAAGTAGAAGAATTTTGTCTATATGTAGAAGCTAGTGCCGGTTTTATAACATGGAACAGAAAGAAGGGTAGAGAGACCAGTTAGGATTTTTACATATCTCGAAACAAGGCGGTTGTGGAATGCCAATCTGCAATAGAATTACAACTAAGTACTAACCTCAGACAGAGCTTTGATAGGCAGAAACAATACAGTGACTCAAACCTCAAGTTTTTAGTTTTTCGTCTGTTCATTGATGATCATTGTTTACCTTTTTCCCGGGTCACAAGCCCTGGTTATGGACAAGCCTACTTCAGTTGTGTCAGTACAGCTGAAAATCTTTCTCGAGGTTTTAAAAAATGCTCACTTCGGACTTGATTAAACTCTGATTCATAAGAAAATAGGGCAACGTTACAACAATATGGCATAAATGCAACAACAGACTTATGCTCTCTGCCTTCTTGGCTTCAGGTTATATCAAAGATTAAAGTTGACGGAGAGACGAAAGTGCTTGGCTTGTGTTTCTTGAGATTCTGTCATGTGTCGGTTCCTGTTGATAAAGCAATTGATCAATACGCTTCTAAAGCAGAAATAACCTCTAATGTAACGAACGTCACAAGTTCACAACACAACTTAGAAAGTGAAGACTTTGGGATGAACATGATCATACCTGTGTCGGCAGAATGTCAATTATTGATCCAGTGATAGTTTCATACAAAAAAATGTACCTGCCATAGTCACGGGCTCTTCCATCAGATCTTTATAACCAATACTACTAGTAAAAACTAACAGAGTCTAGCAAATGTTTTAATTTCACAGAATCTATAGTGTATACACGTTCAATGTGTCTTCCCATAACGAAAATATGCTGTCAAGAAAGTTGACAGAGTCTAGCAAAAGTTTATAATCGAGTTTACAGATCAAAAAACATACCGCCAAGCTAATTCAGTTACGAGTTCTGCTGGAGCAGCGGGGAGGACCTGACAAATGCGAACTATCGAGACACCAACAAATTTAACAGAGTTTCTCATATAATGCTGGAATTTACGTTCTGAAGATGTAAGCATACCTCATCCTCATATGGATTACAATTCTCTTTAAACCACAGCCTTAGGAACTCCTGTCATGAACAAAAAAGAGAGTGAACATGTGATGAACAATGCATTCCAAACCGATAAAACCTGATTTACACTATACGGGAGGAAGAGCAAAACAGGAAAAATCACTCACCTTATCAACATTTTCAGGCTCAAGACCTTTCTGGAAGCGCTCTTCATAAGAACCCGCAAGCCAGTATCTGCTAGAATCCGGCGTATGAATCTATATACAATGTGTACAAGTAGATGATTCTAATCAGCGAATATAGCAGCTGTGCAGATTTGTGTTCAATTGTGCATTCAAAGAGAGATGACACGGAAAGAAGGAGAAAATAAATCTAATTAACCTCATCAATTAATAAGATGGAGCCATCGCTACTTCTTCCAAACTCATATTTTGTGTCCACCAGTATCAGTCCATGCTCCTTGGCGACACGCTGAAGAAATCATAATATACTTAGAATCTAGGAGACCTTCCAACAGCGCACAAGATTTGAGTATCGAAGCAAGCAAAATCTATAAAGACTCTGATTTCTTGTAGTCTGCAATCGTAAATTCTCAAGTCCATTACAGACTATGGCTCTAGACGGTGAAGTTGTAACTAACCTGTCCAAACTCAAACAAGCTCAAAGCCTTCATACTTGCTTCGTCAAATTCAGCTGAGTCATGAATCCACCTTCAACTATCTGCAAGAATCATTCGCTGGATAAGAAACAACACAACACTAAACAACTTCGAGTTAAACTCTTCTCGTGTTACAGCTAAGCAGAAGACTGAGATAGCAGACTAATGACTAAGAAAATTATTCCTTGCAAACAGTTTCTACTTAGTTTCTCCGTGACAGAGAAATAGACCTCAGTTGGAGTGATGGGCACATCATGATCCTCAGCCTTAGTTGTCGGGGTAAGTATATTAGCTGGAAGCTTCTGGTTTTTTACCAATCCTGAAAAGAAAGTTTAGTAATCAGTTTACTAATGATCTTCTGAGATGTACTTAAAAGAAGACAGTACCATCTGAGAGCGCATTTCCACAGTAGTTCCTAACACCTTTCTTGTATACCGTCCATAAAGATGTGTCAGTACTTCCAGTCACATATCCTCTAACTACAAACAACGAAATATATTTTAAAATAAAAACAGATTAGAAACTAAAGCAAACAGAGGCAGCATAGATAAGCATCTCACAAGATACTTTGTAGTTAGATCCAAAACATACTAACCCACAAACTCTATTGGGAAAACCGAGCATTTCTTTGCAATAACAACATTCCTATCAGGAGATGAAACGATTGCATTTGAAGTTATGTGTTGAGTGTGATTGAACCACCACAAACTGGTCTCGTTAAGAACCTGAACGTTAGGCAACACAAACTTATTATTTGTCTGCAACATTTAAAGCTACCCAACTCGAATTAACAGCGCAAACATGGAGAGAAACAAACCTGGCCTTTGAAAGGAATTGAAGCAAGATTTCTGTCGAATGCACTCAACCGATCAGTTGTGATAAGAACCAGATAATCACCAGCATCATAAATATCTCTGACCTGCAAAATCGAGTTTTGCTACTGTTGTAAGTTCCACAACTATCACTTGCTTGGTTTTAGCTTCTTTAAAGAAGATAATGAAAATAATGATGGAACAAAAAAGGAAACACCACTAACCTTGCCCTTGATTCTAGATTTCAGACCAGGAACAGTCTCTAGAAGATTGGTATCTGAGAGACAGTTAGAAAGCGAGTCTTTGATTGTGCCAAGAACCTCTCCTTTACGGTTACTCGTGACTAGATCGTCAAGGGACAATTGTGGCGGTCGCTGCTGTTGCTGGTTTAGGGACTTTCCCAGACAAGACATAACTAATGAAGACGACTTGAACTCCGGTAATGTTCTGAGGAACGAGACTGATACAAAAGCTTGACTTTTTGCAGACACTATCCTAGTAACGTTCTGGGGTGTTCTCGCAGGATTTAGAGTTGACATCACACACTGAGCCATTCCAGAAACAAACCCCAACAACAACTGCACCAGAAACAAACCAAAACATTAAATTGTTAGACCAGATTGAAACTGATTTCAGTAGCAGCCACATAAGATGGAATTTTAAATTGAACCTACGGTCCTAAAAAGACAGGGCTTTAATAGTCCAAAATAGACTCTACAAGGGAAATGGGAGCAGAGATACATGCGCGAAACGAGTAACCACAACAAACACTAAACCCTTTCAACTTAAACACTGAACCCATTCAACTTATGGGAATCGAACATGTGAGAAAGGAAGAAAGCCAAAACCTTTTTTTTTTTGTTTTTATCAAAATAAGTAAAACCCTTCCCTTAAAAAACAGAAGCGGGAGAAGAGAAGGAAGGAGCGCGACGGATTCTTGTCTGATAAAACACAGAGACACCAGAGAAGCCGGCGGCGAAAATACGAGGGAGAGAGAAGAAAGGATTAGTTTGATTTAGGTGAGGGTAAAAATGACTTTGTAACTCCAAAGTATCTTAGGGCATCCTCATTGCACACTTCAAGGGGTCTAATGTGGTGGTCTTATAATATAAAATTATTAAAATGGTTGTAAAAGGAAGAAAGAGAGTGTTTTTATGGGGTATATTGAAATATAAAATTAATAAAATTTGAGTAAAGAGAGTAGATAGTGAGTGTGTTTAGGAAAAGGAAGAGAGAGAATGTCTAAAATTGGATATTTTTGAGAGTGTTTTTAAGAGGAAGAGAGAGTGTTTAAATATAAAATTAATAAAAGTTGAGTAAAATGATGAAAGAGAAGGTATAAAGTTGAGTAAAAGAAAGAGAGAGTGTGTGTTTTAATAATTTTATATTATAAGACCACCACATTAGACCTCTTCAAGTGTGCAATGAGGATGACCTTATGGCGTTATTACTTTTTTGGTCTAAATGGCGTTATTACTTTGTTATGCAGTCCGTAAATAATTCCAAACCTATGAAGAAAACGACCAAGTTAGTGCAGAAATGACCAAAGTATCTTATGGCGTTTTTTTTTTTTTTGGTCGGCTACTCATTCGAAGATAATCGATGATCTTACAAAGTACGAGCAAAAATTTAAGAAACTATATATTTTTGTTGTTGGTTTTCAAAGTGTTTTGTAGTACTGTCCACGAAATCGGTGACTTGTACCTCACTTGTTGGCAAAGTTGAACTTCACTTACGTACACTACGTGCATGTTTGTATACACCCACGTGCGGACGAAAACTCTGAGCCGTAGAGAAGGCTCTCTCAGGCAGTTGGCAAGTGACCCATTCGGATAAGAAGCACAAAGTACAAAGGACAAGTTTTTGATTCAGATATATTCTCTGATTACTTTGGGTATTAATGGGTGGATTTCGGACAATTATTTAATAATTGTTATCCATTGCACGAGATCATGTGAATTTGACTTATTTTACCTTATACTGAATTTTCACTGCTGCCTGAAATATATGTAATAATGAATGATAACACTCTTAACAACAAAAAATATATATATATATATATATATATATATTTTTTGTTGTTAAGAGTGTTATCATTCATTATTACTCATAAACCATCGTATCAAAAACGTAGTTCAATATTTTGTTATTCATATATTTCCTTATCAACTCCTTTTGCCTATATATGATTCTACTTATCTATTAATATAGTTTAAACAAAAAAATTACAATGATATTTCAAGAACCACATTCTATATATGTACCTTCTGAAATTCAATATACCAAAATTACTTGCTAACAAATCAGATGAACTGCATTTAAAACACATCCTGCGTTTTTTTTTTTTTTTGTTGCACGAATCAAGAGTTTAGTTTCAAATTATTTTTTAACTTATAGATACTTTCAAATTAATAGCAATTCTAGACTGAAAACCGTTTGATAGTTCAATTAAAAGAATTGGAGTAATGTCATACATCGTAGAACTAGAGGCCAATTACTTTGATGCCAAATGCGTGAATGTTCTTTACCTAACTAGTACCACATTGCTTAGCTGACGAGGTTCCTTCAAGTGAGACAATTAAAGCACTAATTCACCTGGTTTTTTCTTTGTGTTGGCCCAGTCTTGATTGTTATGATTTATACCATATGATTGAGTAATATTCGAATTTTAGTTTTCGTTCGACTTTTGTTGGGTCGATTTATGTTTTCATTATGCGAGTTTCATTGTTATGTAAGCTTTTGTCATTTCCAAATTTTGATTAAAGTGTGTGTTTTAAGAAATTTATATAAAGCAAAACGACATGAGGTGAGGAACTGAGGATAAATACAGTTTATCTTACACTTTTTTATTTTTAAAACCCTCTATCAAGTCTTCATTCTTCTTAGATTTTGAATCATCTCGAATACCCTTTCACATGTTTAATTTCCCTGATATGCACTTTATATTAACACAACAAAATGACATATAAGAAATCTCAATGCCATGAATATATTTTATAAGAAAAACACACATATAAGCAAATGTTAAACATCAATCCCTCAAATATATTTTAAAACATCAATCCCTCCAATGTATCTGTTTTGCCTCGCTCGCCAAAAACTTTTTACAAAATATTTAAAAATAATCTAGTAAATAAAATTGTCTCTAGAGGCCAGCTAAAAATTCCAATCGGGTTTAGCGGTAGAAAAAAGAAGCCGAGATGATGCTGAAATCCTAGGCATAGATTCTAACTCCTTTTGGCGGCACTCTTGAAGATTGCCGAAGAACTTCACTGTCTTTAAACAGTTTGAGTTAGCGAGAATGTATGTCATTAGTTGTTTTTCATCTTCTTTTCCTTCATAGTTTTTCCACCTAACAATCTCTAGATGAGACGATAAGCATTGGGGAATAGTACTCGGCTGGTTCCACGAACATGTGGGAGAACCCTGATACCATTGCATTAGTTACTTTAATATTTAAATTCATCAAACCTAGATGTGCATATTGAAAGGATGAGGGCACTTACCTTGATGTCGATCGTAAGAATTTTCAGTTTCGGAGAGTTTTGAAGCATAAAAATAAGTGGTTCCAACCAATATACTGGATTTTGTGTAACAAAGACTAAATCTATGAGCCGAGAGAAATTAATGGCGTTACAACAGGCAACCTGCAACAAAACAAACAAAGAAGATTGGTTGAGGTCTTTGAGGAACAAGGAACAAAGGAGATTATGTAACCGTTACCATTGATTCGGATAAATACAAGCGGAGAAGTCTGGCAGAAGAAAGACACCTCAGAAACTTTCCATCAGGGTTAGGAACATAACTGATGTATACCTCATCAAGGCAAAGCATATTCTCTATCAAACTACAATAGTATCCCCAAGCGTCAAATATGACTAAATTTGTTAATGCAGGGCAATCTATCACCAACGACCCAATCGGATCTTCCCTGTCTCTACCAAAACTTCCCAATCTACCATAACTTAATATTTTCAATGAAGGCACTTTCACGGTAAAGTTTGTCAAGTTGTCATCATGATCACGTCGTCGAACCTTCAGTTCGCGGAGAACAGGGGAACTTGATAAAAGCCTAGCAAGAGAATCTTCGTCTTTGTACACAACGTTGAGAAGATCCAGATATAAGAGAGATGGCAGGCTAGCCGGGAAAGAAACATCGATGAGGATCTCGTTGGATAGAGATAAAGAAACGAGCGTGCCGCAGGTGTAAAGGCTATTAGGTAAGCTTGTGGGCTCTCCTATCCAGAGGAGAGCGAAATCTAAATCACTCACGCTGTGGTTAACTGCCTTCTCAACCCACTTTCTTACATCTACGTCAACAGGACATCGTGGACTCAGTTCGACGACCAGGCTTGCTAGTAACGGTGCCTTGTGGAGTTGCATTGACTTGTCAATAAACCACCCAAAGCTCTCGCTGTCTTGGTCGTCTCTGAAGTCGAGTTGAGGCAGCATCTGCCAGACGTAACGCCATCGTTTAGACAAGATCGCAGTGGCCGCGGCCTCTTTTGCCGGGACGAGGATTAAGATCCGCAATAGCAAATCGTCGGGCAAATCACATATTCTCAGACAACCTTCGGTTTCTGGAACAATTCTTAACAAACCCATAGTCTCCATTTCTCATTCACCTAAAAGAATACCACATAACAAGAAGCAAAGATGAATTAAAAACCTGAACTCTGTTTCTAAGCAAGGCAAAATTCGGAGACAAATAGCTAATGCACAGAAACCATCTCAAAGAGCTAATTGATATCCACTTTTCCATCTACAAATCACATAGTTACTGATAAAGACTGCTGAAAAATCTGTATCTAAATCGTTGAGCAATTCAGCACAGAGAGGATAAAGGATGGTTAGAGATTAATTAATAATACAATAAAGCAATATCAAGCTGTTCATATTGGTCATCAAATTCTAACGAAAACACTATTTGAAACCTAAATGATGGATGGAACAACGATAATCGAAGCATAAAGGTTGAACCTTTAGAATTACTTGAATAAGATATTCACGAGGTTTAGGCGAATGCTTACAAGACAAAAGGATTGTTGTTTTTCTTCTTTATTAAATTAACGAATCAGCCAATCTGATTAAACCCTTGAGAGCCAGAAACCTGGAAACGAGAAGATATCGAACCCAAGAGAATGATCAAAGGAAAAAAAGTTGAATTTTACCCAAATTTGATATGAAAGGGACGAAAGGATCTGATTTGTAAAACTAGAGAATGATATGAATATTTGAGATAGGACCTCAAGTATTTATACATATATAAGATGAAACCGACCTAAATTCGAATAGGAAAAGGAAATAGATCGGAGAAAAGGCAAGTAGAAATAGGAAAAAAGGTAAATGTAACAGAGTTTATGGATTGAGGATAGAGAACTAAATTTTTGGGCAAGAGAAGGAAGGAGCGCGACGGATTCTGTTCTGATAAAACACAGAGACACAAGAGAAAATACGTGAGCACTGAGAACCCTGAGCCGGTTTTGCGTTTGCGTTTAAAGCCCTGTTTTGTAATAGTACGAGTCTTATCTGTCACGGTTTAAATCTGAATGTTTTCTTTTTCTCTCATCAAACGTTATTTAATTAAAGAAAAATAAATATATAAACAGAGGAAAAAAAGAACTCGCTTTGCCCCTCCGCGTCCTCTCGGAGATCAAGATCCGTCGCCTCTGCCTACTCCAAAATCCAAAGGTTTAACCTTTTGGTTGAAGTTTGTGAAGGGAGATGCCAATTTAGAGAAGCAGAGTGAGAGAGAGAGATGGCGAGACAAGCGGGGAAGCAGAGTTATGGGCGGGTTGTGTTAGTTTCATGCCTTGCCCTTTTAGCCTTTGGCCTCGTTGCCGATTTCCTTTGGGCTTCTTCTCATCACTTCTCCTCCATTGGGATGTCTCTTCCCTCTTCCGTTACCACTGTGATCGGACAACTCCCGCCTGATTCCAATGTAAGTGTTCGATTTTGTCTGTTACTCATGTCTCTCGTACAGTTAGAGCTCAAAGGAAAGAGCATGAGCTCAAATATCACTTACTGCTCTGTTTTTGGGGGGCTTTAAGGAGAAAGACACTAAGAAGAAGAAGGATAATGCTCGGGAAAGGAAGCTTTCCGCAACGTTTCAAGATTTGGCTGCTCCTCAACTGCATTGGGAGAAGATGGCAGCTGCACCTGTGCCTCGTCTAGATGGAGCTGCGATTCAGATTAGGAATTTTCTATATGTCTTTGCTGGATATGGCAACATTGATCTCGTAAGCGTCTTATATCTTCTTATTCTACCGGAGAAAAATAGAGATCTTTGATGAGTTGCTTTTTCTGTCTGCCTTTCAATATTCAGGTGCATTCGCATGTTGATATATACAATTTCGTAGATAATACATGGGGAGGAAGATTCGATATGCCTAAAGAGATGGCTCATTCACATTTAGGGATGGTAACTGATGGGCGGTACATCTACATTGTCACCGGTCAATATGGTCCTCAATGCAGAGGGCCTACAGCTAAAATATTTGTGCTCGACACTGATACAAATACGTGGAGTGACTTCATTTCTTTACCAGTTCCTAGGTAAGTTTGGAACAAGTAGATGCAGTTTGGAATAGTCCGATTACTTTTGAGGGTTATGTACGATTCCTAAAGATAGTGTTCGGGTTTAAGAAATAGCGATATTGGAACTTGGACATCATTCTGCTGCTCAAGATTGATATTCTTTGTTACCATCATGTTAGATGTTTAAGAGAAACTGAGTGATATTTACATACAGGTATGCTCCAGCTACTCAGCTATGGAGAGGTAGACTTCATGTGATGGGTGGGAGCAAAGAGAATCGACATACACCAGGACTTGAACACTGGAGTATCGCAGTAAAAGACGGGATAGCCTTGGAAAAGGAGTGGAGAAGTGAAATTTCAATCCCTCGTGGAGGACCTCACAGGTTTATTTAAACAACTCTATTGGAGGCTCTTGCTGCTAATTCTTATAGCTTCATACATACATACATCCTCTATTTTATATGAGTTTGACTGTTTACATTTGTGACTGTAGAGCATGCGTCGTAGTGGATGACCGGCTTTTTGTCATTGGTGGTCAAGAAGGTGATTTCATGGCTAAACCAGGATCTCCCATCTTCAAATGCTCACGTCGTTTGGAGGTAGGTATTCAATGGACTACCTGTTTAAGTGAATATCATGACTCCTCTTCCATTGTTGCAATTCTACCAGTGTTGCTGTTTAATGAACGTTGTGTGTGTCCTTTCGTTCACCTTGGTGGTTCAAGGTGGTATTCAGTGATGTCTACATGCTCGATGAGAAAATGAAGTGGAAAGTTATGCCATCGCTGCCCAAACCGGATTCACATATTGAATTTGCTTGGAAAGTGGTTAACAACTCCATTGTAATCGTTGGAGGCACCACAGAGAAGCATCCTGAAACCAAGAAGATGGTTCTCGTTGGCGAAATCTTCCAGTTTAACCTGAATATAATGGTAATTACCCCATGTTCTTGCATGCTTAAAGACTTTCTTTAGCCTGTTAATAAGTGTAAACAGTAGCTGGGGTTTTTGTTTTTTTGCTTTGCAGAAATGGTATGTGATTGGAAAGTTGCCATACCGTGTGAAGACAACGTTGGTTGGGTATTGGGACGGGCAGTTATACTTCACCTCGGGGCAACGAGACAAAGGTCCTGATGATTCCGCGCCACGTAAGGTAAGTGCAGAGATGTGGAGGACCAAACTGATACTGAATCCATGATATAGACAAACAATCAATCTCCCTTTTGTAATGCAAAGTCACAACATTAATTTTTTTCTCAAGTTATATATTCTTCGAGCCTATGTCATCCCACTCAAGGAAACAATTGGTATATATTCTCTATGTTGATGGGGAATTATATTTTGTAAACTAAGAACACAAACTTATGTAGAAAACCATAGTTTTTTCCAACACATAATTTGTTTGCTTTCTTCATCTCACAGTTCTGTTTTAGTCCAAGTGTCAATTTACAAATATCAAAGCCCAATTACGTATTGCCGTAGGCTAGTTATAGTGTATTGCTATAGGCTGCTTATAGTGTGGTCTACCAGTCCTATCAGCATTGGTGTTATTTTCCTAGTTTTGATGTTATTTTCCTTTTCTTTTATTTCTTTCCTTTTCTTTTCGATAACTATTAGATGTATTCGAAGATTTGAAAAGTTTTGAGGTGATTTGTATTAAAATAGTAATTACCCTGTTATTCAAACATTAATTTAAAAAGATGTTTACAAATCCAGTGTTATTAAACTTGTAATTTTCTAATTCACTAATAAATTTAATGAGATTTATTATGATTTTAAAGTGATTTGGTGGAATTTCTTAGTTAAAAAAATGAAAATCCAAATCTCATAGTTTTTGATGGAATTCTATAATAGTTTAATAAAAATCATAGCAAATTTTCTAATTCACTCAAACTCATCCAAAAACTCATCAAAAATCAAATTATTTCAAATTCTCTCAAATATCATATTCAATACACCCCTAATATTTTCTACTTGTGAAAGTATAATGATTGAGTCTATGGATCTATTTTCTGGGAGGATAATCATTGAGACAAATTTTGAATCCTGGCTGATTTTACAATATCTCAACTATTACCAGTTCAATTCACAACAATTCCACAACCCATAAAACCAGGGGTTTTATACACAGACAGCACTAGGTTAAATGGTTTTATACAACCGACTTGAAAGTCGTGCGACAAGGTCTCATCTCCAAGTTATCTGAAAATTCTCTGCTTAAAGATGATGAAAAGTAAACTCTGATTAAAGATGATGAAGATAATGAGAAGATTAGTGATGACCGTAAAAGAAGAGAAGAGGAGAAACGCAGTATATCTTCTGGAGGATTTGCTAGTGGAGATAATCTCTAGGGTTCTGGAGGCTTCTCTGATAAGATTCCTATTCAAAAGGATGGAACACTCTTATAAAAAAGATGAGAGAATTTCGAAGAAGTCTTTTGTGTTAATTGATTTTAGGGTTTATTTAGGCTTGATCTCCACGGAATCCACAACGACAAGGTTTTAAAGGCAACAAGTCAATTCAGCCTCAAAGATCCTCTTTCTATTTCTTCGGAAGAAGTTGATATATGTGAAGTATTTCAATCGTCTGGTGGTTTGGAATCCATTTTCAGGTGAAACCAGTTGGATTATCGAACCCATAAATTCCTACTATAAAGCCTATCCCTAAGCTCTCAGGAGATCCTCCTGCAACAAGTACAAAATTTGCACAAAATCTTGAGTGTGCATAGGGTTGTTGGAGAGACTAGAGAGTGGTTCAATCCATGGATGTGGCGACGTGGAAACGTCTGTGGGTGAAAACTACAGAGATGTGGAGGACCAAACTGATACTAAATCCATGATATAGACAAACAATCAATCTCCCTTTTGTAATGCAAAGTCACAACATTCTTTTTTTCTCGAGTTATATTCTTCGAGCCTAGCTCATCCCACTCAAGGAAACAATTGGTATATATCCTCTATGTTGATGGGGAATTATATTTTGTAAACTAGGAACACAAACTTATGTAGAAAACCGTAATTTTTTTCAACACATAATTTGTTTGTTTTCTTCGTCTCACAGTTGTCTTATGTTTTTCATCAATCACAAAACATTTTCTCTTCTAATCTGTTTTAGTCCAAGTGTCAATTTGCAAATATCAAAGCCTAATTACGTATTGCCGTAGGCTACTTATACTGTATTGCCGTAGGGTGCTTATAGTGTGGTCTACAAGTCCTACCAGCTTTAGTGTTATTTTCCTAGTTTTGGTGTTATTTTCCTTTTCTTTTATTTATTTCCTTTTGTTTTCGATAACTATTAGGGATGTATTCGAAGATTTAAAAAGGTTTGAAGTAATTTGTATTAAAATGGTAATTATTTAAATATATACACTTCTAACCTTTAACCTACACAGGCTTAGAATAAAAAAAACCTCCTCCCCTGCCACTAATACCTAAATAATTTACAGGCATCAAAAAACCACCAAGAAGCCATCAAAGAGAGGGCAAACTTCTTTCATTTTCAAAAAGATGAGACAACCACACGGGAAAATCAGACGCCACATACAACTGCAACAAACCCAACCTGATCACACTTTGAGTAATGAAAGATGCCCCTCTATTTAAATCCTTCAGTTCCAACACCAGCTTCCAACCCGAAAAAACATCTAAAGCAATCAAGAGTTCACTTGCAACAAACTGGAAAGAAGGCCACGCTTTTGACCTTCACCAAATCATTCATCTCACAAGCAAAGATCACCTTACTAAAACCTAAGTTCTTCATACTCTCCAAAGCCCACCCCAGCTTCCAACCCGAAAAAACATCTAAAGCAATCAAGAGTTCACTTGCAACAAACTGGAAAGAAGGCCACGCTTTTGACCTTCACCAAATCATTCATCTCACAAGCAAAGATCACCTTACCAAAACCTAAGTTCTTCATACTCTCCAAAGCCCACCTCAACACTCTTCTTGTCATGGACTGTAAAAAGCTAAAAACCAATCCTTTCGGTATTTTTCCCTTTTTGGACACAAGTCATGTAAAGTGTCAGTGGGTATAATATAACGATAACAAAACGGCTTTGGTAATTTCCAAACTTATAGAAATTTCAGTAACACCCAAATATTTTATTAAACTCAGATTTCAATCCCGTATTTCCAGATTAACGTGTTTACCCTCATTTTGTTACTCTACAAAAGAAGGGCAAAAAACATAGAGAAACTACAAAATTTTAGCTAGTCAAAGAGGTAAAGAGCAACCAAACAACATTTTAATTGTCGTCCTACTATTTTTTAAAGACCCATCTAGAGAAAAGGGGATTTTTCATTTCTGCAAATTCCAAGATCTTGGTCATTTCTGGAAATAGTTTAGCTTGACCTTCTCTATAACTTTCCATAGTGCAGCTTTAGCTTCTTCTAGCGTTTCAACACCATGACCTTCCTCAAATGCCAACCTTTGTATGTTGAACTGCAAATACCAAACAATTAAACACACAGAGAAGAGAAGCTGATAAGCACTGTGCATGATCATGAATCAGATGGACAAATATACAATGTTATTTTACCTGAGCACCTTGGCGAACCCGTACATCTATTCCTTTGCTATCTATAGAAATGAGAGCAGCGTCATCTACCTCTGACTCAGAAGACAGTAGCTCTCTAAGCGGCTTCGAGAAGATGGCATTTAGTTCCTATAAGAAGTTAAAGAGGGTAAAGTAAGAGCCTACTTCAATATACCGAAGGACAGATGGGAGGGCAAGTTTATTGGAGAATCTAAAGGAACTGGGAAGGATTTGAAATAAAGCACCTTGAGGTTCTTCTCACCGCCATCAACAGCGATCTTATCTGGCTGTAAAGCCTCATACTCTTTAACATCAACCCAAGCGACGGTTCCAAATCCTCCAATGAAATATATATCACTGCCAACAGTTATATTGAGTATGGAGTGGATAGGTAGGATATGATAAAAACAATCATCCTACAGTTGGTAATTTAGGAGGCGACAAGTTTGGAAACAAACCTTATGTTCTGCATTCTAAAATAGTGAAAGTTTCCCCATTGCTCGGAAAGCCTGTGCTGGTGCTTTGCAATATATTGCTTATGGGCCCACTCCTACCAAGCCACAACCATAGATATTACAACACATTACTCGGATATAGCAATGGTTTAGCAGCAAATTGTTACTCAACCCATAAATTGAAAAGAAACACAATTTACCAAAAGTTAGACACCCACCTGTTCGTCTTCAGACAATGGATACACATCACCAAATAATGTCACTCTGGCATTCGATAAGCCACTCCATCCAGGTATCTGCAAGCCAAATCCCCGTTACAGAACAAGAGAGAGAACCTTTTGCTTTTGTAGTTTAAAAGTAGCCAATGTTACCTGAACAACGAGACTGCATCTAGGTTCAGCCAAGAGATTTCGTGTGTGGATGGCCAACGGTGAAAATAAAAATATTGGATCTGGAAACAAAAAGTATAAGCCATTCAAGAAAATGTGCATCTATTATCTCAGCCAGCAAACTCAAGACATTTAGTGTACTAAACCAGCATTGCTTTCAATACTAACCAGACCTCCAAACAAATCTTACATAGTCATCGTGAGATTTAAGGGAAAAAGGAATAAGAAAATAACCATAAACTGATTTCACTTCCCTCCTATTCGTCCCCTCAAAACCCAAATAAAGATTAAACTTTTCCAGTGGGTGGAGTTGAATACTTATGAATCAATTGTCCACTAGTAAGTCATCAAAACAATATTCTGAAGGAAGTCTCAGCATACAAAGAAAGATGCAGTAAAGTTATGAGCACTCAAAGAAGTAAGTAAGATGTAGTGACTTACGCCCCATCCGGTCAGGTGCAAAGTCTACCAAAGAGCCAAAAGGGTACCCTTCCCTACGGTGGTGCATTTTAGACATCACTGTGCATAGATGAGCAAACCTAGCCTTGAATCATTTAAGAAAACCATCACCAGACAGATAAAGAACTCACCATCTTTCTCATTGAAGTAAAAACAGAACTCTAGAACAATCTTAAAGGACAAATCTTTTACCTGCTCAAGCAAGTTCCGTACAGCTAAAGCAGGGCGAGGTAACGCATGAGCTGATGTTGCATTTTGAACTCCACCAGATATTGGAGTTCTAAAAAGCCCAGCTCGATTTCCCCCACTGTTCCCAGCACCCTGATGAAGTGCAAGAGATGACTCCACATCTATTACACTATGAGAAGTTTCACCGTTGTGATTACTCCCAAGCTTTTCCTTCACACAACATAAGAAGCTATTAGCCTATACGCTTCCAAACTCCACGAAATGGACGCGTAAGAAGCCTTATTCCTTATCATTATTCAACATTTTTACACTTTGCATCCAATAACATAACCTACATTTACAGTGGCTTGAGACCATTCTTTCAACCGCCTTAAGGAATAAACCAGCCGAAGATAGATTAAGCGAAAAGTTCAGCCTTCGCAAACCAGAGCCACTTCTCTGTTTTGCTCTTTGCACCGGTGCTCTCTCAGATCCAGTGGTAACTTCTTTGGTTCTTTATTTCTAAATATTCTTGACATATTTGGGAGCTGATTTGGCATTCGTTTGATTGAATTGATTGTAGTTAAAAGCATACACTGCAACAAACGTTAAAGAGGAACTAGAAGCGTCGAAAAGAGAGTTTCTTAGGGCAAATGTGGTTATAAAGATGCAGAAGAAAGTGTTCTTACCTAAGATTATAGAGAGGTTCACAAAGGAAGCTTCTTTGAGCTCTGATGATTTGATGAGATGGTTAATGGATAACGTAGACGAAAAGATTGGAGAATCGATACAAAAATGCGTAAAAGGTAAACCAAACTACAAGAAATCGTCTCAGGTCGTTGAATGGTTTCCGTATAGTTCAAGGTTTCGTTATGTTTTCTCAAAGGACTTGATGGAGAAAAAAGCTTGGTGGGTTTAAAATGATATTTGCTTGAGCTCTAAGAAATCTTTCAAAGCCCTAAATGCTCTCAAGTTTCGATAGAGCCTTTGTATGTTTGTGATGAGATAATGGAAGAGAAAAAAAGGTTTTCCTTGTGTACATGAGAAAAAAGCCCATCTCCATCAGAGTGTTTAACGAGTGTTTTAGAGGAGTCTTAGGCTTAGGTGGATTAAAAATTAATGTTAAATAGGCTTAATAAGCAAGACTTGGATCCATAACAGGATTTCTAAGACCTGCTAAGACACAAACAGGTGTCACACCGTGAGTGGTTTTGCGTTTTTAATTAAAACAAGTGAAAAAAAAACACTACTCTCTCTCTCTTCTCCTTCTCCGTTTGCAGAACAAGTGAGTTATGCTTCAAACTCAGGTTTTCCAATACTCCAAATCAAAATTAATATCTGGTTTTGATGTTTTTGGTATTTGTAACTTTGAGGTAGGATTTTCTCAATTTGTTGTAAGTAGTTCTCTATTTGCTTACACACCCGAGCCTGTTTCGATTTTTTTTCTTCTGAAATTTGATTCCTTTTTTCCTGATAATGGTTGAATCGATAGGGATCCAAGCCATGGAAGTACACAGGAGAAGAAGCTAACATGGACAAAGAAGAGATCAAAAATTAAAATCTCTTAGTAAAGATCTTAAGAGGTGATGATTTATAATTTATATTAAAAGTATTTCCAAGATCCAAAATTAGGGATTCATTGATGGAGATGCTCTCAGTATCTCACTTTGGTATGTGGACTAGGACTCGATAAAATTATCGAACCGAACTTAAATCAAAATAAACAGAATATAAATTTTAATGGGGGTGGTTATTGAAAGTTGGATTCTCGTAGAGTTGATCAAATTTTTAGATTTTTAGAATGATAAGATTTGTTAGATTTATAGAGAGTTGTGTGTATTTAAAAAGTTTAGTTATAAGGATTCTAATAATTCAATAGTTTTCTTAGGTATTCTCAAAATCTTGTTTAATAAGTAAAATTATAAAAAATCTATTTACCAATAACACTAGATTTTAATAGATTTATAGAATCAATAAAAAATGAATTTTTCCAATAACAAAAGATTTCAAATAGAATTTGAAAATCATCAAACCAATAATAATATATTTACTTATAATTTAAAAATCCATAAACCAATGATGGATTTTCAAAATTTTTAAAAAATTATACAAATCTAATCTCCAATAACACTCCCTAAGAATCAATCCTCATAATCCGAACTGATATCCTAATAATCTTCGTTAAATTATACTCTATTTTAAAATGAAAAAAAAACATAATGGAACGGAACGGATGTTTGACCGTTGACTGCAAATATTTTAATTGGAATGCACGTGTGGGGTTCTTACACACGTGTGCTTCGCTGTAATGGGTGGTTTGGGCTCGTATAGGAATATGTGCGCCACGTCACTTCCACATGGGAAGCACACAAAAAAAAAAACGCACAAACCAACTTGCGCCTGATCTTTCCATTTCCTATTACAATTTTGAAGCTTACTCTGAAGATTCTTCAACCATTTTCAAAAACATTTCTATAATAATTGATGAAATTATGACTTCTGTTATAAATCATAGTGGATTGTCATAACTAGTTCTGGTCCGTTTACGGCCCATTAACACTTAGTCTTTAGGCCGGTTTAATGAATCCTAGTTGAATTAGGATTTTCCTTTTCTCTCTTTTAATAATCCTATATAAATGATCTTATGATTAATGAATAAACATAATCTTCCCCATTCGTTCTCTTGATTCACAACACGTTATCAGCACGAGTTGCTCCCTAAACCCTAAAAACACAAAAAAACGCGATTACTGTTCATCGTTACTATTCATCGTACTGTTCATCGCGTACTGTTCATCGCGCACTATTCATCGCGCACTGTTCATCGACGATTACTGTTCATCGACGATTACTGTTCATCCGGCGTTACTGTTCAAATCATAGTTCATACAGCCTTTAAGGTTACGGCGAACTAGAAGAAAGTTCATACAGCCTATCAACGGTTACGGCGAACTAGAAGACTCACGGAGGTTAAGGTAAACAATAAGAAACCCTAATCTAAAGAACCTAGATTCATGATAATCTTAGAAACCCTAATCTAAATCATGCTTGTTATTGTTATTGCTTGCTTGATTGTGTTTATTGATTCATGATTCGTAATCACTTGAAACCCTAACTTGAAACCCTAACCTAATTCAATTAAAATCCAAACCGATTGCATGATCTGTACCCGTGTCGATCGACACTAGTTTTATGTCGATCGACACGTAAACTTCTGCCTGAATTTGTTGTTTGAATTAAACTGTGTCGATCGACACAAATCACCCGTCGATCGACAGTAAACACTCTGTCCAAATTTGGTTGCATATTTATTTGAACTCGTTTGTTTGTTTGCTTGTTTGGATTGATTCGTTGATTGATAAACATGAAACTGAAACTGATTGCATCATATAGACATAACATGCTTGATTAAAATCCGGTCATATCATCATACGGTTTAGAATTTGAATACTAGGCTTGCATCATGAGCATATAAAAACATTATGTTAGGTTGTTAAACATAAAAATCTGGTTTCATAAGCATCATCAACCGTACCCGTTTATATAAGCACCCATGACCTATTTTGCATCATATGCATAAACTTTAAAATCTTATAGTTCTTAGAGAATAGGATGAATGTTTTCAGATGTCGAAAATCAACAATTTGGATTATGCTGCCCTCAATCTCTCTGGAGACAATTACTTACAGTGGGCGTTGGATACTAAGATAAATCTAAAGTCTAAAGGACTTGGCGAATGTATCATTGAGGATAATAATGAGAATGAAAGGAATCGATACAGAACGATATCGATCATTCGTCATCATCTTGTTGAGGGTCTCAAGGATCAATACCTAACCATTGAGAACCCTTTGGACCTTTGGAAAGAATTAAAGATAAGATATGACCACCATAGAACGGTGTTGTTACCAAAGGCCAATTATGATTGGAGGAATCTCAGGTTCCAGGACTTCAAGTCCGTGGAAGAATATAACTCGGCTATGTTCAGAATAGTTTCTCAATTGAGACTATGTGGTGAGAAGGTAACTGAGAAAGACATGTTGGAAAAGACCTTCTCCACCTTTCACACTAATAACGTGTTGCTTCAACAGCAATACCGTGAAAGAGGTTTTGAGACATACTCAAAGCTTATAGCATGTCTATTACTAGCCGAGGAGAATAATACACTGCTAATGAGAAACAGTGAGATGAGACCTCCTGGATCAGCCCCACTTCCTGAAGCGAATGTGGCCACAGATGAAAAGAAAGAAATTAACCACGTCCAAAGTGATTATAGACATTGTGGTCGTGGACGTGGGGGTAGATGGCAAGGACGTGGCCGTGGCCATTTTAATCCATACGGCCGAGGTCAGGGTCGAGGCCACGGATTCCATAACGATCATTCTAACCGCGGGCGAGGACGAGGACGCGGATACCGAACTGACTATGATCGTAATAACCGTGGTATTACTTTTCAACCACGAGAATCAAACCCAAAATCAGTTTGCCATCGATGTGGAATGAGTAATCATTGGGCTAAGACATGTAGGACTCCCAAGCATCTGGTTGAACTCTATCAAGAGAGCCTTAAAGGGAAGAATCCAGAAACTCATATGATCCAGCATGATAATGAAGGAGATTTCGATCATGAGCAAGATGACTTGATGAATTTTGAAACCTCAGATATACTTAAGTGATTGATTTTGATTTTCTGTTTTGGTGTTTTGTGTTTTGCTTGTTTTACGTTTTACACTTTATATTTTGGTTTTGTGTTATTGCTTTCTATTAAACTTTATGGAATGAAAGAGTGTTATTTAAAAGTATCTATTGTTATCTCTTTTGAAGTATGAACGATATGGATGTGTTCATTGTGGATAGTGGATCAAGCCACTCGATATTAAGAGATAAGAGATACTTCATTGATCTTACACTTAAAAAGGCAAATGTAACCACAATTGCGGGTATAGCAAATTTAATTGAAGGCCACGGTCAAGCCCATATTTTATTACCTAAGGGCACGCATCTAGAAATTTCTAATGCGTTATATTCACCTAGTTCAAAGAGAAGTCTATTGAGCTTTAAAGACATTCGAATGAATGGTCTTCATGTTGAAACTAAGGACGAGAATAACAAAGAATTCCTTCAAATCTTTGAAATCGTCCATGGCTATAAGAAAGTCCTAGAGACTATACCTGCCATTTCTGTGGGCTTTTATTGTGCTAAGATCGGAATGATAGAAGCAAATGCTATAGTAAACAAAGAGTTTACTGAGAATTTCACTTTTTGGCATAACCGGCTTGGCCATCCCGGTGCTAACATGATGCGAAAGATATTAGCAAGTACTAATGGGCACACCTTGAAAGAAAGGAGAGTTATCCCAAAGAATCTCACGTGTGAAGCATGTTCACTAGGGAAACTCATTACTAGGCCATCACCAATCAAAGTAACTAAGGAAACGATAAATTTTCTGGAAAGAATTCAAGGAGACATATGCGGACCAATACACCCACCTTGTGGGACGTTTAGATATTTTATGGTCCTTATTGATGCATCCACGAGATGGTCACATGTCTGCCTATTATCAACTAGAAATGTGGCATTTGCAAGATTGCTTGCCCAGCTCATACGTTTAAGAGCACACTTTCCAGATTTTCCTTTAAAGACTATACGTCTTGACAATGCTGGTGAATTTACGTCCCAAGCGTTTACCGATTATTGTATGTCCATGGGGGTAAGTGTTGAATATTCTGTGGCACATGTACATACACAAAACGGTTTGGCTGAATCGTTTATTAAACGCATACAGTTGATTGCTAGACCGTTGCTAATGAGATCAAAACTCCCGGTCTCAGCTTGGGGACATGCAGTTTTACATGCAGCAGAGCTAATTCGTATCAGGCCATCTAGTGAACATAAATATTCCCCATCACAGTTAATAACGGGTCAATAGCCAGACATATCCCATCTTAAAACATTCGGATGTTCCGTTTATGTGCCTATTGCACCACCACAGAGAACAAAGATGGGACCTCAAAGGAGGATGGGGATATATGTTGGATATGATTCTCCTACTATCATTAAGTACCTTGAGCCAACCACGGGTGATTTGTTTAAGGCCAGGTACGCAGATTGTCATTTTGACGAATCTGTCTATCCAACATTAGGAGGAGATAACAGACTGGTAAAGGAAATTATATGGAATCAAACGTCCTTAAAATGGCAAGATCCTCGGACTCAAGAATGTGAATTAGAAGTCCAAAATATTATACATTTACAAAAGCTAGCTAATCAATTGCCAGATTCCTTTGCTGACCCGAAAAGAGTAACTAAGTCTTACATACCAGCTGTTAATGCACCGATTAGAATTGATGTTCAAGAGGGACACAATCAAGTTGCTACAGAATCTAAACCACACTCAAAACGTGGCCGGCCAATAGGTTCCAAAGATAAGAATCCTCGGAAAAGAAAGAAAGGTGCTGAAATCGTGGTTGAGGAATCTGATGGAACCCCAGACATAACTGAACCGATAGTTCCAAGCAATGAGACTCGGGACGCATAGTTTCATGGTTCTGACGTTCCTGAAAATAATGAGATCTCAATGAATTATGTTATGTCTGGAATACAATGGAATAGAAAGTGTGTGGAAATCGATGATATATTTGCTTTTAAGGTAGCACTTGAACTTATGGAGGATCTAGAACCCACGTCGATATATGAGTGCACTCAGAGTGAAAATTGGACTAAATGGAAAGAAGCTATAAACGTGGAGTTGAATTCTTTAAGGAAAATGGATGTCTTTGGTCCAATAATTCGGACACCCTATGAGATTAAACCAGTTGGACATAAATGGGTCTTTGTGAGGAAAAGAAATGAACATGGTGAAATCGTGAGATATAAAGCACGGCTTGTTGCACAAGGATTCTCACAGAGACCAGGAATAGATTATGAGGAGACATACTCCCCTGTGGTGGATGCTACAACTTTTAGATTTTTGATAAGTCTGGCTATAAGAGAAAAGTTGGATATGCGGTTAATGGACGTTGTAACTGCATACTTATATGGTCCGCTGGATAATGAGATTTATATGAGATTACCAGAGGGTATTGAGCTCAAAGATAAGAAAGGTTCTCGAGAACAACACTGCATAAGGCTGAACAAATCCCTTTATGGACTGAAGCAAAGTGGGCGTATGTGGTACAATAGATTGAGTGAGTACTTAGTCAAAGAAGGCTATAAGAATGATCCCATCAGTCCATGTATTTTTATAAAAAAAAAGTTTGCAAACAAAGGGTTTGTTATCATAGCAGTTTACGTGGATGATTTGAACATCCTTGGAACCCCTGGTGAAATCGTCCAAACAGTTGAATGCCTCAAGAAAGAATTTGAGATGAAAGACCTAGGCAAAACTAAGTTCTGTTTGGGATTGCAACTTGAGTACATAAATGATGGAATCCTTGTGCATCAAATGGCATATACTGAAAAGGTACTCAAGCGTTTTAATATGGATCAATGTCACCCATTGTCCAGCCCAATGGTGGTGAGATCTCTTGATCTAGAAAAGGATCCGTTTGGTCCTAGGAGAGACTCTGAAGAAGTCCTTGGTCCCGAAGTGCCATATCTCAGTGCCATAGGAGCTTTAATGTATCTGGCAAGCCACACTAGGCCAGATATATGTTTTGCCGTGAATTTATTATCAAGATTTAGCTCATGTCCGACCCAAAGGCACTGGGACGGGATAAAACATATTCTTCGTTACCTACAAGGAACGAAAGACTTGGGTCTATTTTATACTAACCAATCTAAGGACGGTTTAGTTGGTTTTGCTGATGCAGGTTATCTTTCAGATCCTCATAATGCACGGTCCCAGACAGGTTATGTGTTTACTCATGGAGGAACTGCAATATCTTGGCGGTCAATGAAGCAGGCCATTGCAGCTACATCTTCTAATCATTCAGAGATATTGGCAATTCATGAGGCTAGTCGTGAGTGTGTTTGGTTAAGGCTGATGACCCAGCACATAAGAGTGGATTGTGGAATGGCCGAAGGTAAGCAGGAATCGACGGTCTTGTTCGAGGACAATGCAGCGTGTATAGCTCAACTTAAGGATGGATACATCAAAGGTGATAGGACGAAGCACATTCTGCCAAAATTCTTCTTCACATCCGATCTACAGAAAGATGGAGAAATTCAAGTGCAGCAAGTACGATCAAGTGAGAATTCATCAGACCTATTCACCAAGTCACTTCCAACCTCAACGTTCAAGAAACTTACTTATCAGATTGGAATGCGTCGTTTGAAAGACTTGCAGTGAGGTTCAGAACAGGGGGAGTAATACGTGTTGTACTCTTTTTCCTTCACCACGGTTTTGTCCCAAAATGGGTTTTACTTGGTAAGGTTTTAATGAGGCAACATCCAAAGCGTATTACAAGCCCATTAGAGTTATGACATCCAAGGGGGAGTGTTATAAATCATAGTGGATTGTCATAACTAGTTCTGGTCCGTTTACGGCCCATTAACACTTAGTCTTTAGGCCGGTTTAATGAATCCTAGTTGAATTAGGATTTTCCTTTTATGTACTTTCCTTTTCCCATTAGGAAAATGAATTTTCCTTTTCTCTCTTGTAATAATCCTATATAAAGGATCTTATGATTAATGAATAAACATAATCTTCCCCATTCGTTCTCTTGATTCACAACAACTTCAAAAAAAAAATCCTCTCTTTATTTTTGGCATGGGAATCTCAATGATGATATTATCAGTAGTAATAATAAGACTGGATCTAACGTCAGAAATAATCAAAACTGTTACCTAAGCATTATTTGATGATATGTATGCATAAGGCCATCTCCATTACAGATCCTGAGGGATCTAAAAATGTGTTCTAAAAATATAAAATTATTAAAACACACACTCTCTCTTCTTTTTACTCAACTTTATACTTTCTCTTTCATTTTTTTACTTAATTTTTATTAATTTTATATTTAAACACTATCTCTTCCCCACAAAAATACTTTCCAAAAGATCTAATATTAGATTACTCTTTCTCCAAAAGATTTAATTTTATACTTAAACACACTCTCTTTCTTCCTTTTACTCAAATTTTATATTTCAATATACCCCACAAAAACACTCTTTTCTTTCTTTTACTCAAATTTTAATAATTTTATATCATAAGAACACGGGTCTATTTGCAATGGAGATGCCCTAAATCAAAGCTTAGGTTAACTACAAATATAAGAAACCAATATTCAATCATGTGATGCAGAACCTCAAATTCCGAGCTTTTTTTATATCAGAATTAGTTGCCTTGTCTGATGATCATAATTAGGCCTGTCAATCCGCTTTTCTTTAAACTAAAAAAAAGAAGAAAATCAAATATACCAGTTAATTAATAGAACAAGTACATGTGAAGAGGACAATTGGACAAATGTATTTGTGTAGAAAGAAAAATAATTGGTAAGTTAGGTTAAGAAAAAATATAAAATATCATCAATGATGACTACGTTCTATAGGCCAATGCTGTAAAGAACAATCAAAGCTTACACATGCATGAAACATAAGTATGATTAAGCAAAACCACAATTATTAGTCCTACGCAATGCAAAACATATAGAATGATTACAATACTGTATATCCTATAGTATAATTTTTAATTATACTACTCCCTCTGTTTGCTTTTAAGTGATGTTTTAGGAGTATTTTTTTTCTACAAATAAGTGATGTTCTCACTTACCAATACAAATTTTGATGTTTTTTGACTTTTTTTACCCTTCTAATATTATGATTAAATTTAGTTAAATATTTATGAAATAAAAATAAAATACTCGTAATTAAATGTTACTTTGACGAAGGAAGTGTGTTTCCAAGGAAGTACTAATTAACTCACAGAACTATATTAATTCAACAGTTGGTTTCATTTTTCTTCATCGCAAAAACATCAAAATGGAAAAAGAGAAGAAGGAGAAGATCAAGAACGAGAAGATGGAGATTGACCAGAAGGAAGATTTGCCGGTTTAAAAGATTTATTATCGTGTCGATCGCGACTTCGATTTGAACAAGCGTTTCTATGATATAGGAGAGCTTCATCCAGAGAAATAAATGGAAGATTTTTATCATAAGCATGTTAAAAATTTATCTTCCAAATGACTTTTGAATTCAGATCATGTTCTGATTATGTAATAAATATGTGGAATAATATAAAAACTCACTCTCATCGTTTATAGATGTGAAATTTAAATCAAAATCAGAACTCATTATTGAAATTGTGATTCATTGTTTGTTGAAGTATCAATATATAAACACGTTCAGTTTTAAGTATGGCTCCAATACAAATTTTTTGAACAATCGGTAAGAAATCCTTAAAAGTTTCGTTTGGCTCCATGTTTCAAATTTTTAAATATTTTAAAAATGAATTTTTCTCTGTAACTTAATTAATCTTGAAATAAAAACAAATCAATTTAATTTGAGTAAGAAAATTACTTGACGGTCAAGTCTTCTCCATGCCGTAATGGGAACTGTGCCACAAATCAATTGTGTCGTAATGGGAATTGTGCCACAAATCAATTTCTCATTAATAATAATGGAGTACTACGAATTTTTGCTAATTAAACTAAATATACTCTCAAGTCATGAAGAAGGTTAAAATAGGTATTTTTACAAGCTTTCTTAATTAGTGTGTAAAAACCTTAAACATCACTTAAAAGCAAACATAGGGAGAATATTCCTTTCTCAATGATTTTGTTTTGTGACTCAACTTTGGATCTGATGTAAGACTGCACCTGTATCCTAAGATTTCTTTTAAAAAAATGTTATTAGAGCATCTACAGCGGTGAGATTTTATGGGGCTCATAAGATATTAAATTATTAAAATTTGAGGAATAGGAAGAAAGAGAGTGTGTTTGAGTAAAAAGATGAAGTGTTTTTAAATATAAAATTAATAAAAGTTGAGTAAAAAAAAGAGATTGTGGTTATTATAGGAGAGAGGGTCTCAATAGAGAGAGACTTTTGGTGGGTATGAATAGGAGGAAGTGAGTGTTTTTAAATATAAAATTAATAAAAATTGAGTAAAATGAAAAGAGAGAGTATTGAAATTGAGTAAAATTGAGTAAAAAGCGAAATTTTTTTTATTTTTTATTTTGTGAGACTCTATAAAACTCGTCGGTGTGGATGCTCTTAGGCAAAAGAAAAACAATTTTATTTATTTTTTAAAAAATCTTAAAATTATGATTTGTGGATTCCTTTTTCATGAAATGATTGAACGAAAACATGCGCGCGTGTAATAACGCACTTAGCTAGTGCGTGTAACTCAGGAGAGTGGACACGTGGGACAGCTGATCACACTGAGACACAACTCCGACATATTGTCGGATCTTCTATAAAAGTATGGGTCCCACCTTATGATATCTTTCACCACGAAACCATCCTATGCCCTCAATAATTGTCGCCAATTGCAATTTATTTACTCTCTACGAGGGCGCGTGAGATACACGACCATCTATCATATGAGGCGTTAAAAAATTATAGGATGTAAATGGTAAAATTTTAAAGTAATATGATGGAAATACTATAGAGTAATACACTAATACAGATGGAAAAAAGAAGATATTTTGTTATCATTGTTATCTTTTTTGTTAAAGTGTTATAAAAAGTCACACAAAAGTTATGAAACAAATTAGTCTTTAACCGATATTCAAAGAAAACAATGGAGTATTGAAGTATTGTACAATAGATGCAGCCAGCTATAGCGATCAAATTTCTTACAAGTTTTCCATTGATTGAGGCGCGTGATTGTCCATGATGATACGTAGGCGCGTGGGGAAACAACACAACACGCACGGTCACGCAGGAAAGCCCACATGCCTCCATCTCCCATGTTACTGTAAGCAAAGTTATTAAAAACACTCTTGACCGAAAGACCCCAATATCGCTCACATTTAAATGCATATATTTTAATACAGATTTAAAGATACGTCAGAATAAAACGGAGATGGAGGCAAAAGCACAAACATTAATACTGCTTTTAATGACGGAAGAAAGAAAAAAAAGTAATGGCTTTGAAAATGTCATTGTTGATTAAAGTAGAAACCATGATGATGGTAATATTCATCTTCACATGTACATGATTGGTTTATAACCGTTGATTGGCCCACAACTTTGAAGAAGTTCAGATTCCTTTGGATTGTGTTTTATACCAACCATTCGAATTAGTCAATTTTTCCATTATATCCAACCCCAAATGCTACTATTTTGTAAAATGGATAAATAATTGGCTACACTATTGGAGTTTTGACTCAGCTTCGCATGCCGTAACTAATTAAGATATTTTCTATATATTTTTTTCTTGATATACAAAATACATGTAGCTTGATAATTTGTGCTTTTAATACTCATTAACACAATATAATTTTTTTTTATAAACCCGATGAGCCGAAACTCATAATCTTTCAGGCCGAGTATAAGAACGGGGTTTAATCCCCTCTCAAGCAGAATTGAACCGTAATTTTTGTTTCTCTCGGACCATTAGTTCAGTCTCTCTTTGGTATGTTTCTTAATGTTGTTCGAAAAACTAAAAAAGGTACAAAATGTGTTATCCTTATACAAAAGTATTTCACATGGTTCTCTCAATTGTAGATTACTTTCTTAGAATGACCGGACAGTTCTGTTGAGTTTAATGACAATAGTTCCAAATCGTAACACACAAACACATACATATGAACTGTCGAACATCAAATTGACAATCTAGTTACGTTTGTTTAGAAACATGAGTTCTTGTGAGAACAAAAAAAGAGAGAATAAAAACCAATTGTTATTGTGAAAGTACAAAAAGGAAAGACATGGCAAAAAGGAAAAACATGGCAAAAGCCAAAGGGGACAACTTGGGGATAAAGTAATACTAGTAGAAAAATAAAAGATAAAGCCAATAATGATGGATTGTAATTAGCCACCTGACAAAATCTCATCATTCAACTCCTATATTAATCACCTCTCTTGCTTGTTCAATACCATCTTTCACATCTCTCTATTTCTCTCACACAAGAACCCTAAACTCTCTTTTTAGAAACAAACCATTTATTCATCTGTGTGTTTCTACTTTCTTTCTCTAGTCAGAAAGATCAAACCTTTTTGTCTTCTTTGTTGTTTCTGTCTTCTCTCTGTAATTTACAAGAAAAGATTGAAACTTTGGAGCTAAAACAAGAAAGTTTTTGTGTATAAATCATGATGATGGGAAAAGAAGATCTGGGTTTAAGCTTGAGCTTAGGGTATTCACAAAACCACAAGCCTAATCAGCTGAATCTGAATCATAACTCTTCCTTACCAAACAACAATCTCCAGAGATTTCCATGGAACCAAACATTCGTTTCTACAACAGGTATGAAAAAAAACTCAGATCTCTTCGAATCTCTTTAGCTTTTGTCGGAGAAACAAAACAGATCTCAACTCTAACCCTCAAAATCCGGTTTTTATTTTACAGACCTTCGTAAAATAGACGTGAATAGTCATCCATCGACGGTAGATTGTGAGGAAGAAACGGGAGTTTCGTCACCAAACAGTACGATCTCGAGCACTATAAGCGGGAAGAGAAGCGAAAGAGAAGGAATCTCCGGTACCGGAGTTGGTTCCGGCGATGATCACGACGCGCTCACTCCGGATCGAGGGTACTCACGAGGAACGTCTGACGAAGAAGAAGACGGTGGTGAAACGTCGAGGAAGAAACTCAGATTATCTAAAGATCAATCTGCTTTTCTCGAAGAGACTTTCAAAGAACACAACACTCTCAATCCCGTAAGTTAAAAAATCTGATTAAGGTAGAGAAAACCGATGGTATTATTGTAATTACTGTGAAATAACGAGGGGTATTATTGTCATTTTTCAGAAACAGAAGCTAGCTTTGGCTAAGAAGCTGAACTTGACGGCTAGACAAGTGGAAGTTTGGTTCCAGAACAGAAGAGCAAGGTGAGATTTTCCTTTCTCAACTCGAAATGATGACATTTATACCCCTGAGTACAACCTATTTGTAACTCGGTTTAGTTTTGGTTTCGGTATGAGGCAATTTCGTATTAATTTTCGGTTTAGATTCGGATTGGTTTGATGTTGTATTTATGTAATATGATTATACCTAATTTAGATTTATATCTGACAACTTGTAACATTTTTTTTAAATTGGATTTCTCAATTTTCAGGATCAAATTATAGTTTTTAGGGTTTATAATACTAAACCAATCGCCTTATGAGTTTTGGTTTAAACATTTCGGTTCAATTTTGTTTCTAACGAATTTATTTTTGTTGGTTACAGAACAAAATTGAAGCAAACGGAGGTAGATTGCGAGTACTTGAAACGGTACGTAGAGAAACTAACGGAGGAGAATCGGAGACTTCTGAAAGAGGCAATGGAGCTTCGAGCTCTAAAGCTATCTCCACAATTCTACGGCCAAATGACCCCACCAACTACACTCATCATGTGTCCCTCGTGCGAGCGCGTGGGTGGACCATCGTCTAACCATCACAGATCCGTTCCGATCAATCCTTGGGTTGCTTGTGCTGGTCAAGTGGCTCATGGGCTGAATTTTGAAGCCTTGCGTCCACGATCATGATGTGAAGGGGTGTTTTCGTAATTTTTCGTTGTTGCCATGGTTTGATATTTAAACGTGGGGTCATTGTAATTTTTGGATGATTGGCCTTTCAAAGTTTTAGTGCTAAATGTTTGATGTAATCTTCAAATATTTTAATTAGCAAAAAATTAGTTACAACTAGATGAGAGCCCGCGCATACGCGCGGGTATAGTTGATTCTCAATATTAATTTAAACTCTATATACACATTACATTTAAAAAAAATTACAAAGGCAATCTATTTCCGTTATTAAAAAGAGATGAGATGAGAAGTGATTGCGGAATGCACAAAGACAACATACACATCACCTTTTTTTTTTTATATCACTCAACAGTCAACACTCAACTCTCCCTATATTTATACATATCTTCTCTGATGATTCATTCATCGAGGTCGTCCATTGGCAGAAATTCTAGCTTCCTCTTACATTTATTTTACTCGAATAGCATAAGGTCGTATGAGTAATTAAGTCACTAAGGTCCATGTCGAAAACCGCAGACGCGTGGGTTTTGTACTCATAATTGGTTCACACCTTGACGCACATACTTTCCTCTCGCCTAAGGCTAAAGCAAGAGCTTCTTGCGGTAATGTCAACAAATGTATCATTTTGAATGTCGTCAAAGTTCTATATTCGGATATTCCACATTGTATGATCTTTATATGATTTAGAAATTTTTTTTGGTAACAATCAAAACGTTTAATTATCCAAGTCAAATGGTTATACAAATGTACCCACTATTAGAAATTAAATTTTGACATATGTTGATGATGTTCATGATCTTTGCCTTCATGTTAGAGTGGTTTATCTTCAAAATTTTAAACTTCGTACTATTATAATAAAGGTAATGTAAAACGTAAATATAGAACAAACATACATGTGGATGGATTTTGGTTTCCAACATGTGTCCAAATTTTAGCCGACCTATCACAATTCATGTTCTTATTTGTTTTAAGGATTATGGGAAATTTGTTTCCATTGTTCAACATTTTTTGTAGGCTAAAAAATTGTTCAATGTTATACAAGGGTGGGGATACCTAAGATATAAATGTGCAAAGGAAATAAGGTTACATATACACAACCATATATGTATATGTATAAACCGAGTCTAACAGCACACCATGGTAAAAAGATCTAGAATGTACAAACATCTCTTCCTCAAGGTTTTTAATTTCTCCTTTTTATGATGGCTTTTGTTTAACTTTTTCACTCTCTCTAGTTCTCTGTTTCACATCTCTTCTCCACTCTCTTTTGTGTTTGTTTTGTTTTGTGAAACAAGAAGAAACTTAAAAAAAAAAAATTAAATGCTACGTTGTAATCTGTTGATCCAACTTTGTTTTTATTAGTATTGGATTTTTTATCTTACACAATATCACCTCTTACATATTTATAGAAGAAAATCATAGAAGTAATCTATGTTTTCTCTACTTACACAGACTTTTGAGCACCAAAATAACAACCCCCTTAGACATATAATTAGCTCTAGCTTTTAGCTAAAAAAAACAAGCAACCTCAAAGACTAAAAGATACCAAACTAAGTAGTCAACTTCAACAATTTCTTTGACTTGTTGTGTCTTTTTTTATCTTCTCCCACGTTTCATTGATTTGCTAGGTTGGTTTGTTTTTCTCTTGGGCATAATTAATCAAAAAATGAGATTCTACTACTCCCTCTCGAATCCTTTGACTAATTTACAACTTCATCGAGGGGCTTCATTCCCATCCTCCTTGTTGTTCTCTTGTGATTCTTATCTCCTTCTTGATATGAATCTCCAAGAACACTTTCTTCTTGCGCAATTTCTTTGTCATCTCGTGACAGATTTTCTTCGCAATGTACCTCTATTTTGCGAACTTTCCTCACTTCTCTATAAGATGCATCTGCAACCAGCTGCTGCTCCCTCTTTGGTGAGGGTCTTCTTCTCTGCTTAGTGTTGCCCATGATCACCAGCTTCCTTGCGGGAAAACACTGGAACTATTGGGTTCTCTTCTCTTTTCTGCGAGCCTTCTCATATCTCCTCTAAGTCCCAGTTCATGGTTCCTTTCACTCATAGGTAAGCATGCTTTCTTCTTGTTTTTCTGTTTGGTGTCAGCTTTGATCATTGCTTTTCCAACCACTTACTGCTTCCTTTCACTCTTAGGTGACCATCCTTCTTCTTATTGGATTTTGCTTTGATTTTGCTTCTCCAACCAGCTTCTGCGATCACCAACTTGTGCCCTTTAATTCTTTGAATCATCACCTCGTTTTTTTTTTAGCCTTGGTCTCTTTGGTTCTCTTGACCATCACCTTGATTTTCTTAACCTCTGCTTGTTTGATTCTTTGAACTCTAACATTGTCTTCAATTTAGGTCTTTTGATTCTGCAACCATCACTTGAGCTTTAGCTTTAGACTCTTTTGACTCTTGAACTATCACTCGGCTTTCTCTAACCGTAGTTCTTTAGGTTCTTCTTGAGTATTTACCTTAGCTTTCTTAGCTTTAAGCGTTTGGTATTTTTGAATCATCACCTTCGTTTTCTCTACACTCGATTTCTCCGGATTCAGATTTTGAACATCTTTGGTCCTCAGCTTTAGTCCCAACTTTGGGCTTCTTAGGCACCATTATTGTGGAGCGTTTCTTCGTCTAGTTTTTTCATTCATCTTCTTCATTAGTTTCTTTAGCTCTTCCTTCATTGTGCACGTCCATCAGTTTCTTTCTCCTTTGCCTCAGTTTCTTCTTTTTTCTTTCTTCTACTTCTTTTTACTTGTTTTTCTTATGAATTCTTCCTTGTTCGTGTTGTTTTGTCTTGTTCTTTCTTGTTTAGACTTGTTCAATCTTTTTCTTCGTTGATGGTTGTCTCCATCTTTCTCTTGTCTTCAGTCTATTCTAGAGACTGACTTCTTTTTTTTCTTTGTAGAGGTTGTAAAGATAAAAGAGAGCTCTGTTACCATGTTGAAACATATTTTCTAGTATGCAAAATCACATTATTCTGAGAATTAACCATGTCCACACCCAAAAAACAAAACAAAAACCCAATTTTATATTAGGTATCACCATTTTTATTATAAAAAAGAAAAAAAATCTCTATCACAAAAGCATAAACACACATCACAATCATACAATCAGAATGGAAAGCAGAAGAAGATGAAATCAGAGGAGGAATCGAAGAAACCTTTGATCGAAGCATAGAGCATCGAGAAGATCATCGTCGTCTTCGAGAGTAAATGTAGAATGAGAGCACGGATATTGCAAGGTGCTTCTTGACGGGTATAAAACCTTTCACTGTGTGAAGATTGGACACTAAGCACAATTGATGATGGTGATTATGATGATGCTGATGAGAGAGGGGAAGACGAAATGTTTCAGATTCTTTACGAGAATGATTTACTAATTTGGTTTAGATTTTTTTTTTTTTTAAAAAAATAAGTCGCCACGTGTCACTGGAGAATGCTGGCAACTATTATAGTTTAGATATCAACCAAATTATGAGATACTCCTATATTTCTTTCTATAAAGACTTTCCACGATCGGAGAATTATACCAACCAATTCACAAACTTTTATCTAGATCTACTTTTTCGGACCTTTAAGTCAATCATTTATGGCTTGATGATTGCTTTAAAATATAAAGTACTAAACAGCATAAATACCTCTTAACTTGGAATATATAAAGTATATTAATCGATTTACTTCAGTGATAATACAATTTTAGTATTTCTTAGCTACAAAATTGCTAATAGGTAGCTATTCCAAAATTTAGTTATTCATAATACATTTATGTAAACTTTGTATAATTGGTTTGAATTTTTAAACCGATTTAGTTAAATTTTAGTTGTTAATATAAAAAGATTTATTTAACTCAATAACAACATATATAGTCTAAATTAGGTACATGACAATGAGTTTTAAAAAACTTTTCGGCACCATAACGGATTGTGCGGCTAATGACGGTTTTTGGCTTCAACCAGAGATCGATGCTTTCATAGGGAGGTGTAAAAATCTTGTAGGTTCTGCAAACATATTATGTAGCTGCATCAAGTAGCTATAGATGACTTTTCTATCACACACAACGAGTGTGTCAAGCGGCTCATTAAATGGCGTATCTACACAATATACGCTAACAACTACATACACCATTATGTAACAAACATATATCTATATCTATTTTCTTTACATAAATATCTTATAGTTAAGGAAACAAACATAGAGAGTGAATCTCACGTGCGTCTCTCTATCGGGCGATTCTGAAGGAAATCTCGACACCACCGTTCTCCGACGCCGGCGAGGCTCTTCTCGTCGGCGTCACCCTCGTCCTTCCTCTCGCGATATCTACCACTTTTGCTTCTCTTTTAGTTATTTCTATGGCTGTTTCAAGCTCTTGCTTATTGAGGCCGCCGTTACTCATCGTCGAACCAGATTCACTGTTGTCGAGGACTCTGTTTCTGCATGCGTTCAAGCGGACTGAGCTAGAGCGAAATCTCTTCCACTATTATCCAAAGCTATCACTGATGATTGACGAGGTTGGTCAAGCGGTGAAACCCTTATCTCCCGGTGAGTTCTCTGGATTCGGTGAGGATGTTCAAGTGCTCGTTAAAATATCTCTCCTCCAACTCGAGCTTGGAGCGAGTCGCAACCGCCTGTTCTTCCGTGAAGATCTCTATGGAGGCGGAAACTAAAGACATGGTGAGCCAGGGAGATGTGGCCGGAGATCTCTTTTGCTCCGGTAGGACAATCCACCGTCGGCTCAATCATGAGGAGATGGGCTTAATGGGCCGTCTCTGCTGGGCTTGGCCCAGTTCGTGCAGTCAAAGCCAATTCCTGGCCCAATCGATAAGAAGCCCACCAGAAGCTCTTCAATTGTCGTCGCCAATGTACGACAACATATGCTCCTTGAGGAGAATCCAAAAGTTTTCTGGGCTCTTTAAAAACCCTGAAATCTTGACAATCTGCTACAGGTCTGATTCCCTATATCCTCCTTCCAACTTTTTAGCCATACGAGTAAGCAGTTTTAGACTTAGATGTGTTGTAGGACTCATGTCTAGGTTGGAGATTGCTGGATTAGTGTGTTTAGAAAATCAGTGGAACAGTGATAGATTGTTAATATCGTGTGTATTTTCTTTCTCATTTGAGGACAAATTCATACGTCCCTTTCTTCCCTCTTTGAGAAAGGATAGGATTCCGGTTTTTAAACCGGTGAAAATCTCTGCTTTTACGGGTAGAGTATCTTTAAGCTCAGTGTTATTGGTTTTTACCGAGCGAGCTATAATCGATCATGTACTGATCATGGGTCTAAAGAAAGCTAGAGTCATGAAGCTCCCTCTCCAATTCTCAACAATCCAATGTCCCGTGGACTGGAACATGGTTGCTGGTTTTCCGGTGGTCGGATTTCTAATGATGAACGTTTTAGGCAAAGTTACTGTTTGTTCGAACTGGTTTTCGAATACTGACTTTGGCTCCCTAGCTATCATGGAGGAGTTGCCAATCAAGCCTTGGAATTTCTTCTTTATCTTGTTTTTAATTTGCTTAAACCCCCAATGTGGTAGTCCTCTTGTGGATGAGGATAGTAGAGGATAGTTAATTCCCTCTAGTATGTACTTTGTACTTTATAGTTTGATCTCTAAGTAATGAATGAAAAGAACGTGTTGCAAAAAAAAAAAAAGATACCTTATAGTTAGTTTTCTGATACAGACAATGTATTTTTTTAACCAGTCATGAAGTGTGTTGGTGATAAAAGAAAGAGGAAATCTTATAGAGTATTTGCGGTCTACAACAACGGAAAAGACGGAAATTGGTCAAATGACAATGGTACTGTAGCTACATAATATGTTTGCTGAACCTAAAATATTTTTACACCTCCCTATGAATACATCGGTATCTGGTCGAGGCCCAAATCCGTTACAGTGCCGAAGAATTTTTAAAACTTATTGTCATTTACCTAATTTAGACTTTTTTTTTTTCATCTAGAGATTTTATTTATTTATGACCCAAACGGGCTTACGGATACAAAGTCGGTGCGGAACCGGAATACAAAGCCGGTGCGAAACCGGAATACAAAACCGGTGCGAAACCGGACACAGAGCCGGTGCGAAACCGGACACAGAGCCGGTGCCAAACTGGACTCTAAGCCGTAGCCAAACGGCTGACGGATAGATAATTATGAAAAAACTAAAGCATAAAAGACATAAAACTATCCGAAAAATAGCCTAAATTTTATGAACTAAAATTGAAACAAAATCCTTATGAAGAGTAAATCAGATCCGGAAGTAGAGGAAAACACCCATACGAAAAAGTTGACTACCTAATTTAGACTCTATATGATGTTATTGAGTTAAATAACTCTATGAAAAACTATTTGGTCTCAATTTGTTATTTTTACATTTTGTTCGTACTATTATTTTTTTCTTTTAAAAAATATATCGTCTAAATTTTGATCTGTAATTTTTTTTGTTTTTTTACTGTTTTACCTGACTAATCTGATCCTAATAAATTTTTGGGCAATTCTCAAAAATACTACCAAAAAATGTTTTTGTTCCAAAAATACCACCAATTTTCAAAAGTTTCAAAAATACCACTTTTTCCAAAAGTTCCAAAAATACCACAAAATTAAAACTAAGTTTAAATATTCAAAACTAAAACCCTAAACCTCAAATCTAAATCCTACCCCCTAAAGTTATATCCTAATTGTACAATAGCTAACCCAAACCCAAAAATTTAAATTTTAAGCGTTTGAAAATCAATTTTTCAAGTTGTGGTATTTTTGGAACTTTTGAAAATTAATGGTATTTTTGAAACTTTTAGTGGTATTTATGGAACTTTTGAGAATTTGTGGTATTTTTGGAAAAAAAACTTTTTTAGTGGTATTTTAGGAAATTTCTCTAAAATTTTGAGCGACCTTATTTGGTTAATATACTGGGCCACATTAGGTAATTCATAGGAGTAGTCATCGTTTCCATGTGCGACTCTTTCTCTCTCACTAAATTCTCAACACTCCTCCTTTCAGAATCTTCTTAACTACAATCTTTCGCCAATCAGATGCCAATTCAGTCAATTTCTCGTCTGCTTTCTCCTTCATTTCGACCTCAACTCTTAAAAATCCCATCTTTACGATTCTCCACAACTCTCTCAGCCTCCGAGAGATTATACGACCATCTTCAGCGATGCACGACCAATCTAGAGAAGGATTTAGCTTCAATGAAATTGAAACTAGACTCATCTTGTATCAACGAGGTAATAAAAAGATGCAATCCAAATCAATTTCAATTGGGTCTTAGGTTTTTCATATGGGCAGGAACTCAACGCGAATATAGACACAGTCCTTATATGTACACCAAAGCTTGCGACTTTCTTAAGATTAGAACAAAACCAGATTTGATTAAGGACGTTTTCGAATCGTATTTGAAAGAGGAATGTTTAGTTAGTGTCAAGACGATGAGGATTGTTCTGTGTCTTTGTAATCAAGCGAATCTCGCTGATGAAGCTTTGTGGGTATTACGGAAGTTTCCGGAATTCGATTTACGCGTGGATACGGTTTCGTATAATTCGGTGATAAGGTTGTTTGTTGATAAAGGAGATTTGAATATGGCTGAGGAATTGATGAAAGAGATGGATTGTATTGACCTTTGTCCCGATGTGATCACGTATACATCGGTGATCAACGGGTTTTGCAATGCGGGTAAGATCGATGAAGCTTGGAAGCTGGCTAAGGAGATGAGTAAGCACGGATGCGTGCTTAACACTGTGACGTATTCGAGGATTCTAGAAGGTGTTTGTAAGTCGGGCGATATGGAGAGAGCGTTGGAGTTGTTGGCGGAAATGGAGAAAGAGGATTGTGGTGGGTTGATTAGTCCGAATGCAGTTACTTATACTTTGGTGATTCAAGCGTTTTGTGAGAAGAAGAGGATTCGTGAGGCGTTGATGGTATTGGATAGGATGGGTGATCGAGGTTGCTCGCCGAATCGTGTTACGGCTAGTGTTTTGATTCAAGCGGTTTTGGAGAATGGTGAGGATGTTTCTAAGTTGATTGATAAATTGGTGAAATGTGATGGTGTTTCTCTTTCGGATTGTTTTAGTTCTGCTACTGTGTCGCTGGTTCGTATGAAAAGATGGGAAGAGGCGGAAAAGATGTTCCGTATGATGTTGGTTCGTGGTGTTAGACCCGATGGTCTTGCGTGTACTCTTGTTTTCAGGGAGTTATGTTTGTCGGAAAGGTATCACGATTGTTTCCTTCTGTATGAAGAAATGGAGAAAGCGGATGTGAAATCAACGATAGACTCGGATGTACATTCGGTTCTTTTGCTCGGTCTTTGCGAACACGGACGTTCTTGGGAAGCTGCTAAGCTTGCGAAATCGATGCTTGATAAGAAAATGAGACTGAATGTTTCTCATGTCGAGAAAATCATCGAAGCTTTAAAGAAAACTGGCGATGAGGATCTTATGCGTCGTCTTTCTACGGTTTAATTTGATAATTCAGATAGGTATGTATACATATTATCAATAAGGATTCTTGTTGTACACAATCATCACTAAGTTTTTTTACTATTGCATATATAAGCATAACAAATGAGACAATTTGCTCTATTAAGGACGCAAAGGCTCCTTCGCCTTGCGGTTGAGTGCTTGTTCTGAAGGCGGTTGGGTTTGGAGATAAGGCACGACGAATTTGACAACATCGAGATTTGCCATTTTGATGTGTTCGCCAGCTACACTCACGAACTTCACTTTTCCAGCAACGTCCAATGTTTTCAGACCGATCCAATCCTCTGTGTAGAGCTTTGTCTGTTGAGCAGAGAGAAGAGGTTCGAATTCACCGTCTGGGTAAAACCCGAACCAAGATGAATCTTGTGGAACGATAACCTTATCGTCCTTAAACTGTAAAACAAAACAGAATCATCAAGAGAGGATTCAGTCGGTAATCAAAAATCAAAACGGTGTATCGAGGAGATCGATACCTTGACAAGAATCAATTTGTGTAAGCTGGCGAAACGGTCTTTGTAAGTTGAGTTTCTTTGGTTTGGTATCTCATTGTTAAGCTTTGGTAGATACTTTGAGCTTTTCAAGTACTTTGAAATATTCTGAGAAAACAAAAAACAAAGATTTTGTTAAAAAATATAGTAAAGTTCATTATTCTTCTAAACTAACTAGTATTTTCAGTAATTAAGACATACAGTAGGGATTTTGAGATAACCACTAGGAGCAAGATGATCCTGCAAACTCATTTAACATGTTAATTAATCACTGATTAATGATTTTAATCCTGATTATAGAGTTTTAGAGATAGAGAGAGAGAGAGAGATACTTGAATAAAGTCACTATAGATATCTGACTTGATCAGCTCATCTGCTATTTCACACAATAAACCAGACTTTACCCAAAAAACAACAACAAAGAGTCATTAGTTGGATAAAATCAAATCATATAAAAAAGAATAGAGATTATAGGAAAATATATGAACAATAAACTTACACCACACATAGGAACAGAGGAGATACCAGCATGAGGACCTGCTAAAGATATATAGTTATAAACCGGAGGCCCTCCATCGCAGAACTCGATCAATCCTCGAGCCACTAGATTCCCCTGTTCCATCATTCCATAAAATTTTAAAAACGGGTAAATATCGAAAAACCGATTTTTTTTATAAAGGTTTCAAGAAAGTATCAAGAACCTGAGATCTTCCAACAATGTTGTATCCTTGACGCAACTCTTTCATTTGCTTCACTTTCTCACACGCAATTTCCGCTTGTTTCGTAAGTGGCATGAACCACGAATCGCGTTCTCCATTCCCAACTTCCCTATATTCCATACCAAGAAACGTAAGACTTGGATCAAACCAAATACAAAATATCATGTTTGACCATTTTAGACGCTTTTCGACATGTTTCGTTGATTCGTATAGGTTTCGGTCTGGTTATCGAAAAAGAAGAAAGTGTATTGTGGATTTTACTTACAGGCAAAAGCCAGGAGAGCCAGAGAGGTTAGAGAGAAGCTGTGTGAAGTTAGCTTCTTTATCATCAGAACATTCAGCTGCAATTCCATGAAGCATTATGAATGGAACCGAAACAGAGATTTGAACCATTGCTAAGAATGCAACCGCTACCGCGACACCATACCGTTTCTTCGCCATTTGAAAATACGCAAAAGAAGCGATTAGCGTTTATGTTTTTGAGTTTCTTTTTTGTTGTCTCCAAGAAGTTTTGAGATGGGAATATATGTAGGGGAATATGGTTGGAAGTTGCGGCCAAGTAAGAAAGAAGTGTATGAACAAAAAATGGACGGTGATGATTGGTTTTTGTATCTTCAGTATGAAATGGACGGTGGTGATTGGTTGATGTCTTTCCCTCCGATCTTGTTCTACCTCCTCCTTTACTATATTCACGCTGCCTGCCCTTTTAATGCATGTGTATGTTTTATATACACTTATACAGTAGTATATGCATATAAATATGACAAATATACTATTGTATATAAAATCTATAGTTTATCAATTTTCTTTTTTATAAATCTAATTATATTTAACTATTGTATGATATTTCTTTTCCAACAAATTTCAACTTATGATCCAATCATATTTATGATCTTCAAATATTAATGAAAATTAATGCATATGACAAATGGATGATTTATATAATGATCTTTATATTTTATAGGGTCAACTATCAAAAATATCACAAGTAGTTTAAAATTTTCAAAATCATTATAATGTATATGACGAATGGATGATTGATTCAATGATTTGTATTAACAAAATTCAACTTATGATCCAATCTTTTTAAAGATCAGGATACAAAATATTATTACATATTAAGCTGTATTGTTATTGAAATTTTAAACTAATGGTGATATGTTTAGAACAATTTTTTAAACATTGTGCTACTTCAGATATTTCTCTATTTGAAAAACTATTTGTATTGTATTTTTATATAATCAATTAAAAAATAATAATTGAAAAAGAAAAACTAAAGTAAATATACTAACAAGCATATAGAGAGATAAATGTGAATGTGTTCAATGGGATAAACTGTCACTGTCAGTTGTTGGTTACTTATTATGCTAACTTCGTGAACCAATCGAATTTCTAGATCTTCTTTTGCTCCCATCTCTCTCTCAGGTAAAATATCTTCAAACCTTGAGATGAAATATTTGATGTTCAATCTCGGATAATATTTGTTATAACTTCGTCCCATAATTGGAATGAGAAATAAAACATGGAGACATAGAACCATAAACTATAAAAGAACATAGTTCAAACATCACTCTTCCATGCCCACTACTTGGTGCCCACTTGCCAGTTACAAAGAGATCTTGTATACTAAAATTGAAAAATTTGTTGGGAGTTTACTATCATTATATTGAAATGCAGAATAAATTTTGTTATGCAAATGTTTATGTATCCATCATGCTAAAATACAAATTAATATCGATTACTATATAACTACAGGTCTCGTGAGGGCTTACTTTGACTAACTTAGATACAGAATGTGAACTAAAGAGTAAAGAAAGACCTTTAGACTAGAAGACGGCATCTCTGTCCGTATCAAATCAAATCCATAGCCAAACCAAACAACTGTCTAAAATTGATTGCAATTTCCAATACTAATTATTGGCATCGCAGATTTCATAAATTATGTCAGAGAAATCAGAAATGTGAACTCAGAGAAGATAATAGTTTACTTGAGAACAACAAACAGAAACACAATTTTGTCAACAAGTTCACACCATTGCTCTAAACTCACTACCATCAAATATCTTAAAATGGGTTTTCATTAAAACTTCAAATCTTTTATACATTTCTAGGTCGAATGAATACACTCAAGATGGATTTTTTTTTCACACAATACTCACTTATGTTTCCATGGTGATAATTCGCTACAGACGATATTTCAGTTCTTGGCGATCGTGCTATAGAGAGCTCAAGACTGCTTCAACAAGTACTGAGGAGATGCATCCGTTGGTTCTTGGAGAAGCTCTCGAGCAAGTCGGACTGGTATCTCTCGTAGATACGCAATGTCGCTGTTTGGTGCTGTTATGAGATGATGATCTGATCCTTCTCCATCTGTTTCGTCTGAGAGGGAAGATGCAACTGATTCTTCTGATCCATCATTATCATCTACAATGAAGATTAAACAAAATGGTTTCTTCATCAGAAACTCGACAAGAAGAGAAAATACGAGATTCTTAGGCATTAACTTACCAGAGAACTCGAGAGCTTCGGGTTGTCTAACCGATGACATCTGTATGCTTTCAGGAAGTATACAATTACAGAAAGAACCTGGAGGAATTCAAGAATAAGCAAACATGTAACCAATTTAAGAAATAAGCTGGACGATACATAAGGAAGTTATCTTACCAACTCGAGCCATCCGATTAATCCAACCAGGAATAGGCTTTCCTGTTACCTGCAAGCATACTTCCTCAGTGAAATGGTTACAGTTCTTGGCAATCAAATGGTACGTGTCCCCGTGATATTTTCTCGAAAGCTTTTCCATGAATGAACGGAAATCTGAACGAGACATGCTGGTTGTTCCCAACAAAACTGACCGCCTAAAGATGAAACCTGGACAGCTCCTGGGTTCAACCTCAAATACCCCACTGCTCGAATACTCGTGAGCACCATATCCATATTCAAAACCATGAGCTGGTAGGTAGAGATAAACATAACAATGTGAATACGACTCATATTAGACAGGCATTTAGAAATAATAACAGCTCTTGTTATATAATCATAATTCATCAGGTAAGTTCTAATTATCGAACGAGAACATTTCACACAACCAGGCAGGAGTAAACTAGGATTCGAAAAAGTTCCCATTCTAAATTCCACACTACTTCCTTCTAACTGTGTATTCGATAACTAATAATAAACAACATTGACTGAAGAACTAAGCATTGTAGCCTACTCGATAAATCACAAGCCGTCCAGAACAGTAAAGTTACCAAAATACTTTGATAATATCATAAATACATTTGTCTTTAAGCCAGATACAGATTAACGCAAAAGCAAGCGACACTATTCTACGAATTCGCAGGATATGTAGACTAAATTAAGGGACATTGCATAGAAAAGAGGAGAGTGTAAAAAGAAGAAGCCAGAATTAACCTTCAATTCCTGAGTGAAATATCCCAAGGCCAAACCAATAGAGATAATTGTTGACAGGTGTTAGATCATACACGTTGAGATACACCGGCGTGAGACCAGAGTCTCCAATGATATCTTCTTCCTCATCCACACTTGAGCACAAGCTTGTGCTCAAACCAAGAACCCGCATTTTACACACAAACGCTAAGTACAGTCTTCCAATTCCAGATTCAAGATTCAATCATCCATTCTCTTTCCTCCTAAACCTCTGCAAAACTAAAACCGAAAGGATGTTAGCAGAGACACAGTAAACAATCTACTCTTTTGGGAAACCAATCTTTAAAATACAGTAAGATCAATGATCCTAAAGGGAACTTCTTTCGTGACTAATGAGAGAATAATAGATCAAAGAAGCCGAATCAGAACAAAATTAGGGAACTTTGAAGTAAATACGCAAATTCCTAAATCAAGAAATGCAAATATCAAAGACCGAAATTTCGAGAAAGCATTTTCTGGGTAACAAAGAGGAGGGTCACGCAGAGAGATGCACTCCTAAATTGATACGAACTCAGCTAAAATTCAAGAGCTACGGAGAGACAAATCAAGAGAATTGTCCCCAAAAACAAACCCTAACGCAAAATCCATGAACTGCGAATCATCGAAACTCAAATTCGAGAGAGATCTTTACTAGGGCATTTTCGCGGAAATCGAACGAAGACGAAGAAGAAGAGAGCTTACAGGGAATTGGGGGAAAAAAGACGATTCTTTTATGATTTTTCCGGCCGATCTGTCTGGCGAGGAGAGGGGAAAGAGAAAAAGATTGGGTATTTTGATAATTATTTTTGAGAATTTTATCACAATTACCATAATTTTCTAAATTCTTTTAAAATCTACCATAACTTCCAAAACCTTTCTAATCATACCAGACTACCAATTCAAAATTACCATTTCATCCTTGTTTTTTTCATCTCTATCCCAAACTCATCTCTTCTAAACATACTTTTTTCCACCATTTTTTCCGATACGTTTTTTCGCCGGCGTACCTCTCTCTCTCTCTCTCTCTCTCTCTCTCTCTCTCTCTCTCTCTCTCTCTCTCTCTCTCTCTCTCTCTCTCTCTCAGATGGTGTTGTGAAGAGGTATGTGTTTACAGACAGAGGCATGGCTTTAACATCAAGGATGTGTTTACAGATAGAGGCAGAGGATGTGGACAAAAACGAAATCGGTGACGGAGACGGTGGACAAAAATGAAGTCGGCGACGGAGACAGAGACGAAGACGGTGGACGAAAACAAAGTCGACAACGGCGGCGTGGACAAAAACGAAATCGGCGACGGCGGCGTGGACAAAAACGAAATCGGCGACGGAATTGGTGGACAAATATGAAGTCAGTGACGGATCTGATGACGGTGACGGTGGCTAATGGACAAAACCGACGACGGATGGCGGTGAACAAAATATTGAACGGTCGTGGACAAAATACATTTGTATATCACAAGTTACTACAAGGGTAAAATTGCCTTTTAATTTTGTTGTGGTATGAAATTGAAAGGTATTTTAATTTATGGTAGATTTGAAAAGAAATTTTGAAAATTATGGCATTGGTGGTAAAATCCTCAACAATTAAACGGCATAACTCTTTAGTATGAATGTAGTTTATTATGTGGAAGTTACACTAATTTAATATCATTTATTTTATTTATAATTAATTATAAAAAATACTATCTCACCAATCTAAAACCTCATTATAACTTATTTATTTGACCATGAGCAAAATTATCGGTGTAAATGCTCTTCTTTTCGTTTTACCCTCTCAAAGGCGACTACGAAAAATTCAGTATGGTTTCTGATTGATTATCTTTTTCTTATTTGATAGTATTGATTCAATTTTATCTTCTAAAGTGTAATTGTTTAATTCTGTAAATTTTACTTTAAAATATATTTTTCTGTTTTTAATCATAATAAGCTTTGTATTTGTTATTCTTACATAGTGAATTTTTATCAAATCAAAAATAATTCAGCTAAATGCAAATAGAAACATAATTTTTATGAATCTCAAAGTATACAAATTAGTATACAATTAAAAAATATTAATTATAAAATCGTAGCTGCAATATTTTCTCATTTTAATGGTATTCAAAGTTAGAAGAAACGTTTTTATAAAAAGATTTCATTCAATAAAATGGTTACTCATTTTGTCATCTAGGTTTGTGTCATCTTTAAATCATCTATTACTGTTTGTTTTCATTGTTTCTTAGAAGCACTACAAGTGGTAAGGAATGATGAAAATTGAGGTGTGGTAACAAATTTGAAGTCGTAGGTGACATGGCAGACGAAAAATACAATGAAACACAATTCATCCATTCCAATGTGTATTCGATAACTTAATAGAAAAAATGCTAAGGTTAATTTAAGACAATAGATGAGTTGTCATGTAGCCATGCTTTTTTGTTTAAGTTAAAGTGAATAAACAATACAAAAATGGTGTGTAAGAAGTTTAGAAGATGGAAGATAGTACTCAAGCGAGGATAACATGATATATGAGAAAAATCATACGATGATGATGTTAATTATAACGGAAAAATAGTTGGGAAATGATTTTCTTAGGAAAAATGATTATAAACTGTATCTCATACGTGAGTGAGGTAAATGGTAATATATTATTTTAATGACCTAAATTTGAAGTTAAAATTAAGATGCGTGAAAATTTAGTGTAGTTAATTTTGTCAACTTTTCACTTCAAATGATAAGTGTACTCAATATTCATTTTTATTATTAAGATCTTTGGTAATACACAATATTTCCTTACAAATATATTTAATTGTTTATATATATATATATATATATATATATGTTCATTATATCTGGTTTTATTATCCATTCAACTATATGAGATTTTCATTTTGAAAAAGAGTTTTTACATTTTACGAACATAGGATTTTTTTTATTTGAATAATTAACTAAAACTTTTAATTGGTTTATCTGTTTAATTTAATTTGTTATATTATGTTAGAAAGTTTTGAATAAAGTTCTCAAACTTATCATCTCGCGTAACGCGCGAGTTTTCTCTAGTAAACTATATAAGGAGGCTTTAGAAGCAGAAATAAGTCGTGGAGAGCCCTAGAGAGAGAGAGAGAGAGAGAAACACGTTTTACTAATATATCAAAAGAGTTCCTTGTCTTTCTTGTTACTAGTTGCTAGGGTTTCTTTACCTTGTTACTTTGAGACTTGAAGGGAAAAGAGGGTTCTCATCATTTACTGATTGAGAATATCGGCCCCTCGATCTTCCTAAGTCCGATTTCATCTTGAATGCAATTCATTGATTCAATAATGTTTTGTGTTACTGTTACTGTCTGAGTAGTTCTATTATTAGATCTAAGGTTTTCAATGGATCAATAATCGGTTTTCTATCTATGGATTTAACAACCAAAGATTCTTCATTATAGATTGTGCTTAACATTTAGGGTGAAGTAATTATTCACCTCTAAATAATCCAGCTTGTTTTATATACTGTAGCCGGATTAGAATAGACCTCAAGGTGTTGTTTGTGTCATAGCTAACACTTGTTCGGTTACCTTGTGAACAGATCTAACTTGTTCGATTTACTGCTTGTTTATTCTCAGCGACAATCCAAAAGCCTTTTTGAGATTTAGGTTTATAAACAAAGTCGATTCTTTAAGACATCCAATCTGAGTTTTGAAGTTAAAAGTGTCTAGAGTTCTAGAAGTCACCAATCAAACCGAGATCCATTGTTCCCTTAGATTTTATCCCTTAGATCTAATGTTTTGAAGTCTTGAATACAACCCACTGCGATAACTACTTGGGTCCGAATTATTAGATCCAATATAAATTGATACTGAAACTGTTAGGAAAATCTCTTAATCATAAAACTTAATTAGCCTTAGCACTCTGTGGAAACGATAACCTTAAGTACCGCAACAAGACACTGTGCACTTGCAATTATTAGTAGTATTTTCGGTGATAAACTTCACAGGCATTAATACACAAGAAAATCCATTTAATAAAAACATTTAAAATATTTTAAGCTCATAAGATATTGAACATAAACTACATAACATATGTAATTTTTCTTATTCAAAATATATTTAGAATCCTAAGTCGTTAGCCCACAAGTTTACATAGCCCACACATGAGACATGAGATAGGCCCATAAATTTTGTGTATATATTCTCAAATTGAAGGAATCAAAAATTGCGGCTGAGATATCCTGGAGGTTCGACATGGCAGGAGGTCAGTAGTTTGTATTATATTATACCTATGGCAATATTCTAGTTTCAAGAACTCTTCTTTTTCAAGGGCTTAGGAAGACTATCTTTTCGGGATGTAATACATATGTATGGTATGAACCTTGGATCCCAAATATTCCGACCCATATGGCGAGAGCTGCTATCCGATCCCAAGAGCGAGACCCCTCAATGTTGGTACATAGTCTGATCCAACAGGATGCGAGTGAATGGGATGAAACAAAACTACATGATCTTTTCCATCCAGAGGACATCCGACTTATCCTTGGGATGAGACCGAGTCGACAATTCAACATGGATGGATATGCTTGGTCTTATACAAAATCTGGAATTTACACGATTAAATCAGGATATGAGATAGCGAGCAGGATGGAAGATGCTCAAGCCCCTAAACTGATCTTGGAACCTAGCATTACCACACTACAAAGCCAAGTATGGAAAGTGAAGACATCCAAGAAGTTGAAGCATTTTATGTGGCAGGCATTATCGGGTTGTGTTGCTACATGTTAGAACCTAGCGTACCGTCATTTAGGCACATACCATAGTTTTCCAAGATGTGGAGGGGCCGAGGAAATGATTAATCACCTTATCTTTGAGTGTCCCCCTGCTTTTCAAGTCTGGGCATTGTCTTCTTTGCCGACACTTTCGGGTTCCTTCTCGAGTACCTCCTTATACAGAAATATGGATCACCTCTTTTGGAGGACCAATAATTCGGGTTTATTAGAGACAAAACGGGATCTTTTCCCTTGGATCATGTGGTACATTTGGAAATCGAGAAATGAGAAATTCTTCAATGATAAGAATGTTTCACCAAAGGATACTCTTCAAATAGCGGTTTTAGAGGCGGAGAGTTGGAGATTGGCTAATAAAAAAGGCGAAGAAGAGGAAAATACGGAAGAAGGTGCGGTAGATGTGTCTCTTGTATCATGTCAGTCCCTTACATGTCAGATCGATGCATCCTGGCATGATATTGGTCCTGTTAGTGGATTGGGGCGGTGCCTACGAGATACCGGTGGCCTCTACCTTTTGGGGATGCAAGGATGTTGACAGCGTTTTTCAGCCCTACACGCGGAACTAGACGACCTTCTTTGGGATATGTCTTGTCTTCTTGAGAGGCATTTCCTTTTGGTCAGGATAGAGACAGACTGCTTGACGCTGATCTCGATGACTGATAATCATTCAGATTGGTCTGCTTTCTACGTGGTTTTGGATTAATTTACCACATTTCTTGATAAGTTTTCAGATTTCACTTTAGCTTTCATACCTAGATCTTCTAATGTTTGTGCTGATGTCCTTGCAAAAGGGGCAAAAATACGAGTGTAACGCCCCGTCCGCCCCTACCGGTAAGTCACACATCCCTCCGCCGGGCTCGTGGGCCCCACCCCTGTTCGACGGTCGGTGCGTTATTTTTCGTAGGCCCGACCGAGTAATTTACTAACCATGCAATCACCATGTGACCTTTAATTTATGTCAGAAGGTCACCCATCCTGAAATTACTCTAGCTCGAGCACGCTTAACTCTGGAATTCTTTCGGGCAAGTGATCAGAAAAGGTAAGTGCACTTTGTTGACATAGGTAGCCAAATTAATTTATTTAAGTCTTTCTCAAATGAGCCGGGCCTATGATGTTACAACGAGGTTCTCTATTTTCCCATGTTAGCTATGTCATACCGTTTGGTTTATAGCTCCATTCAGGGCCGGCTCGTAGATAAGGGATGCCTAAAGGCCACAAATAAAATGCTGCCTCTTATTCTAACTAAAAAAAAAATGTACTGGGCTCATGAATGTTTGGAATCCATATTATGCAAGGAGACATTGCTTTTGCTAATTCGAATTGAATGGTGATATAAAATCGGTTTATTTTCGCCATCGTATCCCATATTGTTGAACTCAGGTTTTGGTAAAGTCAAACCAAAGAAGCTTTGACCACTTTAAACTAGAGGAGATTTTCGGAATTTTGGTGCCCCTAAAATTGATAAATTATTTATTTGGTGGGGGCTTTTAGCTAAGGGCCGGATGAGATAGGCCCATAAGTTTTGTGTATATATTCTTAAAATTGAAGGAAATCCTAGATCTACAATCAAAGTTGCGGCTGAGATATCCTGGAGGAAACCCTAAACCGATCAAAGTTGCGGCTGAGGTCTTTGCAGATTCGACATGGCAGGAGGTCAGTAGTTTGTATTATACCCGTGGCAATTTACTCCGAACGCTTTTCTGATTTCCGTTGTAGAATAAAGACCTAACTGCGATATTTGTTATTTTGAATGATTTTGGTGTAGGTGAGAGCATCTACCCGACGACGGGGGTGTGGTGGGACCTCAACACGTGTCCGGTTCCGACTGATATCGATCCTGGTAGTGTCCGTGGGTGCATAGAATCGATGTTGAGAAGGCGCTTGGATAAATCTCGTCCAGTCACCATCTTAGCCGTTGGCAACCTAGAATACGTCTCTCCTGAGCTCTTGAAAGCCATCTCTTCCTCTGGAATCATTCTTAGACACACCCCCTTCCGTTAATCTTCTTATCTCTTTCTATCAGTAATATGGATTTTATTTTTGTTTCTTAGTTAAGTGATTTTTTTTTGACTCATCTCGCCTTCCGTATTTTCCAGGTGGGATGGGCCTCCATTCGTTACTGTACCAATGGATAGTGGTTAATCCACCTCCGGCTGAGATACTGCTCATATCCGGTGATTGTTCGTGGTATGATACCACTGTCTTCGAGTATGGATACAATGTTCTTGTCGCTTATCCAGATTGGCCAGTTATTACTGATTTAGAATTTTGGCGACGCCGAATTTTGATGATGAGATGGGAATACGTACTGAGAGGTGTTTTTTCCCCCCTCATCTCTCAAACTGAGATAACCAACAAAGCTCAACCTGTTTCTGAGGCAGTTACTTTTTTGTTTTTGTTTTTGTCTACAGAGAATTTAGGGGGTGTGGAGAGAAGCATGCTGAAAGTATTTAAGGATGTACCAGCCTGGTTTTGCCAACTATGCTATATTCCTAGCCAAAGCTGTGATGATTTCATCAAGCATCTCAAGAGTAGCAAACACAGAGAGAAAGTAAGCATCTTTGCCTCCGAACTCTCATCAGCTTTTATAATTGTCTAAACCACTGTATCAAAATTTTGAACCCATGTGGATGTGCGTGTAGTTGTTTGTCTCCGTGCGTGCAGACGCGAACGGTAAACCTGTCCTCTTATGCCAAGTTTGCCAATATCCTGGCTACGACGATCATAACCTGAACATCCATTTCAACAGTGATGAACATAAACAGAACGCAAGCAGAGCCTCTCACAACGTAAGCAGAGCCTCTCTCTGCTAGTTATCATATTACATTTTATCATTGTTCTCTGTATCAAAAATTTGACCCAGCTTAATCTTTTTTCCCCACTGGATGCTCGTTTGGGCTTCAAGCAGAAGCCTGATGCCGCTGTTGTGCCTCAAAACGAAGAAGAGAAAATAAGGAAAAAGAGAAATATTAAAGAAACAAATAAGGCACTTGTTGGAGGAATGCATCTTCGACGAATGGAACCTCGACGAACGAGGCTCTGCTTAAGTTAACTAAATAATACTTTTTTATTATGGTGACTGGTTTGTTCTATCACTAAAATATTACATTGTGCTTGTTTCAAAAGTCTGTTTTTTTTTTTTTTTTTTCTTTTTATATATAATTTTAAGTTTGATAAACAGTACTTTTATCAATGTTTTCCTGAGTTGCTTTTATATTCTTGCATATTGAGATCGGATATAGTATGTTCGTCTTACGTATATTTTTTGTGTGTTTTTATCCACTGTTGATAGTGGTACACTACAAAGTAAAAAAAAAAAACATCATGGTGTTATTTCCGGCCGATGCTTATTCGTGTTTTAGCTTAAAAACTAAATCCCAATAACTCTCCAACATTATCTTAAAGAAAAATGGATAGGCAGCATTTGAAAAATGGCATTAGTCAATTTTCCATATTTTCTTGTAAACACCATATCTTATAGATTCGTGCAAATATATATAACGTAGGGGCAAGGAATTGGAATCTTGTATATTTTATAACGGAAGGTATTTTGCATTATCCACTTTACAGAGTATTATTTAATTATCTAAGGTATTCCATTTTGAGAATATAATATACAGAAGTTTTATAAACGGTTAAATTGATTTACTATATAAGTTTGGGTATCAGTGCTTCATTTCTTAAGTTATAACATTTGGTAAAAAAAAAATTCCACATACCGTAGTAAATTTATAATTAGAAAAACTAGATAAATATTCGCGCTACGCCCAAATTCTCTTTCATAATAATATAGTCCACAAAGCTCATCTTTAGTATATTAGATACATGATTAAACTATATAACTTTTTTTTAGCAAAATTGGCACCAAAGTAGTTCCTTGAATGACCGAATATGGTAAATAGCCACATATCTTCATGGTTTTTTTTTTTTCACTTAATCTGTTTTGAAATAGGGATTTAGGATTCAAGTAAAAATAAGCAAATTAAGTAACATCATATTTTGAACAAAAAAGAAAGTCACATCATAGCTGTAAAAATCATTGGTTGGTTGACCTAGTCGTGTTAATACCTGCTTCCAAATAATTTGCGAGAAATCACATTGAAGTAGCAAGTGGTCACGGGTTTCGCTATGAACTTCACAAAGAGAGCAAATGGTCAACCAACCATTCAGTTCCCATGCTGGAACTCCCTCATGAATGGGCTTTCTTCCAAATCGCAAATGGCTCCACAAAAATTGAGGCAATTTGTAGTCCAGGTAACACTCTATTATATTTGGAGGGAGAGAAACTCTCGGAATCACACTCAGATTAAGGTACAAGCGTTTGCTCTGTTCCACCTTATAGATCGCGCTGTCAAGGACATCCTCTTAGCAAGACGAGCTACTAAAGGTTGTAAAAACTTGCTTATGCAATGGTTTACCTATGATTAAGGTTTCTCTTCTCATAATTATAATTTAAACGGTTTTATTTTTTTTGGCCTAGTTAAGTTTACTGCTGTTTAGCATTTGTAATCAAACAAAGTAAATTGGTAATATATTCACATTTTATCCAATTAATCCGACTTATTGAACCAGTCATGTTGATCGACACAACCCATGTGTGTCGGTCGACATAGACCTAAACCAGAGACATTTCGATAACCGATCAATAACCAATCAATCCAATTGATTTCAGTATCGGTTTATGTCTGTGTTGGTCAACCTATAGTTGTCTCAATCAACACTAGCTAACCGGTTTGCAATCGTGATGAAAACGACCAAACCAAGTTAGACCAATCATACCATCCGGTTCAATCCAATTGAACCGATGAAGATCGACGCTTGTCCAATGACAGAGGCGGTTTATTGGAACATTGACCATTGGGTCAACACTTATAATTATGATTAAACTACTAATCCAATTAAGGTTTAATTAATTAAGGGGTGGGTTATGGTCTGGTTCGGTTTAATGATTTCAGATTCAAAAACCGGAAATTCAAATTGACATTGTCGATCGACAATCATATTGATTGTCGGTCGACAATTCCTTAACCGAGACCAATTGTGATAACCGATTCAATTCAATTGAACCACTCTAATCAATTGGTTATCAACCGATTCAATCCAATTGAACCGACTTGATAAACCATAACCAATTTTATTCACCGGTCAATCCAATTGAACCGGGTTAACCGCAAATAACCGATCGAACCGAAGCCAATTTCGATAACCGGTTCAATCTAATTGAACCGGACCGAAAACTATTGTCGATCAACAGCCATTGTCGATCGACAACATATAAGATTGTCGGTCGAAAATCTCGGTCAAGAACAGTTCTGCGGATGATGTGTCGATCGACAATCACACTGATTGTCGATCGACAATAGGGGTTTTCTGGGCAATCGGCGAACATTTTTCACGATGAACCCTAATTACTAAACACCCTAACAATCGATTTTAGCATACAAAAACCATTCAAATTCATCATAATTCAAATTATATACTACAGATTCAATGAATAAACCCTAAGGCTCTGATACCACTGAAGAAACTTGAGCAATTCTAAGCGCTTTTAGAATCCTAACAAGTTCATAGCCCAGGATCTCGGGTTTAGGTTATTGAATCATAAACAGATAAGATCTCGTGTTTACCTTGAGGATTGCGCAGCAGAATATTCAAGTACAGGAGATCAACAGCGATTCAAATGCTTCGCCTCTATGGATGCACACACACACGCAGAACTGGAAGATCTGCAGGGGATCAACAAGTTTTAAGGGAGGCTGAATTTTCTCTCTAAAACAAGAGACGGCAACAACAGAGTAAACATTAGGGTTCCAAGTCGTCACAACTTAGTTTATATATTGACCTAAATGTCCATTAAGCCAAAGCCCAAATCATTTAGTCACAAACATGTAACCCATACATTGTCAATCGACAATCCTCTTAAACTCGTATAATGATGTATATTCAATACACATCATCCTGATCATTACCATAATGATCATCCCCATATAAGCTTCCAATTTGCTTAGGTGTGTGACCCTATAGGATCATATAATACTGGTAGTAAGTGTACAATTTACAGATCACAAGAGGCTTCTAGCAAAGCATTGCAACTACCCAGTATTATACAACTGTCTGATCTCGACATACAACTATCATTAGAGTAAGTACAGTGTGATTTCTGGACATAAATCCAACACCGACTAATGACACATTTCTTGTCTTCAATGCTCCATATTCTATAACCTTTAACTCCTTGAGGATATCCCATAAATATGCCTCGCTTAGCTCTAGGTTTCAGCTTTCCCTGATCAACATGGTAGTAAACCAAACATCCAAACCTTATCATGTGAGAATAGTCTTGTTTGACTCCCGCCCACACCTCTTCAGGTACCTTTAAGCCAAGTGGTACTGAAGGTGATCTATTGATCATATAAACCACTGTGGAAGCAGCTTCTGCCCAAAACGCTTCACCTAAACCCGACTCGCTTAACAAACTTCTAATCTTCTCCAATATGGTTCTATTTAACCTCTCAGCCACACCATTTTGTTGAGGTGTGTATGGACAAGTCTTATGCCTCAAAATACCATGCGCCTTGCAATGATCATCAAAGATCTTATTGTAGTATTCTAGCCCATTGTCTGTTCTCAAAGCTTTCAACTTCTTCCCACTTTGCGTCTCAACAAATATTTTCCATTCAACAAAATTTGTAAAAGCTTCGTCTTTAGACCTAAGAAAATAGATCCATACCTTCCTGGAGAATCCATCAATGAATGATATGTAGTAGTAACAACCAGAGAGACTTGGTGTAACATTTGGAGAGCCCCACAAGTCCGAGTGAACATACTCCAATTTTCCTTTTGAAATATGTTTACCCCTTTGATAAGACAAATGATGTGTCTTACCCAGAACACAATGCTCACATTGTTTCAATTCCCTAATCTCAGTAGCCTTCATAATCTCCTTATTAACAAAGGTTTGTAAACCTTTCGTGCTCATGTGTCCCAGCCTGCTATGCCAGAGCATAGTCTTATCCTTCTCTGCGATTGCTGGAATTGCTAGCTCATGGTGCTGTTCTGGTCTTCCATCCAGAATGTATAGAGTGTTAGAATAGTTCCCTGCCATAACAACCCTTTCTCTATGAAACACTTGTAACCTGAAGTTCTTGGACTGAAACCAACATCCCTCTGTTTCCAACTGTCCCAAAGTTATTAGGCCCCGCTTAGCATTCTCTGAATATCTTACTTTAGTCAAAATGATTACTGAGTTATCAGAGTTAACTATCTTTAATTTTCTTATAGCAGTCACCACACAATGCATATCATTCCCCATCATGACTTTCCCTCCTTCAATTTCTTCAACATCGAATAGCAAGTGCTTCTGGAAAGTCAAGTGATACGAGCAACCAGAATCGAGAATCCACCTGTCATCACTTATAGATGACTATGAAGCAGTTAACACCAAAGGCTCATCATAAATAACTTGAGCAACATTCGCATGTGACGAATTTACTTGTTCTTTCTTGGGACAATCTTTCTTGAAATGTCCTTCAGAACCACAAATCCAACACCCGGACTTGTCCTTTTCCTTGTGCTTCCTTTTATCATGCTTCTTGACTTTTGTGTAACTATTCTTTCCATTTCCCTGCTTTGAATGCATCACTAATGCTTCCCCACTTGACTTATGCATATTACCGGGTTTCTGCTTCAGCTCAATTTCCATGGAATACGAAGAAGTAACGATTTCCTTCAAGGTAATGGACTTCTGTCCTCCTATGTACTTTAGAGTGTGAACCAGCTAAACAAATGCTGAAGGCAAGCTATTCAGCAGTATCACCACTTGGTCTGCATCACTAACCTCAACCTCTAGACAACCTAGATCAGAAATAATTTTATAGAAGACATCTAGGTTCTTGTCTAAGATTTTTCTTTCCTCCAACTTATAGCTAAACAACATTTGCTTAAGATAAAACCTATTCGGTAAGGACTTATCCTGGTATTGAACCTCTAGCGCATCCCACAAGGATTGAGCGGTCTTGTGCTTTAAACCCACCTTCCTGAGCACAAGATCTGTGAGACTCGTACTGATAAGATTCTTTACCCGTCTATCTTTAGCTGCTAGCTTAGCAGGATCTTCCTTTGGATCTTCAAGCGTGGGCGCTTCTCTATCCACTACCAACACTGAGTCTAGTCCTTGGATCTCAAGTTGTGAAAGAATCATGTGTTTCTAGATGGTGTAGTCACCTTCTCCGTCAAATTTCTCTACCTCCCATTTTCCTTGAGTCGGATCCACCATCATTGCGAGATCTGAACTGAAACTCACAAATCAAACCAACCCAGAACACCAACAACAAACTCTGATCTACTGATCTACAAAATAACAATAGAGAAACCACAAACAACAGCCAACCTAGAGGCTCTGATACGACTTGTTGCGATTTCGTTAAACGATATTGCAAATGTTGAATATGTTTAAGATCGATTATGTTTGTGCTATGTTTTAACATTATTTTGCTCTGTTTATGTTTTGCAGGAAAACCGTAAAGAAGACGACGAGGTTACGAGTTCCCAATCATCAACGTGATGTTGGTACGTCTCGGAGATCGTAAACACCTGATCTCAAGGCTTATATATGTGTTTCCCGAGCTACAAGAATTTCCCAGAAGAAAATATGCAGTCTAGATTACCCGAGAAAGATCAACCCGAAAAGAAGAAAACCCTTTGCTAAGTTTCTCTTTTCTCTCTCTTTCTAGTCTCTCCAAAATGCTCTCTTCTCACTTGTGGCTCACACACCTCTCATTCACGTCACACATAACACCTGAATCTTATATTATCGTCTGTACTAGGTGCCAGCTCAGCACTCTTGGATCTAGCACCCGCACAGGTATGGAGATATTACATGTGCTCCCGTACAAACACGATTCATGCGTGAAGAAAAATGTTCTGGGACTTCGAGATAACTTAATTTTCTTTGGGCCTGTTTATACTTCGAGGCCCAACTTCAGTCACCTACCCATACAGCTGAAAAACGCATCGTATCTAACAAATGGTACAAATCTTACATAACAAATGTCATTTGTCTTTCTATATCTATAAACCATCTTTCTTTTCGGTATAATTTCACTTGTTAACCAAGTGGTCGTATCTTAGTGGTACTTGAGGGAGGTAATTCTCAATAAGGTCCTAGGTTCGATTCTTGGCCACCGGGGATTAAAATTTGGGCATCGTTGACAACACAGATTAGTCTCTTGGGCCTAGAAAGCCTTTGGGGAAACTGTGTATAATTCAAAAAAAAAAAAAAAAAAATTTCACTTGTTTCTGCCTGCGACCTGGTGATTAGTGTGATTTTTTTTCCTTTTCTTTTTGTTTTTCAGGGAACATATATATATAAAGGTATCTTGACGATAAAAGCCAAACATTGACCACATATAGTCGATAGCGCAAAAAACGGCGACGTATAGTCGATAGCGCACGTGGGGAACGATATGTTATAGCCACCTGACTCTTCTCCTTTAATTCCCAAAGAGTATCACTCTCTCTCTCTCTCTCTCTCTCTCTGTCTCTCACTAATGGCGGCGTCACCAGGCAGAGACGAGTATGTTTACCGGGCGAAGCTCGCCGAGCAGGCGGAGCGTTACAAGGATATGGTGCAGTTCATGGAGCAGCTCGTTACCGTCGCCATTCGGGCTGAAGAGCTCACCGTGGAGGAGAGGGATCTGCTCTCACTCGCGTACAAGAACGTGGTTGGATCTCTACGCGCAGCCTTCAGGATTCTGATTGAGCAAGATAACGAAAAGCAGCACGTCAGGGATTACAGATCTAGGGTGGAGTCGGAGCTTTTCGTCGTCTGCTCCAGTCTCATTATGCTCCTTAACTCTTATCAGATCCCATTCGCCGCCACTAGTGAGTCTAAGGTTTATTACATGAAGATGAAGGCCGAGTATAGTGGCTACATAGCGGAGGCTTGTTACATGAAGATGAAGGCCGATTACCACTACTACGTGGAACCCTCTGCTGAAGAGGAGAGGGCAAAAGCTACAAAAATCACCCTGACGGCTTACAAGGAAGCTAAGGTAATGTGTGGAAATCGCTTGGGATTGGCTGTAGAGAAACTACAATTTTCCCTAATTTGTCATATTTGTTACTGATGTTGATTTATTTGCCTCTTTTGCATTTAATGTTTTTGAAGCTAGTAGCTGCTGATTTGGCGCCTACACACCCATTAAGACTTGGTCTGGCCCTAAATTACTCAATGTTCAGGGGTGAGGTTCTCAATTCCTCAGAGAAGGCTTGTTACATCGCCAAAGAGGTTACTCACCTTGATCCTTTTTCACTGGTTAAGTCTCTTATTTTTGTTAAGATCTTTCTTGGAAAGAGCATTGACCTTTGATCCATTTTGCTTCAGCACTTTGAGTGAGCTTCCATTAACAAATTAACATGAACCATGTTGCTCAATATTGGGACCGATGTCCTGTTTTGTCTGAACTTCTACATCTCGCTCATTACATATAGGAGATTTAGTAACGCAAGAGATTGTGGGCGCCATTCTAAATGTTGAATGCTGGATTTCACTTGTAGGCTCTTGAAGAAGCCGATGCTGACCTTGGCATATTAGGAGAAGAATCCTACAGAGAGAGCACTCTCATAATGCAGAACCTGAGGAACAAATTTGTCCGTTGGACCTTCGATAAGCAGGTCACTCCTCTTCACATCTCACCATTTTTACACGAAGAAAACAACTCTCCTCTTGATTAATGGCTTTAACTGGTTGTTTATTTTCTGACTTGTAAACATATAAGTTATATTCAATTTGCAAAAAAATTATACAACATAACCTAATTAATCACATTTATCGATTTGCAGCCTTTATTAAAGAGTTTAAACATCGTTATTATAGATGTGTCTTGCATTGAAAGTCTCGAGAGTAAATCTAGTTGGACTTATTGATCTGCATCATAGAACTGATCATATATGTATTGAAACTATACATATAACTACTATTACATTTCTGATTGTATAATTTAGAAGGAATAAATTTTGATCTTAATTAAAAAAAAATACAATATACCAACATTTGAATCTAAAGAAGTTATGGCACCAACATGGTTGTCTTATAGAAAAATAGAGTCCATTTAAACCGCTTGAAGTCTGCTTGCAAAAGTTTACGTGTGAAATGGAGAGGAGAGGGTGGAAGTTACATCTTGCTATTGCTAGTGATTATTATATAAAAGATTTTTGTTTTGTAGAAATCCACCGATAAGCTCCCAATCTTGTGGGATGGTGAGAATTCATCACTTCCTCGATCTATACATCCGTTCCACATGAGGAGATTATTTGCTCTTGCCCTTATGACTCTCGGGATTCCGAATGCCCCTTTCACCTGCTACATTGTAGTTGGAAAACCACATCCCGAAAGAATCAGTACGCGAAACCATGAGTTTTTTGACGACAATCCGACCCAACCCATGATGTTGTACAAACTCCTCCATCGGGATCCAGGTTGGCCTGTCAGACCACAAGAAGTGGACCTGTGGATTATAAAGAATCTCAATGATATGAAGGTCCAGAGAAGATTGAGTTTGGATGAAGCTTTGCGCAATGGAGTTGATATCGGTCCGCCTGCACAAGACGCTGTGATGTTGGTGGCACAGGATGGAGGTTACCTACCTCACATCCAGGAGTTGATGGAATTAGGGTTTACAATATTGCTTGCAGTACCTAGGAGGAAACCGTGGATTGAGTTCCCCTGCAACGTCTGTAATTTCGAAAACTTGTTGGATGGAGAGGTTAATTGGAGCTCCAACCCTCTGTTGGAGTATTTTGAATTCCCTCCATTTGACTCCATTAAAGCTGAGCATGTTGAACCAGGAGTTCGGGGTCTGCTGCAACAGTTGGTATGAGCCGAATTGCATCTGTGTTCTATGTTAGTGGATTATCGTGGTTACTATTTTGTTGTTGACTAGTGATTTTGATGTTTATATTTGTGGAATTTTTCCAGGAATATAAATTGGATAAGATAGAAAAAGCCTTGAAGAGGCTAGGAAAAACCGTAGAGCCTTCATGGCCAAAGCTAGTGGAGCCATTAGAGAAGATTACTGATCGGTTATCTGTTGTCTGGGGAATGATCAATCACCTTAAAGCTGTCAAGGGCACACCCGAGCTTTGTTCTGCCATTGAAGAACTTCAGGTGTATTTTAAGTGCATTCGCAAGTTTTTTTTGATACTTAGTGTGAACAGACACTTTTGAGTTTCTGTTTATTTTGTTCAGTGATTTAGGATCCATTTTTTTTTCCCTAACCATACTTCCATCTACAGCAAGAGAAGTTGAAGTTACAGCTCAGGTTGGGGCAGAGCAAACCCATTTACAATGCATTCAAGTCTATTTGGGAATCTCCAAACTGGGAAACACTGAGCGAAGCTCGTCAACGATTAGTAGAAGGTAAGTAACTATAATTGTGGGTAGCACAAGAAGCATCACATTTTGTTCTTCCCTTCCTAACTATTGTATCTGTGTATTTTCAGCACAAATAAAGGAGGCGGTCCTCAGTGGTGTTGCCCTTGAAGATGAACAGAGAGAAGAATTTAAAGAAATTGAACAGGTTTGAGTTTGTTTAGTAAATGGATCTATATTTTTCACAGTGTTATTAGTTATACCATCATCATACTTGATTTGATTTGCCATTTTCTGCTCTCCACTCTAGGAACTGGAAAAACTTTCCCAGAAGTTCGCTGAGAATGTTTTGGATGCTGCACAGAAGTTTGAAAAGTTGATAACAGACAAGAAAGAGACCGAGGGGATGCCACCATCAGCACTTGGACTGTTTGCACAAGCAGCTGTTTCTAAGGTATGAGCAAATATATTAAAGATATGTGAAGTTTCATTGGGTTCTACATTGATACGTGATGCTGATACCTGATGACACCAGGGCCATGAAAAAGCAACTGCTGACACCGGACCATGGCTCATTACACTGGATGATCTTAGTTATTGCTCAGTCATGCAACATGCCAAAAACCGAGCTCTGCGCAAGGAAGTCTATCATGCTTACTTCTCTCGTGCCTCTTCGGATGATTTCGATAATACAGCAATCATCGACAGAATCTTGAATCTTCGATTGCGAAAGGCTGAGCTTCTTGGTTACAAAAATTACGCCGAGGTATAGTCGTCTAACTCAAGCTACTCTCTTTTACTCATGGATTAAATTTAATGTCAGTCTCCTTGTCCAGTTGAGCATGGCCACGAAAATGGCTACCGTAGAGAAAGCAGAAGAGCTACTAGAAAAGCTTCGCAGTGCTTCCTGGGGTCTGGCTGTTCAAGGTAACTTCCTATAAATCAACATATATTTCTTTAAACTAGCAAGACTATATTTCTCCCTAGTTAATTTTACATGTGTTTTGTGGACTTAGACATAGAAGACCTTAAGAGTTTTGCAAAGAACCAAGGTGCTGAAGAAGCTGACAGTTTGACTAACTGGGACATCACTTTCTGGAGTGAGAGGCTCCGTGAATCCAAATACGATATTAATGAGGTTCGTGTCCTTATTCTTTAGCTTGTGATATAACTATATTGTTTTGAATCTCTCTGACTCTTATCACTCACGGCTTGCATTTTTCTAGGAAGAACTGCGACCCTACTTCTCACTTCCAAAGGTTATGGAAGGGCTTTTCCGTTTAGCTAATACACTATTTGGAGTTGAAATTGTGCCAGCGGATGGTGTAGCTCCGGTAAAATCTGGAACCTAATCTCTTGTGTTTCACCTGTTATAATCTTTGTTAACATGTTATAAATTATTGCCTTGAAGGTCTGGAACAGTGATGTTAGGTTCTACTGCGTTAAAGATTCTGGAAATTTGACTGCTTATTTCTACTTCGATCCATACTCTCGTCCTTCAGAAAAGAGAGACGGTACTTGGATGGATGAAGTTTTCTCCCGTAGCCGAGTCATGGCCAAGAAAGGTTCCTATGTTAGGCTACCTGTTGCGCAAATGGTCTGCAACCTAACTCCACCAGTTGGTTGCAAGCCAAGCCTTATGACATTCCGTGAGGTAAAGAAAATCTTAGATTCAATATCAGTTGCATGGTCAAGGACTTATGATTCTCGTTTTTTTTACAGGTAAAGAGTGTGTTCTATGAATTTGGCCGTGCTCTTCAGCATATGCTCACGAAAGAGGATGAGGGGCTAGTCGCTGGTACCCGAAACATCGAGTGGGATGCAGCTAATTTGCCCTCTCAGTTTATGGCGAACTGGTGTTACCACAGGTACTTGAGCTCAACTTGCTTTGGAGGGGTGTTATAACACTTTTCAGTGCTAAACATTATCTGAATGTGGTTTCAGGGATACCTTAATGAGCATTGCTAAGCATTATCAAACAGGAGAAACTCTTCCAGAGAATGTATACAAGAAGCTCGTAGCTGCAAGAACATTCTGTGCAGGGACCCTCAGTCTTGATCTGGTCAGTACATCTCATATATAGTAACCTAGATTCTCTTATGTGGCTGATCTGTAGTTGTGTAAACATGGGTCTTGTTTTGTTCCAGTTGGAGTTGGCCATAGTTGATCTAGAGCTGCACACTAAATATGTGCCAGGTGGGACAGAGACTATCCACGAGGTTGCGCAAAGGGTATCCATGAAAACACAAGTGGTCCCTCCACTTCCTGAGGATAGATTCCTCTGTAGTTTCAACCACATATTTGCAGGTAATAAAACCCCTGGTGATATACACTTAGCCATAGTGTAGGTATATTGCGCAGTTTGTTTTAACTCAATTCATCTTTTTGTTAGGTGATTATGCAGTTACAGGGTATAATACATACTCTCTTGTTTCTATATAATTCAAAAGTACAACAGATTCCTTGACGACAGTAATCAAATTTTCTAAATACACTTTGTGGAAAACGTGCAGTGGGCAGAGGTTTTGTCTGCAGATGCGTTTTCAGCTTTTGAAGATGCTGGATTGGATGACATTAAGGTATATTCCAAAAGAGCTAATCATATGAACCTTCAGTTTGGTTTTCCAGATTACGAACATCTATTTATGTTGTGTTGGTTGCAAAACACAGGCTGAGGCTGTTAAAGAAACGGGGCAGAGATTCAGAAACACCATACTTGCTATGGGAGGAGGAAAAGCGCCTCTACAAGTATAATTTCTTTACCGCCTTTAGGTTCAATACTTTATATCCAGGTCGTTCCCATAGCAGCTTATAATGTTCAAATGTTATGGTAAAATATTGGACAGGTGTTTGAGGAGTTCAGAGGACGAGAACCTTCCCCAGAACCTCTGCTCAGACATAATGGACTCTTGGCTGCTTCTGTTCGAAACTAATGATAATCTCTCTTTAATTCATCTACCTGTATTCTCTCACTCAACTTTTTTTTTTTTTTCAACTGAATCATCCCAAATTCAGATACCTAGTAACATTGTTCGGG